>VXAY01003315.1:210225-278423 GCA_013399855.1 Oxyruncus cristatus
AGACTATCCAGGCCTCCGGGGGAAGAACCCCTACGAAAGTTCCTTCTCTCTAATTCATTTCTACAGGTGGCAGGGGTTTAGTTTTAAAGTCTTTTCCCCTGCTGGAGGGAGAGAGGTGGGAGGGGCTCCCCCATGCTTCTGCACTCCCTCCTTTTCACTGACCTTGGAGTTTCTGTCTTATCTCCAGCTTTTCTCTGCTCTCCGCCGGCTGAAGTTTCTTCTGTAATGTCTCAGCCAAGCAGTTTTTCTCTGAAGTTTTCTTCTCCACTCTGCTACATGCCTCGGCTGGAGGCTTCGGTGCCATGCCTGCCCCTGGCCCAAGCCCAGGGGCGGAGGGCTCTGGCCCCCCACTCGGGGAGGCCCTGCTGCCTCATTTACATCATGGCTCCGAACTTCTTTCTGCGCCACACACAACTACAACAACGACAACAACCCTTCTTTTCCGGTTTGTGTTAAATTATGGAATTCGTGGAGACGTCAGAAAAGTTTCTAATTGGTTACCTAGCTGGAATTTCACCTGGAACTAACCATCTTCTACTCTAAAACTGAGGGGAATGGGCTAAACCATGACAATTACCAACACAAAAATGAAAACCTAATAATTTCATACTCATGCTTGCCTTAAGGCAATACACACTTTCAAAATATTTTCCCTGTTAAGGTGATTAACTAGATACATAGAGCTAGAAACAGAAGTCATCTGCCACAATTCATCTATCTCAGTAAAATACTCAAAGGCAAGAAAATATTGCAAGAACCCTGTGGGTTATTTATGCTGACAAGGATATGAAGCCCTTATCCCACCTTTTTAATAGGTTCCAATGCTGCGTATTAGTCTCATTATTTGCATAAAAACCTGTGTCAGGAAATGAAATTTTTTAAACATTACATTAAAAACATAATAAAATGTGAAACCTAAACGCTTCTGCCTTTTATGTGCATGCATCATAATTTTGGGACAAGTCATAAGTTTTGCTGCAGCTTTTGGGATTTTATTTGCTGCAGCTGCTGCACAGTGTGCAAGTGGAGCTGTTTGGCCAGGGCTCAGGGGCTCGTGTTCCAGATGAACACCAGGGCTCTTCTGCTTCTTTCACGTGGGTTCTCCCTGACCTTGGGCCAGCCATCTTGCTGCATGACTCATATAAAATGGGTATAAAGCTATTTAACATGTTGGAAAGGTGGAAATAGGAGCTAGTGGGGACTTTTCCTGCTGACTGCGACATTGCACAACAGGTGCTGTTCAGCTGCATGCAGAGGAGGAAGGCAGAAACAACAGAGAGGTTGGAGTTGTCAAAAATAAATCGATGACAGCAGAGTCCAGGATGGGCTGTCTTCTGCCTAGTTTGCATATTAGTTACACCTCCTCTAAGCTACGTCTTCATTGCACATGCACACAAAAAAAGCTGTTCTGCAAAGGGTGCTTCAAAAGCTGTTTGTCAACAAATAATTAGTGTTCAGCCTGAGTAAGTATGTCACAGGGGCTCGACCTGGCTGTTCTTGCCAGGACCTCTCCCAGGCACCGAGCACAACAGGAGGCCTGAAGCTCAACAGCCTTTCTGATATTTGTGACAACACCCAAGCAGGTAGAGTCAGTTTAACTTCTCTAAGCTATTGCTGAGCAGGTGGTGTAGTTACCACATCTGTGCCCAACTAAAAATTTTACATCTTCTTGAACTTAGTTAAGCTAACCAAATAGATTTAAACATGCTCAGTTACCACATAGCATAGCTGTTAACATCTGCTCTGGTAGACTCTGAACTTTCTTATTAGTAAGGATAAACTCTGCTGGGTTTAAACAATAGAGCTAAAGGGAATGTTTGCTGCAATGTAAATAAGTGGTGAGATGCAATGCCCAAGTTTACATTGCAGAGGCTTCCAGGCAGAAGCAAGACCCAGCTAAGGGGAGCTGCTAACAGGCACTTGTGGAGAAGTATCCTCACAGCACAAGTAGTAAATAACTGTGTGGTTCCCTCCCTTTTTAGCTGTTTGTGTATGTTTTACAATTAGAGTTTTATTATTAGCCATTTAATTGCAGATTTAATTAAAAATTATCTAGACCGGTTTTTTACCTCTGCAGTGAGTAGATCCACTCCATTAACTTTGGCTGGTTTTCATAGGGTTACAGACAAGTGCAAGGAGTGAAGTGCAAGGAGTGTTTATCAGCACATAACGCCTCTGCTGGTATGGGACTGAAAAGTGAACACCTCCCTTGGCAGTAAAGCAGCACTACACTGCTGTCACTGGGTGTCCCCCCCACTGTGGAAAGATAGCTCTCTGCTCCCTATGCAAGGAGGTTTTCCTACAGTCCTGGACTACATTTCCCTGTTTGGTTTTTCATTCCAGGTGGGTTAGGCTGCAGAGAGTTCCCCACCCCTCTTCTGCCATCTTTTTGCTCCCAGTGACCATCACCAATATCAGAAAGTACTTTGAACTACGATACACACAGAGTGGTGGTAAACACAGGATGGCTTCATAGCACTGAGGAACTATATGACACTCATGTCTTAAAATATGGGTTCTTTCTACAGCACCTACTCAAAACTGATGGTCTCTGCTTGAGACAAGGAAGAACTCTTGAGACCTGCTATGTGCCAGGGGACTCTCAAGCCTCACGGTCTCTTTATGAAACCAACTGTGCTGGCACAGAGGAGTCCGTCTGCATGGATCGGGTTGCAGACACCTCCACATCCTGCACAGGAACACTGGGCAGGGCACTAGGCCACTGCCTTGCTGGTTATTTTCTTGATGGTAGGAGAGCGATATTAAAACAACAAACTCTTTCAATTCAAGAGTTATTAAGAACACAGAAGTATATAAAAAAGAAAAATCTCAAAGTAGTAGAATATTTCCCATTCCACCACAAAAATGAGCCGCACACACACAAATCATGACCAGCAATGACAAGCATGTACAAGTTTCTCCTTTTTTAGGAAACAAGAGACTGAAGAGGGAGGGACAAGTGGGAAGGAAGAAAGGGCCATAAAAAGGAACAAATTGTAATGTACCATTATAATCTTTGAGCATTTTCTCCCTGACAAGTATATCTGCAGAACATTTGAGATCTGTATGTGACAAAGAGTCAGCCAAAGAGGGAGGAGTGGAAGGAGATGCCACTTGAGCTGGCACATCAGAGAATCTTTAAATAGAAAAGCTTTCAGGGAACTTGGGGTAGGCGCTTACTGCACAAAACTTAATTACAGCCATACTTATTTGAAAAAAAAGAAATATTACAGCCTTCCCCCCCCCTTTTTTTTTATCCACAGCACCTGGGTAAGGGAAGGGGGAAAGCTACTAAAAACAGCACAGGACCCCAATCCTGTCATCCTCTGGGGCTGGTGCTTTGGGGTGGAGCTGCCAGCTCCCCCTGAGGCTGTGAGTCTCTAGGGAGACAGTACCTGTTACTCAGTTCCTCTGCTTCCTCTGGGTCCACAGCCTCCTCCTCCTCCTCCTCCTCCTCCTCCTCTTCTTCTTCCTCCTCCTCCTCTTCTTCCTCTTCTTCTTCATCTCCTATGAAGGACGAGGTCTCAGATGCCCTGTCACACTCGGCGCCATGGGAGCCCTCCATTCCCTTCCCAGCTCAGGCCCTCTCCGGTGATTTTTACCCCCGACCCTGTCCTCCCCAGGGTTGCCTGAAGCAACTGTCATCCCCAGTGGCACTCACTTCTCCTGACTCAGGGCAGTCCTTAAATAGAAGGCAGCCAAGTTGCAGCGCAGAGTGGCTGCTGTTCCTACCCTGGGCTGTAGCACCAACCGGGTGCCAGGACACATGTCCAAACCGAATGGCCACCCCTCCAGTGGCTCCCCCCCTTCACCTCCCACCGCTGCCAGAGCTGTTTCTACAGCAGACAGGGCAGCCAGGCAGCAGCAGGGAGGAAGGGGCTGGGGCTGCAGCAGACCTTCCAAAGCCACCTCTAGCAAATTTGGGGTGGACAGCACATTTGAGGCAGATGGAAAGTTCTCCTGTGGCCTCAAGGAAAGGGGCATTTAGCAAGTTCCACCCTTGATCACACCCAGAATGCCTCAAATTTGACCTAGAAAGGTCCAATACAATAACTAGTGGGTGAGCCTCAGACAAACACATTTAGTAATTAATATCGTACCGTAAGTGGTATCAGATGCACTGTGGCATTTAACCATACAAAAGGAATGTGTTTAAAACCCAAATTAGTCGCTGCTTTTCATCACAGGACATTTAAAATTTCCTCTTTGAGTGGACTTGAACCGATTTTAATTTAAACCAAAGGCAAACTATACTACCATGCAGAATTTAGGTTAAGCTAGGTTTACCCTTTATTATTCTGCATTTTACACAAAATGCAGAGCTTTTCACAGACAAAATGAAAATATTTCTAACATGTACCAGCCGAATTAATGACAAATTAAGCAAAAATATTTTCAGAAGAGGAGGAAAAGCACCTCTGATTCTAAATAACAAAATTCCAAGGTATTTCAGGTATAAACCACTGTATACAGAGCATAACCCTAAAAGCCCCATTATTTTTATTGTTCTTCAAATAAATAGGTGGTTATAAATCAATCAGCAAACTCTTCCTTGTGTTGTATGTATAGAAAAACCCAATCAGGTATTTCTGAGTAAAAGCTATCTCTGCAAAGGTAAATTAAAATCCCCCTGATGTTTCAAAACAGTAGATACAGGTAAAATCTTTCTGCTCTCTTGAACTACCCATTGACATACACAGTTTACAAGGTGAGAATGTAATTTTTTTGAAAAGTGTATTTGAAACAAATATTAAACTAAATTAAACTCTACATTTTATCATGAGCACAGACAGTGTACACAGCACAATGAAATTTAGAGTACTTCACATTCTTTACACGTGGAAGGCAACAGCATTACAAATTTTCTAGAAATGCTTATATATTATGCATACATATATTGCACAAGTTTTGATTCAGTCTTCAGCACAGTAAAAAACCCCCTTTTACCAGAACCCCTTCAAATTATTTCCAGACCTAATGCTCTCCCTTCCGTACTTCTCACACGTTAATTTGACCTGCAAATTGACCAAAAATAGCATATTTTTTCATGCTCTTTCTACAAGCATCATACTCTGAAAAATCAAGGAGGGAAAGATTTGTATCAGAACACACAAGGATTACAGAGAACAAGACAAACAAAAATAGACTACAAAATACAAGACAACCCAGTGCAAGTAAAGTCCAATAAATCAAGAGTGACATTCGCTGATAGACTTAAATTTAACACCAAATATACTGTGAATTCAGTCCAGTGACCCAAGTATAAGTAAAGCGCTGGTTCCAAAGAAGCATTTGGGATGGTATTGACAAATGCTAACTTCAGGTTTTCTACAAATCATCCTACATCCTTTTATCATGGCTGCCCATTTCTCCCGAATTGTCATGTCACCCTCTAATGTGAGTCTTGAAATTCATTTATATTGATTTCCTTTTTTTTTAAAAAAATGACCCCTTATGGTGTCAGAATACCTTAAGGTACTGAGAGTACACTTACACATTCACATTCTAAGTGAGAACAAGAGCTAGAAGAGAAACTTTTAAGTTTCACAGTTTACAGCCTATGCCAGTTCTGCATTTCTCCCACCAAAATGGAAGCTCTTGTTAACGTTTGGTCCTCCATGCACCTCTAAGCCTGTTCATTAAAAGCACTCCTGGAGGACTAATAGAGTTCTTAAACTCCTAGAGAAGACACTAGTGGTTTCTGACACATAAGGTGAGAAAAGACAAGCAAACCCAATGCCAAAACGAGTGGACAAGAACAGTCCTAAAATAACAAAGAGCTGAACTAAAGCATTTTTATTTTGAGGCAGCAAGAAACCTCAAAGACAGCATCTTGCACACACACTGAAACCTGGTCAGCCATGAAAAACATCTTTTACCAAAGATCTCTCAGAAAAAAGTATTCCTGCTAGGGTGTATGCCAGGAGATAAGCGGGTGAAGGTTTTTATTTTGAAGCTGGGAGAAGGGAAAACACACTAAAAATTTATAATAGCCCTTAGCCAAATTCTCCCTCTGGATACTTGCCCGGAGCAGATGAAAACTCGGGGCATTAAACCTCTGAACAACTTCAGACTAAGAAGAACTGAATCAAAGTTAAAGTTCAGTTCCCACCCACTCTCCCCACACCATTTATTTCGTGGTATTATACCTGAAGTTTTCAGACAAAAGTTGCAGCCCACCATTTAACAAATATGCTATAAACAGGCTTGTCCTCAAACAACTGGGGAAAGCAATCATGTACAATTTATATTTCTGATTATAGATGTAGCTTATCAGAAGTACATCAACTTCAGAGAAGAACACAAAAGGATTCTTTTGAAAGACACAGACCATTGTGGTTACAGACCTTGACTTGTAAATTTTTACAGAGTTCCATGTAGATATTACAACTTTTTAAAGTAACTTCCTAAAAACAGTTAGGGAGAAGTGGTTTCAAACACAGAGCATTAATTTAAGGTGTAAGAAATGCTGACACATTAGGTGATGCAACGCAAGCTTGTAAGAGACACAAATTTTTGTGCCTGACTTCCAGCTCACTTAGAATACATTTTTGCCAAGTTTGGACATGTATGTCCCTTCTTATGTATCATACATTAGGACAGTTTTAAATTTTCTAGACAAAGATCCAGTGAACACCTTCTTAAAAAAAGAAGCAGCCCTCCCCTTTCCCCAAAATCCACCTAGGGATTGTAGAGCATCTTTGATTCCAGATATCAGCCTGTGCTAAAATCTTGTGCTTCAATTTTACATAAAGCAGATCAGAGTGAATGTTTCACTGAGATCCAAGTCCACCATCTTTTAGAGGAAGGGCTGTGAGGGGGAACATACACATGGAGGTAAAATGTTTCAGTGGACTGGTAAGAGTCAGATTAAAAGTGAAAGACTGTTCAAATTACAGAAGGAAGTGTTTCAAAAAGCAAGCCAAATCCTATATAAACTAGACCATGATGAAGTGTGTAGGAAGTAATCACACATCAGGCAAATAGTTTATAGTTCCTAGAACATTGAAATAAACTAGAACTTTAAAGTTTGCATAAGAAGTGATAATGCTTGTTATTTTACAGTTATAAGGGGGTCTGCACTATTGTTAGTGAATGCAATAAATCAAACTTTTACCTGTTCACAGATGCATTGCAAAATAGCCATAATAGATGTTTATGATTTGCAACATGGGCCCTACCTTACCGGGCATTTCCTAATCTACTTAATTATGGGAAATATTCTAAATATGCAGTACAAAATAACATAAACTGGAAAAATAACCTGTACCTTCCATATATAAACTTTTATTTCAGTGGACACTGTATAAAATATTAACTCAAAAAAATGGAAGTATGAATTTGACATCAGTGGTAAGTACAGCTTTAACAACTAATTGGTCTTCAATAGCAAATACATGAGAGGCAGAAATTGTGCTACAGGAGGTTTAAGAGAGGTGTGCAATTATTTTAGAAGAGTTCAAGTTTTCAATATTACTTATTTAAGTTCAATTTACAGTTGCTGACCAATTTTCAAATATTTACATAGAATCAAAAGGGAAGTCCAGCTATTGTAGCATTGGTAGGGTTGTGAGATGTTTTGATTTTGTCTTTTTCTCCAAAGCAGGCATCACTACTACTTTAAATATGTAAAAGGAAGCACAAAAATTTTTCTTGCCTACTCTGTGTGAATATGAAGCATTTATGTAAATTCATTAAGCTTTTTATTTAAACTTCTTTGTTGTAGAAATGTTGCTTGAAAATTCCAGTTTAGATTACAGTTCTTAATATCAAGAACATTACCGACCATAATCTAGCTTCATTTTCATAAACAGTCACTTCTTATTCCAGGTGAAATAAAATTGGAAAGTGCCAAGTTGAACCAAAGTGCTTACTAAAATTAAACAGATGTAAAGCATGGGCTCTCTGTTCATCAAGAAGTGGGTACTGTGCACAGTGCCTTAAGGATGTAGTCAGATTGCACACTGATTAACTTTGAATGTCTGAATTTCATCGTTAAATCTGTCTGAATTAATGACTACACAGATTATGCAAACAACAAGTCAATATATCCCCATACTTTCCCTGAAATAGAGTTATTCTTGTTGTTTGCTGTGAGTTTCTTCTAGAAGCCAGCAATACAAGCATTTTCAGAAAACATATCTTTGAATGAACAGTTGTACTAACAAATGTTGGTAGTAAAATATGCCATGTCCTTATAATAAACATTTCCTTAATAAAAGTTTATCGAGAAAAACAGGTTGTAAAGAACCATGGGTAGATGCCTCCTGATTTTGATACTGTTCTTTGTTTCAGCAGGATCCAAAAAAATCCAGAAAGGAAGTGCAAGAAGTTGGTTATCTTTTCAGTTTGGCTGCTGTTAAAGGTAATATACATTTCAGGTCTTTCTTATCTTGTAATAACTGCCAAGCCTGGGGAAAAAAAAGCACAAGGCTTTCAATAACATTTATAAAAAATAAAAACATTTATAAAAAAAAATATTTGCCATTAAACTTGAATACCATTATAAGCAATAAGCATCACAGATCCACAAAAACAAGGTTGATCTTTTCCCCTTCTTGAAAAGACAGTTTGTGGATTGTTTTTTTCTTGGTTGGCTGGTTTTTGGTATTTTTTAAGGGAAGCAAAATCCAAAAGACACATAAAACACAATGAACTAATAAGAAAGCAGAGACTTTCAAGAAAAGAGTGGATTTGTGGAGACAGAGATGTTAGCAATATTTGAGTATTAAATTGATATTCTTGTTGCAAAATAATTGTCTTAAATACGCACATGTCAAAGTTCCTGATAAACAGTATTATCCACTGTCATTTCCCAAATGTAGTTGTGTCTTTAAAATAAGTTATTTCAACTTTCTTCTGTATTCTAGTGTCAATTTCAAGACATGTGTCAGGCCATGAGCCTGCAAAGAACTGTAGTAGTCCTCCTGTCTTTACACAGAATTCCTTTAAACCTCAACGTGTAGCGACAACCAGAGGAAGAATAATCTCTCAAGGACAAAATAGATTCCTTAAGCTTCTTAAAAAATAGTGCAAGATATTAAAAGATACTTGCACTTTTAGAACAACTGTGATTCTTATGGTACCTAATAAAGAGGAAATTTTTTCAGGGTTGTGTCACTCTAGTATATGGCTTCCAAACAGCTACAATCTGCTTTTATATTTTTCAGAGAACTACACAGGTTTGAAATAGATTTGTTCACTGAAAACTTGTAAAGAGAAGTTTCACTCTGATTTCACAGAACAGTGAGAGAGCCCAAACTGCACATGACTTATAGCAGATTCACAAAATCAACTCTTTTATGTACAAGTATGTGAATCAGTATTTTTATGGTTAAACAGAAGAAAACTAATGGGCATTTCTGAACAGATTTACAATGAAAAGGTTATCCTTTTCTGACTAAGGTAATCTCTTATAGCATTTGTTCTATTACATGTATCTGGCATTGAATTACTTTTCGCTGGAGAAGTATTCAAGATATTTAAGGACTTGAATAACTGAAGTAAACAGGAGTCTCCAAGGACAGCATAATAGGGGAGTCTTAACTGGTTAAAGCTGGAAGCCAGTTCTGTGCACTAATTCTGAGTCATAACTACATTTTCAGTAGTGAGAGATCTCAGAAAACTGCTCTTTATGAGATCTCACAGTTGCGATTCCAAATTCAATGCCTGTGATAGGAGACAAGAACAAAAGCTGTTAGCAAAGATTTTCAGAAAAAGGATGTTTAGCCAAGGTCCGAATTTTTTCTTGCTTCGAAGTATCTTTTCCTCCCCTGCCTGGGACAGTGAAAGCTCCAGTTCAAAATACTCATGTTATAAAAAATTATGATTGTGGTCTCCCTAAACTAAAGCACCAATTTCACTAAATGGTCAAAAATTGGCAAAACTCCATCATTTGGTGGTGATATTTATTAAAAATGGGATAGTAAGAAGTATAAAACATTGTCTATCACCAGTCAAATTCATGTAGGAATAAATAATTAATGAAGACAAAGTTGTAATTCTAAAGCTATTAGCCATTAATCATTAATCATTAGAATTTTATACACACAAGAAAATCTAAGACAAAGGGTTTATTATTTCAAGTACCCATTTCAATGGAAGCCTGATGCTTAATGGCAGACATTAATAAATACTCTTATAAAATAATTTTCCAAATTTTTTTTAGAAATCCACATTTCTATTATTTATATAGTGCAAAGCATAAATAACCAAAACAGGCAGGTTTAATGATTAGAATTTGTATACTAAATTGAAAAGCAAAGTGACTGGAAAAATTAAACAAGGTGTACTTTTTACCTGTGCAAATTCACCTCTGATCATATCAAACTTCTGTTTCTCATGTACGGCTCTAGCAGTATTTGTCCCATCAAAAGGCTCTGCAAGATCAAACACAAACATTAAAAGTGATTAAAAAATAGAGAGCTAGGCTGTCTCCCCTAAGCAGGTAATCAGACAAAAACCAGTACGGTCAACACATCATTGCTTCCTAAGAGTGTTTTGAATAGCCACTTCCACTTTGGTTCTCAAGCTTTCTTTTTACATAACATTTATCAAAATGAAACACAACAACAAACAAACAGAGAGGCAAAAAAAAGTCCTAAATCCTGAATGCTCTGAATGCCCCTAATGGAGTGCATCCTCAGGGAGTTTGCAGAGGAGACAAAGCTGAGTGGTGCAGTTGACACAGCAGAGGAACGGGATGCCATCCAGAGGGACCTGGACAAACTTGAGAAGTGGGGCCATGAGGATCTCAGGAAGTTAAACAAGTGCAAGTGCAAGGTGCTGCACCTGGGTCAGGGCAATCCCAGACATGAGTACAGACCAGGAGAAGAAGTGATCGAGAGCAACCCTGCTAAGAAGGGCTTTGGGGATTGTTGTGGTTGAGAGGCTGTACATGAACTGGCAATGCGCTGCACTTGCAACCCCAAAAGCCAACTGTGTCCTGGACTGCATCAAAAGCAGCAGTAGGTCAAGGGAGAGGATTCTGTGATTCTGCCCCTCTACTCTGCCCTCATGAGACCCCAACTGAAGCACTGCATTCAGCTTTGGGGTCCTCAGCACAGCACAGACACAGACTGTTGGAGCAGCTCCAGAGGAGGGACAGAAAAAACGACTGGAGGACTGGAGCACCGGAGCACCTCTCCTATGTGGGAAAGCTCAGAGAGCTAGGGTTGTTCAGCCTGGAGAAGAGAAGGCTCTGGGAAGGCCTTATAACACCTTCCAGAACCTAAAGGGGAACTTCAAGAGAACTGGAGAGGTACTTTTCACAAGGGCATGCAGTGACAGGACAAGTGGGAATGCTTTCAAACTGAAAAAGAGCAACCTTAGATTAGATATTAGGAAGAAATTCTGTACTTTGAAGGTGAGAACACACTGGCACAGATTGCCCAGGGATGGTGTGGCTGCCTCATCCCTGGAAGTGTTGAATGTGGCTCTGGGCAACATGGTCTAGAGGAAAACGTCCTTGCCCATGGTAGGGGTTGGAAAGAGATGACCTTTAAGGTAACTTCAAACCTAAATGGTTCTATGACTCTATGAATGCTTTAATGATATGTAATCCATAATGAATTCAGGTTATTATTACCTACTGAAGCGTACTATGATTGTACTGAATTTATGTACCAGCTCAATAGTCTGTGATAACGTATCAGAATATAACATATCACAGTATTATATTCATACCAGAATATGACTTGAAACTTACTACACATGAGCCTCCTGAAACTATTCACTTCAGATTCATCTCGTTCAACAACTTCTCAGTAAAATACTGAGAATATAGCAAAATATTTACCATAACTTTTTATATAAGACACATCAGCTGCTGTAAAAATATATTTTATCACTTCATACCTGTTTTGCAGCATCTGTTCGTAAGTTAACAATTTGGGGCTTCTACTTTCTAACCGACTACAAATCTATGTCGTGTTTTTATCCCTCTTTTCCTAACATAATTTATGTAATAGTTTGGAACTTTTTTTACATTGCAAGATTAAAAAAGTACTCCATGCTACTAATAGGGTTGCCAAAATTAAAGCAATAGATACTAAAAAAATGATGATGCAGAGACTATGCCTCACATTGTGCTACAAAACTGATTTTATAGTCTTTTCTGCCTTAACAGAAAACTGCTTAAGTAACACTGTATATTTCACACTGGCAAAATACATGTCAGTCCTTTTGGGCCACAGAACCACAAAAGTATTTGCTAGATCAAGTAGCTTTTTTGTTTAGTTGGTTATGAATTCCTTTTTTTTTCAGCTAGGGACACATAGTAAAATAAAGCATTAACCAGACACCAGAAGGCTTATGCCATTATGGAGACTGTAATTACAAATTTGGAACATGTTTCATGGCATTAGGTTTCTATTTTTGCTAGCTATTTAAACTCACAAAGAAATTTTTTCATGCAATAAATGTTATGTATTTGGCAGTTTTCTAAAAGGCTTCTCTTCAAAATATCTAGTGTTCAGTGGACATTCACAGGCAGCTTTATTTTATTTTAGGATGCATCGTACCTTTAGGTTTGAACCAAAACCCACAATGAAAGAAAAAAGTACATAATCCTCTAATATCAGTCACATAATCTGACAGAGTGATCTGGTGCCACTAAGAATTCCATGTCCCTTACTATATGAAGCAGTAAGAATTTCTTTTGTGTCTTAAACATGATGGTAACTTCTTTTTTAATGCTGTGACCTTTATGTACTTTATATTGAAACAAGATGTATCTATATTTTAAAGCAACAAGAGCAGAACGTTACAATCTTCTGAAACCAGAAGAAAAAAGCTTCTGGTGGAAAAAAGCTGGCTTCCCTTTATTCTTCCTGCATATTTACTGACTGTCAAAAGACAAACTCATTCCCTGGAGCACAGAAAGAATAGTTTTGCAATCAGCTACTCTTTACACCACTACATTTTCTAACCATAAAGACAGAAAGAGTTCCCTGTAAGTTTAGTTCATACAGAGAGATAAGAATACTAAAAGAAAAAAAGTAACACAACTTTAACACTGATGCTTGAGGGAAAGGCTAAAGGGGATTACCTCTCCATCTTTCCAAGAAATCACACAACTTCAAAACTGCTGCCAATCAAGCCCTGAGGAATTCTTTTCTGAATTATTTTTAACATGTAGATCTGAAAGATCCGAAAGCGTGAATCAGGTGCAGCTTTGATGGCTTCCAATTCAACTTCCCTAAATGACTATCCATTTAATTATCTCACAAAACTGTCATGTTTCTAGCTTTTCCAAACTGTATCTTTTTCAATATGAGAGTGTATAATATTACCTGTTATAGACAAGACTTAAACTGAAACTAGAATAGTTGCTAGCAATTTAGAATTTCTGATAAGGAATGTTCAAAATATTATCTAAAAGCAATATCTCTGTATCTCTGTATCCCCATAATGGTAAAAGTCTGACAGATTTTAAACTGTCTGCAGAGAGCATCTCTGCTATATTTGTTTCTTATCAGCAGAAATACATGTGAGAATTAGCCTCAAAGTCAATAACAATTAAAAAACCCCACAATTTTTCTTGAGTTAGTCTAAATACAGTGCTATATGCAGAATTATGGAAACTTGCAGGCACAGATTTGTGTAATCTATAAACAAATATATTTTAGATATCTTAAAAATATATGAAATAATAACAATTACTGAAATTTTAGTCCACTAACTGGAAAATTTGACAAAGACCTGGAAACCAGAATATGTTGACATGTTTAGCTAGCTTTTGAAATCTTCTTCTCAAGGTACAAATACTTTTTGAAAGTAGTTCAGCTTAACAGCTGTTATGAAGCTTACTTTGAGTTCAAGTAGGAAATTTTATTCTTCCCTTCCAATTTAGAAGTAAAACCTTGCTATCTGAGGCTAAACCTCACTAAGCCTTGAACCACATTGTAACAGGAAGGAATCAGATATGCCACTCATAGATAATTCTGCTTTTTTTAATAGTTCAAATGGAAAAATTGTATGCAATCAAGACCATTAAATGCAAAATCTAGAGTGTTTTTTTTGTATGCTGATATTCTATTTTCCAACCTGACAGAAAGATAACCTAACTATTCAACCACTTTGTAATGTCATCAAAAATTTGAGAGCTTGAAATATACAGTCCCCTGCAACACAGTGGATCAACATCATGTGACAGCAGCAGAAACAGCTGCCCAACATTCCCACCTCCCACATTCAGACCTTGGCAATGCCTCACTATGCTATCTTGAATTATTTCAGCTGTGCAGATACTCTAATTCTCACATTTCTCAACTCTGAGACTACAAAGCCGAGTATGCAATCATATTTCAGTGTGGTTTTTTTCTCTATGAGTGTTAGCTGATTTTTCCCAAAAAGTCAAACAAAGAACAGGAATCCCATCATGTGGGATTCACTCTGACATTCATTTGATTACAGCCAAGTTAGTTGGCTCTAGGCCACAGAATAACCCCTTTCACCAGCAAGTAATTATTCTCTGCACAGATCAGCACAAATGCAGGAAATTACATACAAACATACATGGGTGCATGCCTACCCTCAGCAATCTTGAGGAATGCCTGTCCAGTCACAGGACTTCTGCCTTATTCCCCTCCTCCCCCAGCAAAATTTTCACAGTGTCTAACAACTCTTTCCACACCATTTGGCTCCTTCAGCCCTTCATATCCCGATTTTAACAGCCTCTAATAATTTGAAGCCTGGGCCCAGGCCACCTCTCCCTATATGGTAACTGTTTCCAGTTACACAGCACCTCTCAGTCCCTTCCCTGCTTCTCTTTTCATTCTCCTAACATCTCAGTCCGTCTCTTGGTCTATCAGGTACTCTTTCCCTAGTGCAAGCTTCATCTCCTGTGTACGCTTAACTACTTGTCTTCTCCGCGTACACGCCCCACAGCAGTTGTAAGGCATCACAAGCACATGGATCAGGTTACTTGGATAGTGCTACTGCCCACTTCTGCTGTGAGACCTGGCTGAGACCTGCAACTCCATCAGGTAGCCTGGGTGTACCCTCCCGTTTTGTACAAGTCTACATTCACAAGCTGGCCAAAAACAGTAGCCACAAGAAGATCAACATACACATCACTGCGAGGACTTGCAATGTCAGAGCATTTCTAGAACAAAGAATATTCCTTGAGAGTAATCTGAATATATGCCAGGTGTATTTCTTCAGAAGTTCAAACTTAGTGAAACTGATCACTATTTTTATAGAGCAGAAAATACACGACTGGCATAAAGGCCATTCTTTATCAAAGTCCTAATCCCTGTTCCAAAAGTAGCAGGGCAATGAGTGCTCTTGAAGAAAAGGTCAGGAGTACTATTTTTAGACACTACAGAACTTAAAACTTCCTTCTCAAATGTTTTTCATGGGACTGTTTCCAAACTATTTACATAGGTTAAACTCCATTTCTACATAACACACATACATAATATATTTCTCAAAACACAACGAAGGTAAAGTCTAATTGACGGATTTATGCATTTAATGTCTTAACAGTTAAAAATTATAATGCAGCTTCACATTTTACCTTCTACACAGATAAATTTGTTTCTCCATTCAATACCATCAGGTCTTGGAACAGCTTTGGCTTCACGAACTGAAATCATTTGATGACTCCAACTAGGAAAAAAGAAAACAATTAGCAAAAATTTTTAACTTAATTCCAAATTAATAGTATCAGTTCAGATTTAAAAAAATTCTTAAATTGCTATGTCATAATCCTGGTTAACACTGTACTTTATAATAATGAAAAATTTACTTTACAGTCTAATCTTCACAATTTAGTATATATGAATAAGGAATCATGTGTAGGAAACAAGAACATTTTACCACAAACAAAAGTTCAATTACAAAAGCGTCTCCAAAATAGAGCATCACGGGTATTCATGAGTAACATATACTCACAATAGAATAACTTTTTCAACTAACAATATCAAACTGAATATTGACACCTACATTTATTTCTAAGTTTAAAAGAAATTATAGACTCAAATCTCTCAGAATTTGCTATGGGTAGAAAAGAAAGGTAAGGAGGAAGTACAGATGAAGTCACATACTGCATTCCATTAAAAAAATACTCAACAGTATAAAGATACCAAGAGACATGTTGCTTACAGGCCAGCATTCCTGGTGCAAGGAACCTATTATTAGAAAGCACAAACACTTTGTATATGCTGAATTTTAGATCTACAAGTGCAACAACTCCCTACCACTTTCTGCACATAACTTTATGGTAACAAAACCATAGGAAATTATCATACTGAAACAGGAACAGCAGGCAATCTACAGGGCAATCTTTATCACGTGCCAACATCTTTATGATGCTTGGCACAACAACACGCCAAATGTAATGGAAGCCAAAACAACCACTTTCAGTTTTATGTTCTTATCTACCCAGACAGTTTTCAGCTGCTCTTAACTAAACAGAGCAGCTCACGCCCAGTGCCATCATGCGGCACATGCAGGGCAACCAGGGGACTGGGCCCAGCCAACACAGGTTTGTGAAAGGCAGATCCTGCTCAAACAACCAGATCTCTTTCTATGACAGGGTGACCTACGTAGTGGATGAGGGAAGGGCTGTGGAAGTTGTCTATCTAGACTTTAGTAAAGCCTTTCACATTGTTTCCCACAGCATTCTGGAGAAACCAGCTGCTCACAGCTTGGATGGGCACACTGTTCACTGGGTTGAAAAGGAGCTGGATGGACGGGTCCAGAGAGAGGTTACCTCCAGCTGGCAGCCAGTCACAAGGTGATGTTCCCCAGGACTCAGTACTGGGGCGTGATGTGGATGAGGGGATCCAGTGCACCTTCAGACAGTTCACAGGTGACAACCAAGTTGGGCAGGAATGTTGATCTGCTGGAGGGCAAGAAGTGCTCTGCAGAGGGGTCTGGACAGGCTCGATAGATGGGCCAAGGTACATGTTATAAGGTAAAGTGCCCTTAGGTCACAACAACCCCAGTGCCACAGGTTGGGAGGAGTGGCTGGAAAGCTGCCCAGATTAAAAAGGACCTGGGAGTGCTAGTCCACAGCAGCTGAACACAAGCCAGCAGTGTATGCGGGTGGCTAAGGAAGTCAATGGCATTATGGCTTGTATCGAAACAGTGTGGCCAGCAGGACCAGGGCAGTGATTGTCCCTCTGTACTCAGCACTGGTGAGGCTGCAGCTAAAGTTGTGATCAGTTTTGGGCCCCTCGCTACAAGACATTGAGGTGCCGCTACAAGACATTGAGGTGCTAAGGTGTGTCCAAACAAGGGCAACGGAGCTGGTGAAGGGTCTAGACGACATATCCTATGAAAAGCAGCTGATGGAAATGTTTGTTGGGTTTTTTTTATCCTGGAGAACAGGAGGTTTGGGGGATCTCACTGCTGTCTACAACTACCTGAAGAAGGCTGCAGTTGGCTGGGAGTTGGGAGTCTCTTCTGCCATGTCTCAAGGAAAAGAGGAAATGGCCTTAAATAGCACCGGGACAGGGAAGGGGGGCATCAGATTAGGTACTATTAAAAATAAATTTCACTGAAAGAGTGGTCAGGCATTGGAATGTGTTGTCCAGGAAAGTGGTGGAGTCACCATCTCTGGAAGTATTCGAGAGGTGTCTGGATGAGGCACTTGGGAGTACAGTTTAAGGGTGTTTATGCTGATGCCAGGTTGGCAGTTGGACTAGATGGTCTTGAAGGTCTCTTCCAATCTTGAAGATTCTGTAAACCAGGGAACTACTCTATCAACAAAATGGTTGGATCACCAACAATGTATCACCATATATCCTGCTGAACAGGGCTTAGAAATGGGTGGTTAATTTGCTGCCAGCTGTACTGGTGTTTTGTATACCTGACGTGATCTCCTGACTGAATCAATCTTTTGAAATAATGCAAAGACAGAGGAGCTGGGCTGGGTACATCAACCACTTGCAGTAAATCTGTAAATATCAACTGGAAATTAAAATACCATCTATAATTCATCAGTTACATTTGGAAGAACTCCCTGCTCCCTAGGTCACAGATGAGTTGCTGTAACTCCATTAAGTCAGTGGCGCTAAGACAGCTAAAAGTCTGTGACTGTAATACTACAAATTATCTTGGATATAGCTCATAATTAAAACCACTTAGGAAAGTCAGTTGTTTGAATAAATGTACTTACACAGAACATGTGCATTATTCTTTTATTTAAAAATATGAATTATATGGGCTTATTTCCAAAAAGTGCAGGATGTAGCACATGAAGTTGGTTTAGGATACCTCAGTGTGTATATTTAGAGTTCTCCTGATATATTCTTTAAAAAATTAGTACAGATGATGATGATTCCTAGCACTCTATGCAAACTAAAGCTTTCATTCTAACCCATCACCCTTCCTCTCCTTAGTTCCCATAGTAGACTACTTTTGCAAGAATTACAGATATTGTGAAGTATCAAATACTTTCCTATCATGTCATTTAATAAATGACCATCAGAGCTTAATTCAGATGAATTGCTCAAAAAAGAACAAACATGAACACACATAAAAAAACCGCAAAAACAAAACAAACCAACAAAACAAAAAACACAAAACAAACAAAAAAAAACACGCAACAAAAAAAACCCAAAAGCAACAAACAAAAACCAACAACAACAAAAATGTATGTGTCCAGAGCATAAAAAGTCATGAAACAAAGTATTTGATCTGCATTTAGTTTAAGCAGGCAGTGCTGTTTTACTTGAAACAGTAATTCTTCTCTTGAATTCTCTTCTTTCTACGTTATACTCAATTCCTCAGCAAAAAATAAATGCATTTATAATACACTGATTAAGCAAAAAAAGAAAAAAAAAGTGACATTTCTAGCTATTTAAACTTGAAAATAACTGTTTTATCTGATAGTCTCACTGAACCTGTCTTGGTACAAAAATCATCCTGAATTAGCAATTAATTACCAAAAGCAAATTATTTGTGTATCAATTTTAACCATTTTGGCTTGCATACAGTAACTTCACTGTTACCAACACAAAGCAAATATTCTCCACATACAGATTTTCAATCCATAAGCTAACAATGGCTATTTAGACACCTATTTCAATTATCAATTATTACTGTTGTCACTGCCTTCATTAGATACATGACCTTCACAGAGAAGATAAGTACTTGAAAGAAAGATTAGGCAATTCCAGGTATGTGTATAAATGACACTATAAATAAATTAAAAACCTCATCTTTTCCAGAGTATTCGTACAAATCAAAGCCACTTGTATAAACACACTAAGATGGGTACAAATTGCAAGCATATATAATTCAATACGATATTAAAAATTATCCCTTTATTACTTGACCAATCCTACTGTGAAAAGAGTTGCCAGCAACTGCTCACTGTAATTTTATATTTTGTCATTAAAATGTAATCAATCTTTTGTCATGTCAAATACAACTTAATGAGTGAATGATCTTAAACAACTGCTACATAACTTGCAACACTAAATTTAAGAGAAGTAGTCATAAAGGACAATCTCTAGGTTCCCTAGCAGCATATTCAGGGGAACACGGCCTTGCTTCAAGGTCTCAGTTTGGAAAGAGACAGCCAAATGAACACCTGCTGCCTTCACTCACAGCTGCAGAAGTGAAATCAGACACCTCCTTTGGAGGAACTGGTAAACATGGACCAGTTTCCAAATACTTTCTTTGGACAACATCTAATTGCATTTTTTATTTGATCACATTCATTGCATAAGCAGCAGACCTTTGACAATTTTAAATACTTAGAGTTAAAACAGAGTCATAAGCATGCTTTTAGCCATTTCTATCATAAGAAACATTATGCAGACTTGAACTCTTATGGCAAGATAATTATACAACCAGAAAGGCAAAACAAGTTCTGCCATATGTAGTGTGTTAGTCTACTGTATGTAGCAATTTCCAAATCACATTTCTTTGGGGATAGGGATGAAGGAGTGTAAAAGTTACTTCTCATGGACACACTGAAAGCCGCAAAGCCAAACTGTGGAAAGGGCACTTTATAAATACATGGCAATAAGCAGTTTTCTGAAACATCTTACAGTCTAAGTAAATCAAACAGGTTAAAAGTATAAGGGAAAAAAACACAGTACAAGGAGATGAACTTATTCATGGCTCCACTGCATGCAAGGTGCCTTTGTTATTTCCTTTGCCATACTCTTCGGGCCCATCCTGCCTTTAAATATTATGCACTACCTAAAGTAAAATAAACCAGAGATTTTAAATTAAATACCTGATGGCCTTTGCTAGAATGAGGGAGAAGTTTAAAACAATATATCCCCATCTTCTCCTACCTTCCTGACCAATACATGTAAAATAAATGAGTAGTTAAGCATTCTAGGCAGGTGGCTTCAGTGACTCATTCTGTTCAAAATTATGATCTTCACACATGATCTGATCATTCTTGATTGCATGCTATTCATTCAGGAAAACAGTTCCTGTGTATCAAACCCGGTAGTGCATCCTACTCCTACAAAAGATAGAAACCTACAACAATCACTTTTACGAAAATTGAAATAGCAGTCTCTGTAGAAATCTTTTCATCAAACACATTACAGTCCAATAGTGAAAGTTCACTGGCTAGGCCACTGAAATATGGCCCAGTTTAACAGTCACAGTATCTGAAACATAATCTCAACATTTCAGTGCATAAAAACACTAGTAAACGTTTCACAGGGAAAGCAAACCCTTAAGAAATTATTAACTACGCCAATGACAATATTCAACACATTCTGGAGTAAGATACTAGTTCTTCCATGAAAGGCAGAACTAAGAGAGTCCTGTGTTTTGTGTATTTACAAGCTGAATGAGTCAGCAGTGCCCTGGCAGCCAGGAGGGGCAACCGCGCCCTGAGGGGCATCAGGCAAAGCATCACCAACCAGTTGAGGGAGGGGATTGTCCGTCTCTGCTCTGCACTGGGACGGCCTCACCCTGAATATTGTGTGCAGCTGAGGGCACCACGATATAGGAAAGATATTGAGCTATTAGAGAGTGTCCAAAAGAGGGCCATAAGGATGGTGAAGGGTCTGGAGGGGAAGCCCTATGTGGAGCAGCTCAGGTCACTTGGTCTGTTCAGTCTGGAGAAGACTTAGGGGAGACCCCATCGGGGTCTTCAATATCCTCACAAGGGGCAGTGGATGGGCAGGTGCCAATCTCTTCACTCTCACAACCAGTGGCAGGACCTGAGGTAATGGCATGAAGCTAAGTCAGGGGAGGTTTAGTTTAGATATGAGGAAACTCAGCACATTCTGTGATTCTACTTATTAAACTCTCCTCATTCTCACTTGTACTGTTGTTTCCATCAGCAACTTCAAAGCAAAGGTAACACATTTATGCCTAGCATGACACTGTTCTTTGGTTCTCACTGGCCTGCTATCTCACACACAAAAAACTTCCAAGACATGATCATGTTCCTCCCTGTGGGCAGTAATTCATCTTCTCTATGCAATTACCAGGTTTTAAGAAACTATATGGAAATTTACTACCTTAAGACACCAACCCTATTCCTTTCAAACACAATGTATAGTTGTCAGGGATACGCAGATGGTCAATTAAACAGTACACCTGAGTAAGTTTTATTTCTGTAGCAGAAAGAGTTAAAAGAAACATAGGCTGCTGCATTAGACGCATTATTTCCTCAGATGATTTCTCAGCTATGTAACATTTTCAACACAGGAATTCTAATGGCTATTTTTACAGGCGGGTTTTATGTGGGGTTTTTTGTTTTGTTTTTTTTTGGGGGGAGGGGGTTGTTTGTTTGTTTTGGTTTTGGTTTGTTTTTTTTTTTTCTTTTTTAACAGAATATCATGAGTGAAATGTTTAAATACTTAACAGATACTGGACACTGGATAAAACAGCCAGATAATCTTTTTTTTCAGTTGTTTTTTTAAAAACATTCTCTTCCTTTGACATCAGCAACTACCCTCTCTTCAATGTTACTTTTTCAAGCCTTGTTTTAAGTAGAAGTTCCTCTGCATGATTAAATTTAGGTAACATTTTTTCCTGATTTATGAACATAAAAAAAAAATAGTATTTAGGGATTACCATCACTTCAGGTACTGATATTGCAGAAGTCTTCATATATCTTAATATATCCTGTCTAATAGCAGACAAAAACAAAGTCTTTTTGGACCAGCCATCAACTAGGCAGAAATCTGGTCCTGATTATGTTCACAAGCACTCAAACCAGAAAAGTCAAATTAGGCATTTTTCCTGCATTTAGACATGATCATCTCTGCTACTTTGCCCCGGAAAACCAGAAAATTCTTCCTTACTGGAAAATTTATTTACTTTCACATATGAGAAGATTAATAGCTTGTTGTTCAGTCAAGTAGTAAAGGATTCATCTAGTGCTCAACATAAATCAGGAACCTGAGGTTATCCTTCAGCAGTGTCTGCTCATCTGCCTCTTTACCAAACATCACCTTGACAGCTGAAAAGACAGGTACTCAAGAGAAACATTATATTATAGTAATATAACAAACCCCTGCAATTTTTAAAGGACAAAGCTCTCTAGCGTTTGGCAGCTATTTCACAGGACAGAATGCCTGGCTAAGAAGAAGATGTCAGATACTTTATCAGCATTCCTGTTGTCATTTAACCTTTTCACCCCTTTCCTCTCTGTCAATTACCATTCCTTCATTACTGAAATTCTTTCTCTTCAAGCATAAGAAAGTATTGCTATATTGAATAGAAGGAATCAAAGTTTTGCATATTTCAAACCACAAAGACAAGCTTATTACTTACTCAAATTCTGTGGCATAATATTTGAAGAAGCCTACTAGCAAATCACCAAGGCTTGATCCATTTTTTGAGATGTAAGGAGGAATGGTACATGGAGCTTGATGAACAAGATGCAACTGCATAGTAGGATCAAAACATTCCTGTCAAAAAAAAAAAATCAGAGTGTATATGTATATATATATATATAGATACACACACACACACACACATAGAGAGAGCCTTAAAAAAGATGCATTTATTTTTCCAATAAGAAAATCATTTGCTATCATTTGCTTATTAAAAGTTCACGGACAATTTACAAGTCAACGACTATTTCTCTTCTGCTTCTCTCTTGAATACTAGTTACTGTCTCTGTGATCAGGTAGAATCATCTTGCACAGAAGTGTGTGAGACCACTCCTTGACTTTTGTTTACTAAAGAACTTTAACATGGGAGAATCTTTGACCTGCACTGAGCTGGCAGCAGTTGAACTGAGATAAGGTAGGTAAAACTAATGCACCCATTGCCAATTTTGAATATCTATGGCACGATGGGGGTAAGAAAAGGTCAGATTTGCTATGAAAAGAAATCACTATTGCCAGCTTCAAAAGAAATCTATACAAGGCTAAATTTAACATGGGTTTAGATCTGCTCTACTGTTTCAGTGTCCATTGCATCCTTTAGGTTCTCATGATAGACTGGAGTACATGGAGGAAAACATATCATCCCTTATTAGAGAAACAATCTTTTTAAACTGGTAATACCAGATTTTAACACCATTTTAAAGCAATGTTGTGCATTTTACTGAAAATTAACCCAAGATATACAAGAGCAAGCTTTACATTCAAACAAAGGAACACATTTGTGTAAATTTAGAGACCTATTCACTCATTACTGTATCTCCCCTCTCCTCCCATTTATTTGTTATTTTAAAGAGTAGTATCAGGCATGACTCAAACTTTATAGTACTAGAATAGCACTAGAAGCACTACACACTGTAATGCTGTTTCCATGTCCACAGCTGGCAGCTCTTCCTCTGAGAAAAGCACATTTAGTGATCAAAATCAGCAGGACTGAAAAGTCTAGGACTTCTGTCCTCTTCTGCCAATTCTAACAAAACTTCCTGGAACCCTGTGCAGTATATTCTGGGAAAAAACCCCACATTCTTCCAGCGACAAAAACATTTCAAGTGTTGATCTCACATGATATAACTTTACATAGAAAGCATAGTGAGCAGGGCTCAGAATTTAACAGCTTATAATTCATCAGAAGACACCAAAACAATGGAGACGGACAGACATAAAAAGCAGGTATGCAGCACACAAAGATGTAGAAAGGGAACATCTGTTCCTATGTCATCCTGTATATACAGTTTTAACCCTAAAGTTAATCAGAAAGGTACTAGAGTGAAAGTCACTCCTTGCCCATTCCCCCAGAAAGCTATACAAGAGTCACAACAGCTGAATTCAGAATTAGCAGTATACCAGCTCAAAAAGAACATACGAGGGAGGAGGTGAAAGCAAGAACAAGGGACACTGACCTCCAAACAATACAAAACAGAAATGCAATGAAATAACTACAACAGATGTCTACTAAGACCAGTAAGCAAATGTTTGGAGGCAGCAGACATCTTTGAAAAGGAGAACAAGATTAATTTTTTAAGCTTTGAATACTTAAATGCCCGAGAACTTGTCAACTGCAGGAAAATTCTGCCAGCACAGTGAGGCTGGTATCCTGAGCAGCTAAAATGTTGGCAATAAGATTTCAGACAAATCAAATTTTTCCTCACTCAGAAAGGCATTTGCCTTCAAAAAGTACACGTCCATTATACTATTTAAGTGCTCCAGTAAAAACACAGGTTACGGTCTATAGCAGCTAATCATTAAAAATCCCAACCACCTAGTTCTATAAATAAGTCCCACTTCCACTTGGTTTAGTGGTTATACCTCTAAGAAAATTATTCTTAAAAAGGCAACTAAGTATTGCAAAAGAGAAGGAATGACTGAAATTACTTTTCTGGAAGAAAATAAGATTTTTTAACACTAACTAAAGCAATGTATTAATCACATCCTTGTGATACTGTTAGTAAATTTTAAGCACTGTCAGTTGCTGATCACCATAAAGGCAAAAAACAGTGTTTCATCTTTCTGAAATACAGAAAATTTTTTATGGAAGAAGTAGCTATTACCATATTAGAAAGTTTTACATGTAAAACCAAATTAGTTATTACTTAAAAGTCAGTATACGGAAAATGTAATGAAAACTTCTGTCAGGATACACCAACATTCAATATATCAATAACCAACAATGTAATTTGTTTAATATAATTTCTTAACAAAGCAATCACTCAGTGTCCAGTGAACAAGAGGTCAGACCAGCCACAGGATACATAGACTCATTTTTCTGCTTTGCCACAGACAACCCATAAAAATCCACTAGCCTCAATTCACCTCCATTCACCCGTTGTAAAACAGGGATAATAGTATTTTCTTTCCTGCTAGAGGGACTCAGGGAATAACTAGATAAACATAACAAGGTAGCTTCTGCACATAAAGGAGGTTGGATAATAAAATGGATTTAGAAAGCATCCTTCAAATTAGCTAGGCAATCCCTGTAAGTTTTCCCTTCTTAACTTGCACTAAAAGGCAAAAGATCCAACTTTTATTAAAATTAGTCCCTAACTCACTTACTGTGTCTTTGCCTCAAGCCACCTTAAGAGACGGAAAGGAAATTCAGGATCTGATGGAGCAAATATAAATGAGCTATCCATTATTTCAAGATACCTTAGAAAAAGGGACCCCAAAGTCCTTTTCCTTTTTTGCTAGATCTCTAATCTTTACCTTGGTTGGCTGATTTCTCAAGAAACACCAGCAATATGTTCCATGTTCAAGCTACATAATGTTTACAAGTACACTCACTCCACCTTACACACTGGAAAGGAAGACAAGTGTACATAAAAAAAAAAATCTATATTTGAGTATCTTGATGAGTTTAACTCTGAATGAACAAGATTCTTTGTTCAAAAAAGTTTACAGTTATAGCATCAACATAGTGTCTTGCCATTTTTTAAATTCACACACATAAAATACACTTCACCAGTCTTACAAATGAATACTTAGGTCATGTTTTTACTTTTTAAAAGTGCAGTTCAACGTGTGAAGCAAATTGTGTCTGTCCAAGGACTGATTTCTACATTGAGCACCATCCCACCTTCTGCTCCACTGTTTTAAGACATGATATGAAGATGAGGCAGCAGATACAAAAATGTGCTCATGCAAAGTTCACAAAGTTCACTATCCAAAGCACTCATGGAGACCCACTTCCATCTTGATCTAAGGTAACACACTTGAGGCTGCTTGAACACTGGAGGCTCAGACACGAGTTTCCTTCTGACTGCCAGTGGCAGCAATGTGCACCAGCTATAATGGCCTGAGCCATTACAGGTTCTCTAGAGCGCATCTGTCTAGTCCTGACTTGGAGGCAAGTTCTACATAGACTTCAGAACTGATCAGCACGTTTCGTGGGCTACTATCATCTACCTTCTCTGGATAGTGGGAGCAGGAAGCCCCAGAATTCGACCCCACATCTGGTATGGTCTGATACCCACTCTAAAGTAGAGGCTGCAAAACACGTCTGCTTGGTGCCAGCTGGAGACTCACCCACGGCAACAGAATGCACTAGTGGGCAAATGTGGTGGCTTTCCAGGACTTCTCACCCCTTCACATTTGCAGTACGGATATACTGAGACACAGAATACACCTTTTGTCTCCTCCTCAGTAAAAGCATGTCTCTTTTATATGCTACCAACAATTTAAAACAGAGCACAAAAGTATTTTCAGGCTGCAGATTTGATTTTGAAAAACTGTAGGTAGATGTACGTAGGGGAGATGTAGTATTTATGTGTAGCATTACGACAGAGACAGAGTTTTGACCAGCTACAACCACAAGAAAAACGTGGTTTCTTTCGATACTGACATTTGCCTGTGCTTTGAAATTATTACTGCAAGGTACAAGACTAAATTTGTGTTACAGTAGTTGTCTTATTACATTTCTTTGAAATATCAGTATTCAGAAATTTAACTTTCAATTTTTAAACACTTAACTATAATTATATTCCTAATGGAAACAGTAGACCAAAAATATATTTGCAAATTTGGGTTTATAGTGAACAAATATAAAATATTCTTTTAATTTTGTTAGCAATCCTAAAATACTTAGTCCATTCTCCAAAGGTAAGATAACTAACAAGAACAAAAAATAAAATTAAAAAAAAAAAATCTACATCAGAACAGGGTAAAAAGCCAATTCTTTCAGCTGTGTTCTCGAAACACAGGCACTTGCAGGTGATTTACCGTTTTCACATAACACAAGATAAAACCTTACATTTAGTACAAATCATTAGATTTTTCAGGTTTTGGTATTGTATACTTTTGCTTTAGTCATATAAGGCATTAATGTTTGTATAGTACTCTAAAGGCCTTTACACAGTTCAACCACTACAAACATAAATTTATTTTGTAAATGCAAATAATTATAATTTTGCATTGTAATTATGAGGAGTAAAAATTTACCAATTCTTAACAGTTTTATTTAAACAACATGCTACACAAAACTTGGAATACAACAGCATATGAGCTTTAAGGAAACATAATTTACAAATTTAGCAATTCAAAACGCTATCAGAGAAAGCTAAGTGTACGAGAAATGAAAGACAACTTCAAATGCTTTTCATCCCTCCCAGTGAAGAAATTAGAAGGTATATAAGTGCCATAAAAAAAACAAAGGAAAAGACAAAGACCATAAAAATGTAGCACAGGTATACCTAAGCAGATTCACAATACAGAAGTAAAACTGCAGTGGTTTATCAATCAACGCTTTCTTCTGCATCTCAATTACTCTAATTACCCAAAATGGCTGACACCACAGTATTTTCTCCCTGATGTACGGTGTCATTAAATATTCCCATTTCAGCATTATAGGAACTATATGCAAAAGATAGAATGGCTTTCTGAATCTACCTCAGCACAACTGTCAGCAACAGAACAGATTCATACAGGGACACCAAACCGTGTGAACTATGAATAAAATAAAAAAATTAAAAAGTGACATGAGAGGAAAAGTAAGGAGGAAGGAACTGAGGAGGGTAGATCTTACTTCTAGATCATCTTCCTTAGATTAAATCTCATTAATAGCAGTCCTAATTCTGAGGGATAAAGCATACTGATTCACAGAGTTCACTAGAAGTGAACAGAGTACCATCTGGATACAATAGCAAAGTCCCAAAACGGTGTTTTCTTGAAGCCAAATTTTGTGATGTCACAAAAGTTTGCATAGTAGACTCACTCTGCACACTGAAATATCAGGCAACTCAACAGCTGTGGGAGGGTATGGAATTCTGGAAACCAGAGTTGGCTGAAAAAAACATTACTTAACGTATTAAAAATAGGAACCAGAAAGTTACTTAACGTATTAAAAATAGGAACCAGAAAGTTACAACTGACACAGGGATATTTTCAGGCCAGCATAAAGGGAATTAGGTCAGCGGTTTTCATTAGCACTTGTTTCTAATTGTGTGTGAAATATTCTCATACATAACAGAATTTTCACTACAGAAATTATCAAAGGCAGCAAATAACCTCTTTCACACTTATGTTTAGCACATCAATGACCAGATTTACAGACTGTGCTCAACTTAATCCATTAGAGACAGTCAAGAACTGATACATTTAGATAAGCAGGGTCATACATATATATTATGTAGTACAACCATAAGAAACACTTACTGGGTAATTTTTCTGGAGGGACGGAAGGATGGGTTCAGGTAGGGCTATAAAAAAGAAAAGTTTAAAGTTGCTGTGATTCATTTTGTCTTAAAAAGAGCTATCAAGACCTTCACTTTCATGCATTTTTTAAAACGGAAGTTATTCAGCAAACATTCCTATTACTGTATTTCCCCACTATACAGTACTATAAGTTTATTCAGCTAAGGCAAGCTGTTACCAAGATACTACTATATGTAGAAGGCATGAAGAATTCTACAGCAGCTGGGTACAACTTCATTTCTCAAATTTATATTAATTCATGGCTATAAGAAAATCACCTAGATACCCTAAAGGAAAAATTAGAGAGTCACTCCTTTTTTTTCCCCTTACTTTTAATACAATATGATTCCACCACAGCATACATCTACAGATACTGCAAAAGGACGCATTTTTCAGCTGCAGAACCTCCAAAAGTAACCTAAAGGGAAAATGCCCAACACACTTACTAGAATTGCTAGCAAAATCCCCACAAAATACCTAAATACAGTCTAATATTGTCAGATGGTCTACTAAATGGCAAACATGTTATAATGATCATTAACAATACAAACACAAAATGAATTAAGCATTTGTCATTTTTATGAAAATCATGGATTGGGAGAGGATCTCTTGCACGACATCTATCTAATAAACTGAAGCCACACTAAACTTGTGTATGAAGACATCGACAGAAGTATAAGAATATGGAAATTAATTAATACAGGAAAGAAATTTGCCTAGTGAAGACAGGGCCACTATTTATTGCAAGTGAAAGCCTTTGGTTTGTTCCCTCTCCAATAACGTGAACAAAACCACTATCAGAAGTTCCAGGATACAGGCTACTTTTAGGAGAATTACACGCATGTAGCGGGAAAAAAAGACCCTTTAAAATCTTCATGAATAAAACATCAGAACCTAAACAGATGGTGTACAGACCCACATGTACAGACCAACATCTCAGGTGGGTTTTTTTTGCAGAAAAGGCTGATGAAGCACAGGTAAAAGGCTCCTCTTTTGTTTGTAGACTTCTGATCCTCCCCAGACAGCTGACTGATCACAGTTTTGCATGAAAAGGATTATCTGAATCTTTTTTCTCCTTCTCTAGAGAGTTATGCCAGCTGCCACACATGATTATTAGCTACTGTTCTCATGCATTTCTGTAAACTAGTGCTTGAGTTTATTTTGTAGTTACAGTGTTCTGCAGGTACATTCATTGAAACTTTTTTAAACCCTTTAAAGCTGGTAACTCTGCTTCCAGAGAAGAGGTCCACTTGTTAAAGATAAATGCAGCACTAAGGAAATAGAGTAAATGCACTTTACTGTCATATCTTTCCGTGTGGAAGATGACTACTGTGTTTGATGGGAAAACTACACAAATATGAACTTAAAAGAGGCAGGTTCAACATGGAAAAAATACTTACTCTGTAAATAGTGCAAAACCATCAGCACAAGACTGTAGCTGCTTAAAGTACCACGACTCGCATCATTTATCTCATGAAAACTTGCCCACTTCTTAATCACCAGCACTAATGGACGAACTCGATTCTCAACTGCAAGTAAGATAAGTACATCTCAAAAAAAGTGCATTTAACTACACAGCAATTAATAACATTTGTTCCTACTTGATTAATGTATTTTCTGTATACTAAGGTTACCTTTTGCAAGCATTTTATAGAATTTAGTTATTCTACAACTACTACCCATCCTATAAAAATCAGAACCAAATATCTGCATTTGAAAACAGTCTTTTGAGTAATAAAATCCACAGACGCATTATAAGTGGGAATGTCAGGAAATCTGCAGGTAAGACAAAACTGGATACATCAGTCAATACAGTAGTGTCACATTTGACTACAAAGCTCTCTCCAGTTCTTTGTACTAGTTTTCCCTGAATTAACTTGCTGCCAGGACAGACCCTAAGTTATTTTTTTTATTGAGGGCAGGGAAAAGAATTCTCCTTGTTGGAGGACATGGATGTCATTCTTAAGTTTACCTCGGGATCCATGAAGGCAGTAACCCATGCATACAAACATAAATTTTAATTTTGCCTTGTCCTCAATAGCTTTTTATGTAGATGAGACGTTAGATAAAATATCTCTTCAAATCAATACATATGCATTTGTGAGGAATGACATAAATACAGTCAATATTCCAGGTATGATCCTCTCAATTTCTGGGGAATATTGATATCTTCTAATTAAGGCAGTATATCTGTTGTAGGGAGGTATCACTCACCACAAAGTTCTAGGGACCCAGCAGCATACTTAATTTATTATTTGCAGATACCTGGAAGCAGATCATCAACTTAGTCAAGTGCCTTATGATGGCCTTGAATACTTGTATGTTCTAGAGTATCTTTTATAACCTGACATCATTATGCAAGGTTTTGTACTCTGCACATCAGGACTGGAAGACAAAACACATCCTATAACCGCACCAGTCAGTTCAGCACCTATGCCCATGTAAGTGCTTCTCTTCTTCTCAGAATCAACGTCCTAGATCTGGAAGACCTCTTGGAAACAACAAAACTCCTTGGCACCAGTCACCTTATTCCCAACATTGTTCACCCGTTGTTGAAATACAAAAATGTAACTAGCAGCACACTAACTGTGAGATGCAAGGAATTACTTCACAAACACTATATGAACATGCATTAACTGAAATAGGATTTTTCCATGAGAGAAAAGTTCAAATAAGCTCCAATTCCAAACATGATTTTTTAGTGTGTGTGTCACAGTAGATTTCTTTTCAGCTAACCTCATTCTGAGATACGATTTTCTGTCTGCTAGTGCCTGTAATTAGTATATAACAAAGTCAGTGTGCAATATGGCCAGTAAACCTTCTCTGATACTGTGATACAAGGTACCCTGTCAAGAAAATGCTCAGTAATGTCATTTGCTCAAAGCTAAAAAGTCTAGCTTCCACTAATTGAAAAAATACCTAGCAACAATTGCTGACTTAATCGCAGACATGTCTCCTTCAGCAAACCACTAGTAACACAACAGCACAGACTTCAGTTTCTAGCTCTGCCTAATCTACCTGCATTTCCTGCGGACATTCTGCTTCACTCATCTCCCCTCATCATCTCTGATGTTTTCTACAGCACCCATGCACCAACAGAGAAAGGCTAATTTCAAAAAAGACAAGAACACACAGAGAAATATTTCAGCGTTTGGGCTTTTTCATTACGTTCATTAACTAGCCCCCTTTTTGCCTGAGCATCTGCTTTGTTCTAAGGGAACAGAGAGACCGATACATTTTCCACATCAGAGGTAATTTGATCTTTTTTTTCTCCCATGCAGGTAAAGCACTTCAACCACACCTAAAAGTGACTACGATAACACTTTTAATGCTATCCACCCTTGCTGATATGATTTATACAAGTATGCAAAAGAGACAGATTGATAAAAGTTTCCATTTAGTTTTGTTTGCCTTACGTCACCTGAGAGTTTTCTGGTCCAAGGAAGACAAGTCAGACAAGCCATATGCTTGATATAGTCTGTCTATTTAGGAAGGTCCAGCACATCAAGGAGGTATTTTCAATCACAAGTCTCCCTTAGCTATTAACTCACTCCTCCACCTCAAGAAAATAACAGTATTTATCCTTCATTAGGAGGCATGAAGTTAATTTTGCTGGCCTTGCAAAAGTGGGCACCAAGGTGGGATACCAGAACCCCTTCCACAGCTCTTTTCACATCCGGACTCATCTGCCTTGTAGTGATTTCCTGAGACGAATAAGAGAAATCTGTGGCAGAAGGTAGTAACAAATATATCTACACTAGACTTGGTGAACTGATCCCTCACCCATAGACATAAATAACAATGATTATTTCCTAATGTTTTTAAGCTTGGAAGGAGGTCCTTCTCCAGTCATACATCTTCCTCGACATACAAAGAAGTCACAGTTAACAACTGATCCAGGAGAAGTTGGAGACTCTCCTAGTAACATGAATATGGAACACAAACTACACCGACTAAAATACTAGTAAAAATTAACTCGTAATGGTAGCTTCTATTGACACATTCGTACTGTAAATACAAAGCAATTCCTTTATGCAAGAACTGAAGAATGCGGTAAAGGAACAAATGCAAATGCTCTAAGAAGAAATAGCCTGAGGTACACTCTTTATGTACTTATCTGCCAAATGACATTGTGATGCTGAGTAAGAAAACTCTGGTACAGCACTGAGAGTGCTGTTGATATTACCTCCCTCTCAGAAGTCTGTTTCACAATCTCTCCCTAACATGCAAACTCCTGAGGAGACATGAGCCAGTTTTGATTTGGGCTTAGTATAAACACTGAAGCAGTATTTTCGATTTTCCAAGAAAAGACTCTAACAGCATACAGACACAACTAGCTATCAGCCACACAGCCTGTCAGTGGCTGTAAGGAGATTAGAGATTATACCACTAGATAGCCATTACTATAATGACCTTGTTATCTCCAGAATACTTGAAGCAGCCCTTGTAGTAGATATGTGAACCTTAATATGAAGAATCTTTGTTATCTCCTGAATACTGTAATATTCAATTAAAAATATACCTAGCTGATATGTTTTCTCATATATTTAGAATGAGCAACAAGAACTTACCTTAGAGCTACCTAATGAAGCTAAATAGCTAAAGATATATATAGTAACATAATATATTAAACTGAATTTTAATAGCATACCAACGCCAAAACACAAATTCAAAAAGACAAATTTATAGAAATAAGAAAATACAATAAAAACTTACTGAATGCATAGGATCTCAGAAGGAATGTATTTCTTATCCCTACAACATTGTTTACATTCAAGTCAAACTCCATGTAGCTATTGGGAAGAAGAAAAAAAGAAAAATCAAGCAAAATGGTATTCCGTTTCTGAATGTTTATTACCTACTTAGTGACAGATATGGAAAAATGTAATTTTAATATAAAACCCTAGAAACCTTCTTGAGAGCTTTAAATGTGGTCACTTCTACAGTTTTGTTTATAGTACCTGAATTGCTTACAAACTGGAATTCCATTATTATAAAAATATAATTGTTGTTTTACACAAAGAATACATATAGATCCAAATTTAGACTCTTCCTCCGAACTAGACTTGCACTACATAATATACTACGAATTAAGAAGAGGCTGAAAGGTAAGAGTCTAATGATGGTCAGAGATAATCAGCACTTTGAAATAAAAACCTGTTATGAGTTAACATTGCATGTTTTGCAATAAAATAGTTTTGATAACTTTAATTCTGTTTAGAGAAAATAAGAACAAGGCTAACAAGCACTAACAAGCTTTACTTACAGCACATCCCATCCCCAAGTTTGAATTTTATACTGCATATGGAGCTTAACTACTCACAATACTCAAGAAATGACATTAAACTCAAGGTCAATATGCCATAGCAACACTAACTTGCAACACGAAGAGCCTACTGTTGACAAAGAAGTAGCTATCTGCTATGTACACCTATTTCAATTTTATATACCTAAGTATCAGTCACTATTTGTTTGCCCAAATATTCCTTCAGCTTTTCTTACGTAAGGGGAACATGGACCTGAAATTCATTAAACTGGGTAAAACACATTGATTTGATGCCTACAAGCGGGTTTTTTACACCTTTAACTACATGAAAGTATTATTTGCATCCAAAATACTACATAATTTTAAACATGAATTAACATCCAGCATGACGTTTTACATATTTTAAGAATATAGTACATATCAGTACAAGAAATAAACAAGCTTGAACTACCACTTGACAGTTGCAAATGTAAGCATGAACACCAGTAAGAACATTAACTGCATGTACAAATACAGTAAAAAAAAAAAGTCACGTGGCATGTGTAATTCCAGTTACTCCAAATAGACAAGACTACTATTTACCAGATGCCAACTGAAGCAAGTTCTGCTGCAGTTATTTTGTACTTTACTATGCACATCTAATAGCTGCTGAAGTTATGGCAACTGAAAAAGGTTTTACCATTGGGCTCAAGTTCTACTAAAATCACTAAAGGAGAGGAAAAGAGTCAACTGCACATCAAATGTAGCAGAAGAGGAGCTTTTTGTATCCTCTGTAGCATAAAAATCTTGTTAGCAAACCACAGGCTTGTTGGGAAGCAGAGACAACATTGGAATTCTTTCCTAGGAAAGACTACCCAAAAAAAAAGGTAGGGATAGTAACTTTTAAAGTACTAAAAAACCTGCAACTTTTATATGAAAAAGGAGAACAAATACAAACTGAATGCTTTCTTATTCACCAAATCAAAGTAAGTAGCAAACTCAAACAGAGCCATTTTCAGGTATATATGGACATTCATAACACATCAAAGTATGTATCTCCAGATAGAGAGATACCACCCATTGAATTTTACCATCTTCTCCCAGCAGCTGAGCATCAAGAAAACTGGTTTTTACAGGAAGCTTGTTATGTTTAGTTCCTAGTTTTGGCAAAAAAGAGCTTAGTGCCCTGGGTACAGAATATCCAATGCATTTTTCAAGACCTCTGTGAAAAAATGCATGAGTGTGGGTGTATGCGCATGTATGAGCCTACAAAAGACAGAAGCCAGTAAGTGCTTGGAAAGAGACAGATATTTAAATAAAATGACAACACAAGGGTGGACAAGACAGGTTACATAAGAGAAACATAACTATAATGACAAAAAATAAAGAAAACCAAACACAAAACAAACAAACAAACCAAAAAAAAAAACAAAGTCATGTCATTCTCGGCTGCTCCTATCTTCCAAAAGAGCAACACGGGAAACCAGATGGCAAACAACAGTGGTTTTTACTCTGCAAAAATATAATGTGCAGTTTCTAGTATAAGAAGATTATATTTTGCTTTAGTAGGAAATAAAGAGTTCTTTAAATCATGTCTGGAAGGCATATAATTATCATTACTTACTATTTTTGGAAAGATACTGTAGTATGGATTATAAATGCCTTCAATCTTCTCATATAATCACTTCCATACTTAAGGTTTCTTTTTCAAGTTTATTTTCTGATTTTAAAGTGTGAAAAAAATTCTTGCTATAATCACATAACTTACTCAGTATTTGCAAAAAGAATTTACCATTTCATCTATTACAAAAAGACTAGCATTGCTCTATGTAGCTAAGCCAGAGAACCCAGATTTTAGCTCGACAAGTATAATACTTTCAGAAAGCATGGGAGAAATAACCTTCTGTACTGTTAGAAGATAAAGCTACTAGATAAAAAAATATTCAATTTTTTAAAAGGTAGACAACTATACAAGAGTAAATAAGGGACTAGGTGTAAATGAAGAAAAACAGTATAAAGTGAAAATCCCTACAAGTGTTATATAATCTCAGATGACAGAAAAATTTAAATGGACAATATAGATTAGTTCCAATTGTAAACATGACCAGATTTAGTTTTACCATGGCAAGGTTTCTGTTCTGGTAAAGGTATATTGTGATTAAAAAAAGTGATCTGCTTTTAGAAGATGCCAGAGAAGTGGCTCCTTTATTTTCATGAGGCAGATACAGGGTTGCAAAATTTTAGATGCATATAGACAGTGTAAGACAGTTAGATGCAAGAAAGTTGTTCCCATTTAAAAAGCAGTGAAACTATGTTACTATATGAAGCTGATACACATCAATCTTAAAAAGCTAAGCCAATAAACACAGGAAGATTGGAACATTACTGAGACTGTTAACATATTTCAGTGCTTTGCATGACTTTTTCCTCTATCAGATACTTTTATCACACATAATAAAAAATACATCATTCTGTGCCCTAGTATGTCCCTCTTAATTATTCTCTCATGTCTTTATAATGAAGATACAATGAATACTACAATGGATAACACATCCACTCCTCTCCAAATACTTCCCCCTTCTAAACAAAGGCCATAAAATTACTACCTAACAGTGTGAATACAACATGCAATACTTTATTGTTAAACACAGAATATCTCCCTAGAAGACAGAATATACTCTCTAAAATGAACAAGAACTTTTTAAACAAGAAAGCATCACAATAAATTGAAGTTCATTTAGCGTTGTTTGTATAGCGTAAAATACTATGAATTAGTCCTTAAGTAGCTTAGCACTTATGTTTGCACAACAAGCAAAATTATCTTCCACAGCAGTTTTCTTCACATGATTGTTTTTCTGTCATCTGCCAACGGGAGTCCACTTTGTACAAATAATTCACAGAAGTATGTGATGTACTGCTTCTCATTCACATCACAGAAACCAAACAGCATTTCAACCACAAGAGGTGTTTCAGGCAATCAAGGAAGTAAGTTGATTGCCACTGCATGCTAGCTGAACAAATCTGCAATACAACTAAGGCACCACACAAATAAACAGGTATGACAGTGGGATTACTTCTATGGACAGTACATATATGGAGTACTTTCCCATATCAAAGTCTAAAAAATTGTATTGAACAAGATACTTGCCTGACTTTATCCCTGAATTTCACTATTGGCACTTTTGCTCTGATCAGCTGAGGTCGCTCAATGTAGTTTGCTGAAAGGGAGAAAAATATGCAATTAAGTTTCATGTTGAATGCTGATCTTAATAAAATATCCTAAAGTGGAGTCATGTTGACTGACAAATAGTAACTTATTAAATTTAGTAAATATATTCTCAGAAGGGTTGTGCTAAACTAAGTAACCTTTAGCAACCGCAGCAAAAATATAGGAGAGTGGGTGAAAAGAAAACCACTCCAAACATTAGAGAAGGAAGTAGAACATTTGAGTAGAAGACTTTGCTGTGGGAAATATATTCAAAAAATCTGAACATAAGGAATACAGTTCTACAATTCTTTCATGGAACAGTACTCGTAATAGAAATCCTGAGTAGTTATAATTAAGGTTCAAAAATAAGGGAGCAAGAACATATACAACCAGGATGGGCAGACACTTAAGCTCAACACTACAATGTAGCAACACTACACTCAGCACATGATCAGCTGCATTCTTTTTAATTGTGTCTACTTTGCTTACAGCTGGAATTATGTATTTTAATGATCAAGAATTAATATAACTGTCTTTATTATTCATTTACTACTATTCACCCCTAGACTTAAAACTTGCTTCACAAACTGTTCATTTGAACTATAAACTACATACCGAGAATGCTGTCCTGTAGAACAGGATAACACTTTCTATCAAAGATGGCATAAGTTGTATCTGCCTTTTTCTTTAATAGTGATAGGACATGTAATAAATTCACAATCACCGGATGGCACTTCAGATGATTATCCACACAGTATTGGGACGTAGGCTCAATGCCAGACCATCCAAATCTGCACATATTAAACTCTGCCAGACTCACTCAGTGCCACCAAATGTACCCTTCGCACTCAGTTCCCCAAAACTGTTCTGTCAGTTATATTATTGTGATTTCCCTATACTTCATGATACCTCAGCCTATGTTTAGCAGTTGCCCACAATCCTGAACGAAAAATGCACCCAAGAAAGTAATGGAGAAGAAAGAAAAGTAGAGCCTGTAGGTTACACGAATTTGGGCAAAAGGAACAACTTTAGTAATTTCTTCTGTTGCAAAGTCTAGGACCACTTGAATTTGTCCATATCTAACATCATACATTTTCCCGTAGGTTCTACAAATTAACCTCACATTAGGATAAATAAGTATGACCCAGTTAGAAGTAATACAGATTAAAAGTAACCTTGAATAAAATCTGGTATTTTTCCCTCCCAAAAAAGGTGAAAAGGTATTTCTGTCAGTTTGGGTAGCCACACTGATAAAACAGCATCATCTCCACCATTTTTGGATGACAAATTCAGATTTGGTGAAATGCTGCTGTGCAATAGTCAAGTAAAACAAACTTCACGTTTTTTTTCTTGAGACTTCCTGAAACTGTATTATGGATACACATGTTGAGACACATTTGACCTGAGGCAATCCTTTCTCTGGATTTTAATGCAATGTACAAGCTTAAGTAACATACAGACTGGTATTCAGAGTAAAAGATAATCTTACTAACTTATTAATGTTAAAGGAAGAATCTTTAAGAACTTCAATTCACATTCACTGAATGTAAAGTTCAGTACAATCTACACAAGCATCCGCTCTTTCTACCTTTGCCTTCAGATACATCCAAGCATCCCTCCTCCAGCATTCCAGAACATTCTTAAAGTGAAGTTCTGAAGCATGCTTCCTTTCCTTTCACTACCAAACGTAAGACAAAGATTCCCAATGTACTTGCACATGGGAGACAAGGATGAATATCTGTCTGCATACCAGAGTAATTCAACTCGCCTTACTATTACCCTTCCCAAGTGCTCCTCAGAGGTTAACTGAATTCATTCTTAGTGGCAATCCACTTCCAAACACACTCTTGTTTCCAATGTCTCAAATGCCTCACAACACTTGATGGATGCTTGTGCCAAATTAGTTGGCTAAGAAGAAAAGAGACATCCCAAAACATAATTCCAATCTGTCTCAATCTGTTTCAAGGAGGACGTTAGAAGGAGCAAATAGGAAATCAGAAGGCAGTAACTTCCTGCTGGTATCCTCTTTCTTTGCTCGGAACAATGATCCTGTTAGCAGAGTCTGTATTGTACCTTAAATTGTTATACATCAAAGGGGAGAAACAGTCAAAAACACAAAATGTGGAATTCTGAAATACATATAGGTTGAATAAGTGCCTTAGCAAACTGAATGTGTGACCTTGAAAGCTATGACCAGAGAAGCTACACCAAAATACATGTAAAGAAATCTACGTGGCTGCTCCGCAGTTTTGGGCACATCTGTGAAAAAGTCATGAATACCACTTCAGCTTAGCAAAGAAGAATATAATGGCTTCAAAGAAGACTAAGCACTGGTACATAAATAATTTATTCATGCACAATTTCAGAATAAACAGCTTAATTCTCTCTTATCTTTTACAGAATAGAAGATTAGGAATTGGACAAAACATTAATCCCAAACATAGTATATGTCAAAAAGATCTTTTGACATCTGGCACATGCAGCCTGGTCTCATTCATTGGGTTATACTATTGAAGGAGAAACTGGGCAACACAAAAGTTTGATCTCATTCATGATGAATCTAGGAAGGTACAACCCAGCATAGGATGAATTAACTGCTGATTTTTTGGAATTCACTCACCCAACTGCATAGTCCTTTAAAGTCATTCATTTGAGTTCAAATTTCCCTGCTTATCCCAGCTGTTGGGATAACATTTCCTACTAGACAACCATTAGGCAGATTCCACTCTGATACCCCAGTCTCAACACTCTCACTGCCCCTCTTTGTAAACCTAAGAGAAAAAGAGCTCTTTGTTATTTATGCAGATAGTAAACACTAGTCAGCTCAATATCGCCAAGTTGTTTGTCAAATGAATCTTGCATGGATGAATCCAAAGAGAGTACTCAGTCTGAGATTTACTCTCATTGGTTTGGATTATAATCTCTTCATTTATCACCCCAAATTAAAGTTTCACATTTCTAAAGACATTGGCTTGAGTGTACATTTCTGGGAATGTTAGCCAATACTGTAAAAAAATCTATGTGCAGGTATCTGAACAAATAAATCAAGAACTTACATGCACTCAGCTAGTCTTTGAAATGGATGATATATCTGCTATCCTCATGTCTCTACCTTAGGAGAAACACAATATATAACAAGTTCTACAAAAACTGTGAATAAATACCAAAAGCTTTTTCCTACTTTTCTCTGTGATTAGACCATTCAAAAACAGAACACATTTTCATTTCACTTGGTATTCTAGATGCAGAATGACAACACAGAAAAGCCTCTGCTCTAAGAGACTCCGCTCTGATGGGCTAAAATTCCTAGGTCACACTTGTTACCTTTTGCAATCCTGAAACTGAAATAAGGTGGAGCTCATACAAATTTTGAATCCACTTCCCAAACCTCCTAGAAGGAAACACTAATCTAACAACCATATTTAACTCTATGTAAAGGATAAGAGATTGGTCTTAAAGTTCTGAAGTTGATTTACCTAATACAAATGGTGAAAGAGACTGATCTAATCAGCACTTGGAATGCTTCTTCATTTGGCTATCATGGAATTAAGGTGAAATAAGCAGAAAATCACATCCCTTGTTGCCCTTATTTTGGAATATATAGGAACATCGCACAACAAAGAGGAAGATGTTAGGAGAGGCACAGATAGAAAAAATGGAGATGATCTGGAAAAAGGTTAAAAAAGCTCTTGAACTTGACGTTTGTCACAAATCTCCTCCTTATTTCTTTTGTCCCTTAACTCTTTCACAAAAGCAGAACAAGAACTTAATTTTAAGTAACATCTTATCTTTCTTCCTCTTGTTTCTCTTACATCTTGGCACATACTTTGTTAGCTTTGATGTTTGGCCCAAACTATTTCCATTTGCTTGTGTGAAGCATTGGAGAGTCTTGCATTCCAGGGAAACCCAGACTAAGTTTTGGACTCCTTATGCAAAAGTCAATATACAACAGTAATAAACATTAAATATCAGATGCTTATTCTGCAAAGGATCTATCAAATATCTCTTCCAAGTGAGCTGTTAAAACTTGTGTGTGCTCACTTGCCAATGAAGAAATTTTGAAGACTGCACTTAAATTTATGGTTTGTTCCTTTTAGCACTGCAGGATTGTTCAGAACATCAATACAAGGAATAGCATCAAATAATGTATCACAAGCCTGAGAAGCAGGGTGACAGTCATCGATATCAGTAAATGTCTGGGTCCTTCACAAGTCAAAGGATGATACAAAAGCTTCTTTGAAGTAGGAGGCTTTCACATTTAAATTAAGAACTGCCCGTCTGAATTCTTCATCTGAAGGGAATCTAAACAACAGCTTACAAAAACTATGAATTGATCTGTTTTATCTGTATGTGCTGGTACTATCAACATTTAGTAGTTGCTTCATTAGGCACCTAAGGTAATTTTTTCACACCTATCAAGGCCTCCCTGCCCCCCCCCCAAATCTATTCTATACAGTCTACTGTCAGTGACATCTTATTTCACAAACTCTTAAAGAGTATTTTTCCCAGGAAAGCACTGCAATCTAGAAGAGTAGTAAGTGTTCACTAACAGGTTTCCCAAACAGAAATCTACTCCCTTCTCATTGTGTTCCAAAATTAAAAAGTCATTTGAGATATTACCTGCTACTGAAGTTCACTAGTTTTCAAGAAAGCCATTATGTTTTTCTAATTACCATCACCAGCACCAAGTAACATTACTAAATACTTATAGCTTTGCTTCAAACAGTACTGTGATTAGAAGCTAGACAATATGCAATTACATACAGTAGTGGCAACTGTGCATCAATACTTCTTCCAGAATTGCCAATAATCTTACCACCTGACTGTAGCCAGGAACTTACAAAGTTTAGTACTGAAGAGTTTTAGGACTAAGCTGAGTATACGTCTCGCTTCAGTCTTCTGATTCACCTGAAATATGATATTAAAATTAAAAAGTTGATATCTCTCATCTAAGTGTTCCAAGTAAGCATGCTTCGCTTTTAAAATGAGATTAATTCTCCGAATAAGACATGAATGTGTACATCAACACATTCTACAGCCTAGACATAGATTTATCATGGCAAATACCAGACAGAACAATCTATATTTAATATTCAAAATAATTATCAGACACTCAAAAATCACAGAACTGGGTGAAAAATCTAGCCTGACTTACACAAAGATGTGCTCTCCTTCTGTTTAAATGATGCTTCAATTCTTTCAAGATTATGGTCTATTTAGATTTCTTTTTTGTTACATCCTTTCTCTCAAGCGAAATTCCACTCGTAACATTTTCTATCACTAAAAAAATTTAAGATATTTTGCCTATCAAATTCCTTCTTATACCTGATCATTAAAATAGGTAACTATGAATCTAAATAATGCTATAAAAAATCTGACTTAATAAAAGTTGTTTCAGCATCTAGAGTAAGTTAGGTTCTCTAAACAATTTTCTTCCTCTTTCTAAGCACTTCTGCTTTGTTGTATTTTTTTTTCACTCACAAATTGAAAGCAAAGCTTATTTTTTAAAGTTTTATTAGGTTTATAGGGTTGAATATACACCTGCAACATTACTGGGCCCATAGTTCATAGCTATTATGAATGCAAAAATATGTTATTAAATGAAAAGGATTTGACCATCTGTTCATCATTTCAGAATGCAGCCTTTTAACAGCACACACATAGAACCAGACTTTGTTTTAACTATATAGTTTTAAATTACTTACTGGTTCTTCTTTAACCACCAGGCACAAATCACCATCACTGCTTCGAGTGCCAAATCCATTCAGAGAGGATCCAACCAAATAAAGTCTGCTATCTGTAATAGAAGAATAACAGAAAATAAACATGATGTGACATAACAGTTTGAGAGGAAGGAAGAACCGTGAACCTGAAGAACATTCAAGCTGGCATTAAGTAATCAAATTCAAAACATACGTGGAAAAATTAGCTGAATTTCTCTCTGGAGTTCTGTTCTGCAGAGCTCTTTTCTGTTCAAATCAGAGGCTTGTTGCCGACATGCTTGAAACAACTCCAGAACCTGTTGACTTAACTGGACACACACATCCAAAAAGTAAAGATACAGAAAAGTGAACATTCTTTCCCGTCAGAGATGCAATTACACGAAACAAACACAGAAGGTATTTTTTTTGAACGCAAAACCAAACATCATTTCACACGACCTCCTCCATTGTCTAGAGTTTTACTGCACTTATATTTCATATTGATTAACACCCTCAAAGAAACTTCTGCCAAGTTTTTAAATTTAAATTTGTTCAATTTGTTATAAAATGTCTATCCACGGAAAATAATTTTTGCACCATCAGTATTAGCAGCCCCTCAGGAAATAAGTAGTAAAAGACTAGAGACATCTTCTGCTGACTTTAATGTCAACAGTTTGCCTACCAGTAATAGGGTAAAAAAATTATTCAAAAAACCAATTTAAATTATTTTTCTCTTTTTATCCCACACAAACTATTAAAGAAGTAGTCAGATCTTTGTTGGAAGGAGGTATTAACTGTTTTCCTTTCACAACACTGCTATATGCCATGTTCAGCAGTCACATTTATACTGAAAAAAAAACCCAACTTCTCTCATGTGGATGCAAATAAATTAACAAGACTGATTAGCCACATCGATTTTTTGTATTTATTTAAAACAGTTTGAAGCTACTCTGCCCATCTAAAGAAAGCAATCTCTTCTATATTACAGAAAAGCTACAACCATAACTTTTACATCCTCTTGAAAAGAGGCAGAGAACATCTTTACAGGCCCAAAACTGTATGTATTCAGGATGCACTTCTCTCATATTACCACAGAGTTTGGCATTTTTTAAATCAGAATTCTCTGCCCCCTCATATCATCCGAGAAATGGATCACTCCTCCAATTTTTACTTCCTGTAGCAGACATGTAGGTTTCCTGACATTAGTATGGACCCTGTAACACTGTCAAAAACCCTTGCACAAGTTTTTGTGGTCTCCCACAGCACCCCTGGATTCTGCCTACTCAGAAGGCAGAAGTAAGCACAAGCACAGAAAGTTACTACCTCATCTTTGGGCAGAGGAAGCCTGGCTTCTGTAGGGTCTGGAAACAAAGTATCTCGCAACGGAGGGACACAACTAGCTAAAGGTGGTGAGCCACATGCGAGGAACCATGGAGACTGAACTGAAATTGGTCCTGGGAAGGAGTGTCTACGTTCTTCTGGTAAAGGCACTGCTTGGTTAACTACAGTTGTGTCAGAATTCTGTGAATCAATCCGCTGCCGTTTGACATTATGTGAAATATTTTGTTCACTTTGTCTCCTAGAGAGAGGCGGGGGGGGAGAGAGAGACAGAGAGCGGGAGAGAGTGAGAGCGTGAGAGTGTGTAATTCCTCTAGTTCGCAAATTCCAACCAATGATTAAAAGATAGTTTTTACAAACTTCAAATACCAACATTTAATGACGTACCTACTTCACTAAAATCAAGTATTCTACAGAACACGTGTGCCCATCCTAGATATTATGCGAAACAAACCTGGAATGGGAAAAGAGACCACACTCCTGCAGAAGTGCAGTTACCCTGGAACTCAATCAATGGAGCTTTAAGGCGAGTGTTGGTACTAACTAACTTAAACCTAAATGGCAGGTTTGGTTAAGGTGACTGCAAATCTCCCAACATGACACAGCCTTCCATAAAACAGACTGCTCAAGAGGAAAAGATGCATGCAGCATGAAACCAGAAATCTCCTTAGTTCATGGGATAGTTACATACTCAGCTATAACTTAAAAACACATTGTACTTATTTTTTCATCTGTTAGATCTGAAACAGCATAGAGGAGAAACAGCACACAGGAAATAGTTCTGAAGACAGGTTACATAAACCTTCTTCCCTCTCAGCCGATTCACAGAATTATTACAAGCACATATCAACTACTATACTTGAATCCTTATATATGATTGAATTTAACATGTATTTGAAAAACAAAGCATCACATAATTACAAAATCAGGAAAAACATGTAAAATGCCATGAAAAACATGATCATTTCCATAAAACCTTTAGGGTGCATTCTTTAACAGGAAAAGAAGGTTTGTTGACACAAATCTGCTTATAGCCAATTATACACAGACTAGAATCTATTGTAGCGTTAAAAAAAACACCTAAATCACAGTTCTGCAAGGCTACAGTTGTTGGAAGAGAAAACCTAGGTATAGGAAGTCACTTATGAGTACTAAGATTTTCAAAAACATGAACGCTTCCCATGACCTGTTTCACAAATAAAAGCATTCACTATTGCAATTTCTAACATAACTCAAGTTGCCTAAGTAATTGATACTAGATGAGCTTCACCATGGGTACATTACAACCAGTGTTAGTCATACACATACAAAGAACTTACTTTCTTCCTTGAAACGACGTGAGGGCACCTGACATAGACACTGGCCTGACATTTTCATAAGTCACTGGTTGAAGCGTAGCAGTTGAAGTAACACTTGGAGTAGCTGCAAGGTTCCCACTCAAAAGAGCTCTAGAAAGACTACAGTCCATAACTATTATTCATAAGATAAGATGCTTTTTATGGGTTGGCAGTTCTTGTTAAATGAATACTAAACTCTACAAGTCCTGTCATTTTTTTCTCTTAGAAGCAATACGTCTTTCTTTTCTATTCAAAATGAAAACATATTTCAGTATATGTATTTCATCAAAAAACAGAAAATTATCATTCTTGACGACACACGTGTAAGAAGGGGTTAGCAAACAAATTAACTTCAGGTACTGTTAAATTCAAAAGCCTCAAGAACACTATAGCGTCTATAAACACAGAGACAAGAATAGATGTCTCTTCCCCTTCACATCTCCCCCCTGTTCTTCCCAACAAACACATTCAACTGAAGCCCTTTAAAACTGAACTGTGGATTAACAGTCAGCAGCATTTCATGCACTATGCACAATGCAGGGGAGTGTTAAGACTTGCAGGTCACCAACAGAAAGGATACAGCTCTGTTTCACAGGGACATCTTCATATTTTTGAAGTTCAATGCAGTTTAACGTTAAAACAGCGAAAACCATCCCCCATAAACAGAAATACTTCTTTCAAACCCAATCTTCACTATCAAATCTTACTGTACTTACACTGCAGTGCGAAAATTCAATGGGGGAACAACAGTTTGCTGGTGAGAAAGAAGAACAGGAGGTATATTTATGGGAAGTATATTGAACAAATTACTCTGTTGCTGATGTTTTGAAGGGAAGCGTGGATGGCCCAAGTTGGAAGAATTTGGGAACATGCTCCTTTCTACTTGAAGTGAACATGTATCCTTTTACCTACATTAAAAAAAAAAAGAAAGAATGGCATTGAAATTAGGCAAAAAAAAACCCACAACAGTTACCTTTTAAAGTCTTGGTTTAAAAATTCAAGTAGTCTAGAATATCATTCCAGGAATTGCTTCAGAGAATTGTGACTGCAGGCTAGCTTTTACTGCCTTTCAGGACAAGAAACTAAATAAAAATACTGTACACTCTAAAGTTTCACATTTACTACTTACTTTATTTATGTTTAAAAGTAGATTTTTATTTGCTCCCCTCCATTTTAAATTTAATTTTTGAAAAATTACATGTCACAAGGCATAAGAGTGTTCATCTCAAGGAAAAGCAATGTATTACAGTGGAATATGTTTCATATTCAAACATACCACAATAAGGTTCACAGTATATATGGGAAGAAACACTTAACTACATCATAAGAACATGAAGCTGCAGCTGATCACAACCTATAAGTTAATTTTTTTTTCATGACACAACACATAAAATAGAAGCCAAATTATGACAAGAACTGCAAACGATCTACTCATGCTTTAAGAATATTATACATACAGTAATATTTGACTGAATGGCCTCTGTGATAAAAAAAATATAGGTTTACTACCTTTTAAGCTTAGAATTGATTCTGGCAAAAACCTCCTGGGACAGCTTTGACTGTCACTGCAGGTAGCACTAGCACAGAGCATAGGAGAATGAGTAACAAGGAGTTTATGTGCTCGGGTTTGACTTTTTCCTTACTTCCTGTGATGACAACCCACACTAGTGAAAACCCAGTAGTACATACACAGACATGTATCAGGACTAATGCTCTCACAGTTCTTTCTCTTTTTTTTTTTCCCCTTCGGAGGAGTGGGTGAGGGAAAGTATTATGTACTAATGTAAGTTATTCTTTGGATGTTCACTTTCAATTCTACTGAACAAACAAACCAAACTGCATGACAACAAAGTCACTTGACATTTACATTTAATCCGAATGATTATTTACGTGCTGTCTAAACTTTTCCACTTCTAACAGACAGAACCGTTAACATGCTTCATTCCCCTCTGAGCAGACCAGGCACTCTCCGCACCACACAAAGGATACATAAGCAGTTTATGGATACAATTCCCTAGTAATAGGACCGTTCATGAGAATCCAGGAGAAGAAACACCATTTAGCCTTTGAAGCAGTAAATACCAGGAAATGAAGCAGTGGAGGAGTTACCTTCCCTTCACCAAAACAACGCAGCAACACCGCTGCCTCACAGCAGTGACAGCGACAATTATCGTGCCTTCCAGCAGAGGTTACATTGGTAGGAACTACCAGGCTCTCCAGAAAGAGTTTCATGATTTACAGTCCCTGTACCTTTGTCCCGGTGAGCACCGTTTCCAAACCAGTGCGTTCTTCTCGCAGAGCCACCAAGTGCCCCGTGCAGGGAGCGCGGCCCATGGATTCCCGACAGCCCCGAGTGACGCCGCCGGGAGAGGTGTCCGGCGCCACCGGCGCCGGCCCGATCCCCGGCACCGCTCCCTGTCACATCCACACGGGATTGCCACGGGATACTCACGCCAAGCCTGGGCGGAGGCACGCGGGTTGGGCCCGCGGGCAGCACCGAGACGTGCCGGCAGCGGAGAGCAGCTCCTGCGGCTGAGCTTCGCCCCGTCCCCCGGATGCAGAGACGCCACAGCAAACGTCCGGGATGCAGCGGAAGGGCGCGGGACGCGGCCGGAAGGGAAGGGCCCCTTCCGGCTCCCGCGCCACTCCCCCACCGCCCACGGACACGCGCCCCCTAGCGGCCTGGCTGGGCGGAGAGCAGCGCGCATGTGCGGGGTGGGCGGACAGGGAGAGCTATTCCCTCCCTCAGGAGAGGCGGGGTAGCAGTGCCAGGCGCCCGTACTCGTGGCTCAGAGAGAAATAGATGTCCGTGCAGCTGATTTGCTTTCTACAGTAGCTGGCCGACTGTAGTTGAGCTGTTGTTCAGGAGCGTGTAAAAAGTATAGTATTCGGCTAAATCAGTTAGGATTGTAGGTGTGCTAGGATAAACCCGAGGTTACTAATGGGCTGAAATGCTTGCACCCTGAAGAGTGAAAAGTTTGGAAGACAGAAGCAGAATCACAGAATCATCAAGGCCGGAATACACGTTAAAGTTTATTCAGCCCAGCCACCCACCAGCGCTGTCTCTGTAACCACTAAGCCATTACCCAGCACCAGAACCAATCACCCCTTAAACATCTCCACGGATGGTGCCTCCACGACCTCCCTGGGCAACCTATTGCAATGTCTGACCACCCTAACAGTGATTTAGAAAAAAATGTTCCAATACCTAGCCTGAATCTCCTCTGTCTCAGCTTAAGGCTATTTCCTCTTCTTACTGCAGGCAGAGACCTGCCGCCACCTCAACCTCCTTTCATGTGGTTGTAGAGAGTGTTGAGGTCTCCCCTAAGTCTCCTCTTCTTGAGAGTAAACAAACGGAGCTCCCTCAGCCATTCCCCATAAGATACATTTTCCAGATCTTTCACAAGCCTTATTGCCCTTCTCTGGATATGCTCCAGCACCGTAATGTCCTTTTTAACATGATTCCTTCTTGAGGAGGACAATTAGTGGAAGTGGGTTCTTGCCATGAGCAGGTGCTGAAACAGTGAGATGGTACACACCTGTGCACACACTGTTGAAGCTCTCCCCTTTGAGAGGGAAGGAATAAGTTGAGGTCTTGCTTAGTTTTGAGTTTCTTGTTTGAAGGCTTGCTCAGCTGAAAGCAGGCAACAGCTAGGGTTGTCACAGTTTAAGACTGGCTACTCACAGATAGATTTACTGAATAAGAAAGAGACAAAACACTGGGGCCCAATGAAGTGGGGCTACAAATGGACTGGGAAGGGAAGGTTTGGGCTGCAAAAAGACTTAATAACCTTGGCTGGGGCGTGGGATCTTTGCATAAGAGTCAGCCCATGGCTATGGTTAGCATTACATTTATGAGAGACAAATCCTAGGGTCATACATGGAACAAAGCTGCAAAGCAAAGTTCAGCCACAAAGAAATTTCCCTTGAGAATTTCTTATTTTGGTTATTTTGACTATTTATTAGCCAAAGCACATGGCAAGGGTTAAGGCTAGGTTTAGAGTTCAGAGAGAGACAAAATCTATAGGTCTAGGTGACATGGCACTGCAGAGAAGCTTTCAAGGGAGAATTTGGACTGCAGAAAGTGTGCTCTGGGCAATTTTAGAGTTAGAAGAGAGACAGTTCCTGGGACTCTAGTTGTTGTGGGTCTGCAGAGGGACTGCCTAGGGATGGTTCTGTAGAAGATTTAAAGATTTGAATCAGGGCCATGTTTAGGTTTGACTAGGGTTAAGGGCTTGGGCACTTTTAGGGAAAGAAAAGGACAGTTCCTAAGGGTTTAGCTGAAGTGGGGCTGCTACGAGAAGATCTGGGCTACAGAAGGAATTCTCTGGGAACCTTTTTGTCTGAGCCACATTTGAGTCTGTCTGGTGTTAAAGGTTTTCTAGCACTAAGGTTCAAAGAGAGACAAAGCCTAGAGATCCAGGTAAGCGGGGCTGCAGGCAGGCTGCCAAGGGAAGGTGTGGGCTGCCAAATTAGTTCTCTCCTGGAACTTTTTCATCTGTGCCACAGTTTGGCTTTTCTATGTTTAAGGTCTACTTCAAAGGCTACCTGGCCAGGGTAAGGATTATAAGAGAGACAAAGCTGAAGGGTTCTGTTGTGGGGCAGCTGCAAAAGGGCTTCTAAGGGCAGATTTGGGCATCACATAGAACTCCCCTTAGAGCTTTTCCATCTTGGGTGTGGTTTGGGGTCTTTGGCTAAGCTCAGCCCACAGTTAACATAAGGGTAATGGATATGGTATATAAAGGATACAACTTCCTGGTGTCAGTTGGGGTTCGGGATGATAAGGATATGAATTGGGACACATTAGGATGAAAGAAGAGTTGTCCCCTGTGGAGTTCAGTCCTAAGATGGCTCAAAGAGAGAACAAGTAGAAAAATAGATCTTTAGTTTCCTGAGAATCCTACCAGTGCCCAGTTAAGCAGAACTTGGGTTTTGGTCTGTGTGCTGGTTTTGTCTAAGGTAGAGTTAATTTTCTTCAGAGTGGCTTGTATGGGGCTGTGTTTTGGATTTGTGCTGAAAACAGTGTTGATGATATAAAGATGTTTTTGTTATTGCTGAGCAGCACTTAGAGCAGAGTCAAGGCCTTTTCTGCTTTCCGTACTGCCATGCTGGTGAGGAGGCTGAGGGTGCATGGGAGTTTGGGAGGAGACACAGCTGGGACAAGTGACCCAAACTGACCAAAGGGATATTCCATGCCATATGACACCATGCTCAGTACATAAAGTTGGAGGAAGAAGGAAGAAGCCAGGGGCATTTGGGGTTATGGTGTTTGTCTTCCTGAGTAACTGTTACTCATGAGAGAGCCCTGCTCTCCTGGAGATGGCTGAATACCTTCCTGCCCATGGGAAGCAGTGAATTAATTCCTTGTTTTTGCTTTACTTGCATGCACAGCTTTTGCTTTCCCTATTAAACTGTCTGTATCTCAACCCATATGTTTTCTAGATTTTACCCTTCTGATTCTTTCCCAGATCCTGCTGGTGGGGAAGTGAGCAAGTGGTTGTGTGGTGCTGAATTGCCAGCTGGGGTTAAACCACGACAATCTGGAACTCAGCTCTCTTTCTGTGCTATTTGTTTGGAACCAGACGAATAATTTCTGCTCAAGGCAGAAACTTCATGTCTTAACTGTTTATAATCAGTGATACCACTCCTTATATCTGGAGTTCTGCATGCAGCCCATTTAAACAGTGTTCTCCAGACCATTCAACCACTCAACCACCATAATCTATCCACTAACCAATAACATGTTGCTCTTCTAGGATTCTCACATCTGCCATGAGGTCTACAATAAATATAACCTAACACAGTCAATATAACTCATAGCAGGCAGTGTTTATAGCAGTGTATTAAGCATCAACACCTTTTATACAGCAAAATGGAAAAAAAAAAAAGAAAAAGAAAAAAAAAAGGTTTAGGAATGCCTTTACCCAGTTAAAGTAACATGTGTTGCTTTGTTTTTTCCTGGTCTCCTTCTCTGCTCCTTGGCACAAGGCACCCTTGTATGTTGTGTTTGCATCAATTTAGATTACCAAATAACTTTTTTTTTTCTGGCTCAGACTGTTCACTCTTAAGGATTTTTCCCCATGTCTTATCTGCATTGACTTGTCAACATAGCTACAAATTTCAGTGAGGCACCTGTAATAACCTGACATTTTACAAATTGCCAACAGTCTTCTGAGACAAATCTCTGTGCTTTGATGTGCTGAGAGCTGCCCTATTTTTCAGTATCTACTGTCTTCCTTCCTGACCCTGACTGCGATCTCAGCCAGTTTACAGATTTGTCTTCTATCAGAAAAGACATACAAAGCCTTACTTCTGGATTTGGTCAGGAATCAGGAATCAGACAAGAGACACTCAACAACTGTACAACAAGGAATTTGAGAATTTGCACCAGTGATTCCAACATATTCCCCCCAAACGGAACAGCATTAGGACTGGTGTAAAACTCCAGCCCGTGGAGCTGCTGGCTCATGAGACTGGCTAAGAGCTTTACTTTAATATAGAGATATAGGATTCTTTAATACCTTGAGATAGCATCAAGAGAATAAGCCACTGGGTTGTTTCCAAGGAATTACTTTATTAATTTAGGGGAGTAAATAAGGAGATTTGGCTAAAGTTCAAAAGGACACCACACAAGCTAGACAAAATGTTCCACCACAATACTGACGCAGCATATACTATTAATCCACAACACTTAAATCAAGATCTAATCCTCCCAGCTCCAAACCACCCTAAGTCTCAAGAAAGGAGCAGAGAAAGAGGAACAGAGGGATCAAGAAGAAAGAAGAAAGAGAGATAGATTTTGGAGCTACCACGGAAGCGTTGTAGAAGACCAGCTCCGACAAGTCCAAGTGGCAGTGCCGTGATACGAGGCAAACACATGCCCTTGGTTTTATTTGCTCTGGTCTCTATGGCCAACCCTTCCAGTTCCAGGTCAGGGTGAGAAACAGTGTTCTCACTGTCCCTGCCAATCTGAGGCTGGGTTAGGGGCTCCAGGAGGTGTGGTGTGTTCTAGTTTTCCTGGGCTGTTTGCGACCGGCAGCTACTCTGGGGCTGTCCCATGTGGGCTCCAGGGGCTGCCACGAGAGATATGACGCCACCCCACCTCTGTTAAGTTCTACCCATCCCTTCCCCCTACACACACATACACACTCCCCACAAATGGTTTCTAACCAAATAATAAGTTTACTGGTGACTGACAACTGGTCCTGTGCTTCTGCCTTAAAAGAGGCTTGCTTCAGAATAAAAACGGTATATTTATTGTAAAAGAGGAGTTTGTAAGACTGATTTATTGGAAAAACAAAAAATAACCTAAATGATCAATGAAGGAAATTTATGATCTATAATAGAAGCAGAGCCTTAATTCAGCCTCCATAAACTATATTTCATTCTGAGATAGAGTGTTTTCCAGAAGTGATTGACAAAGAGGTCTCTGATAACCATTTGCAGTCTCTCTCATAGGATGGAAACAATCATGCAACATTAAAGTCTCTGTTTAGTGCTTTTTGCAATTTTCTGAAACTTTTGGAGCTGAAGTCCACCAGCTGTAGTCACTGTCTGAAGGTAAATAGTGCTGGAAAGTTTGGTCAAAGCAGCTCTATGTTCAGTAGTTCAAGGAGCAAAAATGAAGAATAAAACCCTATTCTTCTATGGAAATCTTTATCTAATATTAAAAAAAAAAAATCTACAATACACTTTTCTTTGCCTCTTGGCACCAGAGAAAGACTATGGGAAATGAGACGTGTGTGGTTAGAACCATCCGGTTTAACCATAGCAAACAGTGTTATTAAGAGCATCTGATACTACTGCATTCATTAAGAGTGATAAAAAACTTGTGCATATGCACTCATCTTTTCCCTCCTGGACATTATTTAACTTCCTTGAAACACTTTTTCAGTTTCAAAGCCAGCTGTAACATAGTATCATTTTTGATGTTATTAGTTTCCATGACCAGTTCTGAAATAAGGAAACGTGTGTCAATACAGTGCTTCATTTTGAGTATTCTTTTTTTCTTTTTTTTTTTTAATTTTGTACTGAGACCAAACACAGCACATATGTTAAAATTAGAAATGTAACTCCAATGAAATAAATGACACATAACATGGATCAATACAGTGAAGGATCCACTGTGAAGACTGAAGCTTTTTAATCATGATACCCATACGAAATACTTTGCAGTTTATTTAGAAGTCAGGATTGAAGCCGAACCAGAGACTTGAGTCTAAAACAAATTTTATGTATGTGCTAGTTTAAAGGTAAACTGTCAGCAGAAATGAACCCAACTCAAAAGAGATTATAAATCAGAATTACAGTTTAATAAAAATGATACAATAAATACAGTTATTCAGATGAACAGTTGGTTCTTACCCACCACAACCCAGATGTACAACCTGGCACCCTGAGACACGAACAGAATGGTGTTCGTTGGCCTCCGCGCTGAGCCCCACGTGCCCCCCGTGCCCAAGTCCAAGAGTAAAAGGGGGGGAAAAACCTGTTGGTTGAGAGTGGTGGTCACAGTCTGATTGAGAGCGGTGGTTGCAGTGCGGTTGAGGTTCTGGTCCTCCTCTGGATCCCACGAGTGGTACCAGAAGTCCCAAGACCCCAAGATTATATTCCCTCAGGTTCAGGCAGGAATGCTCAGTAACTCCCCCAGGCCGGGGAGTTCCACAGTGGGTGATTGTGAGCCATGGGATATTTTTGGAATCCTTGATGGCCCATTAGCAGACGTGACCCCTCAGACTGGGTGTGGAGCTGCTACTGACTCCCTGGAGGGGACTTATCACACCCCAGTCGTTGGTGTGAGGACAGGAACATCCTCCTGTCTCACAGGCCTCTTAACACCCAGCTGTTAAAGAGGTCAGGTGTGCTCTGGGCAGCTGCTGCAAAGGGTCTGTTGTTAACAGTTCCTGAGAAATGACACAGAGGGTGTAGAATACACAGGTGTGGTTACACCCACACAGTGATGAACCCGTCCTGGCTGTTCTAACTAAGACATGTACCAGGCAAAAAGTAGCTTTCCCCAGGAAAACAATACAAGATTTTAATAATAATAATACAAAGAACATAAATTAGATGTACACTAAGAAACTGTTAAAAAGGCACAAAGGCATTAAAAGCAAGATTCAAAAGTGTAGCAAGTAAATACTGAATGAAAAATTAATAATTAATTGCAGAACTGCAGTATTTTTCCCCCGTTGTGCAGCATCCTAGTTCTGATGTTCAACCTACAGCCAGATTCAGTGATGTTCATGTATGCTTTTATTTGCTTTCTTCTTTGTGTGCTTTTTAAGTGAGAAATCAGTCAATATATTTATTACATATAGTAGGCTAATTTTTATATACATATATCTAATACACAGTATTAAATATACATATATGTAATAAAGTATTTATGAAATATAATTAATGTCATAAACATTGAAATGAAAATGTTAGATAACTGCAAACATGTATATCTATGAATTCCAACTTAAAATTGTAAAATACAGATTTAATGTATCTATTATAATGAGTTATCTTTATTTGGGATGTCTCCATATGAATGATCCTTGTATCTTTTCCAGATGAGATGGTGCATCATTTAGATTACTGTAGAAAATATACTGTATGCATTTGATGAGAATTAAATAGTTGTGATAAATGGTTAATGCTCTGCAGTAGTTAGATTAATGATTATATTTGCTAGTAATTTTATTAATTCAGTGCTTAGGTTTTGTAAATTTTGTAATTAAAGTCCTTTCAATAAAAGATTTTTAAAGGAAGGTTACATTTTTTAAGGGTATGCCTGATATGTCAGTTTCTGAGGGTTAGTATTTAAGCAGGAATTTTATTGTTGTTACAACAGATCTAGTAGATATTCCGCCATTGCCCAGTGGCTGAGAAAAATTGGTGTAGGGTTAATGTATCTGGAGGCAATTCCTACTCATCAGCTTTGTGCATATAGTAACATCCCCAAACTGGGAGACAGAGAGATACAAACTTTTTTCTCTCTTAAATGGAACATTTAGTAAATAAAGTATTACCTCTATTTTATACTTGATTTAAAATTGATAATTTTAAGCATGCACTTAGTATTTATGAGTTCCCAACAAGCATATTGAGATTTGAACAAATTGGTGAGGTCCTACTGCGAGTTAATAAACAAAACATAACTTCTTACCTGCATTCTGTTTCCCTAATTTTTCTTGTGTACACTGCCAAAGGTTGAGTAGGGTGCAAGAGCTGTCTGTTGGCAGTTAACATAAATTCTGCTGTGTTATATTTCTTTACTGTCTCCTTCAGGTTTTTATTTCCACCCCACAGTGGGTCATTGGCTCCAAGCTCCCTGCTCAAGCAGGATCATCCTAAAGCACATGGCACAGGAATGTGTCTGGATGGTTCTAGAGTATCTCCAGTGAGGGAGACTCCACAACCTCTCTGGGCAAGGTGTTCTAGTGCATGGTCACCCACAGAGTAAAGTTATTCCTTGTATTCAGGTGGAGCCTCCTGTGCATCAGTTTCTGCCCCTTGCCTCTTATCCTATTGCTTGGCACCACCAAGGAGAGCCTAGATCCATCCTCTTGACACCCACCCATCAGACACTAATAGACATTGATGAATGAAGAACATTTTCCTGCACCATAAAAGCTTTAAAATAAAACGTACTAGCATCTAAGAGTTTTTGCTCCAGAAAGCAGAACATTTTTGTTGCAAAGTTTAAAGGTTACCTTAAACTTTTCTGTGTGTATAAATGTGTTTTCTTCAGGACTTTTCTATGAAGCCTTACTATGGGAATAATTAAAGACATAGTTTTTACTAACCATTTAATTAAAACAGCCTTTAAACAGTTGGTACTATGTACCTGTACCCAGGTACCTCTCTCTCAAATTGCTAGCATTTATGTTACTAGTAAGCTATAAAAGTGACACTAATTTTAAAACGTCGTTAGCCAAAAGACGGACACATATCTGTGTGCCCATACACACTTGCTGAAGTAAGCTACTGAAGTCCAATCAAAAGTTAGAGAGTCAAAATCGGAACAGTTCTGTCTAAGGCGGCAGTAATCCACAGCATTGCTTATATTCACAACGAGCATTTTTCCAGGTGCATTTGCTACATGTTCTTACATGAGTTGTAATTCAAATAAAGTAATTTTTCCAGTTTTACATTTGCAGATGTGCTCCTTCTCATCTTCAGCTTTAATATGGTGTTTTTCAGGCCAGATAGTTCTTCAGCCAATGTCACAGAGGAAATGAAATAGAGCTCCAAAGGGGAGCTGCCAGCACCTTATCTATGAAGAGGCTGCCACATATCCATAATACATTACACCAGCTTGAGGCAAGTTCAGTCTTTGTTGTGCACTATGTATTAGTACAGTTTCTTCTGAATAATTTATGATATTGCTTTGCAAATTGGGTTAGTGTTAGGAGTCCTAGAAATGTCAGGTTTCAAAATAATCCTTCTATTGGTAAAAGTATTCAGTGTGAAAAACTATATTAAAGGTACAATAAAGCTGAGCTTTTGAAATCAATGCAGAGTTAAGGTCACCATGGAAGCCTTAACTCTACACCTTTAGGTAGGTAGTATACTATGGTTTTAATTACTTCTTCTTTATCCAACTCTACATAGGTGTCCTTCTTTAATTATGTGAATTCTAATTATATTGAGTGCTATTTAATAGCACATATTATAATACATATTAATGGCTACTCAGCAAACATCAGATATGAGATGTTAGTTGTAGCTCACTGTATCTCGCACTCTTATTAAGGTGATTGTATGATGTGTAACTAGAAAATAATATCATGGCTAACTTATTGGCCAAGGTATCAAAATACACCTTTTCTGAGTTAGAATTGCACAGTATGGCCATCACATTGCCAAGTATGATCACATGAATAGTAAAATCTTAGCAAATACAGGGAATCTACAGCAGGTAAACTGAAAATGGTACTTCTTGGAAGTTTAACCAGTATAATGGCACACATCTTCAGCAAGGTGTGAAAAAAAAGCATTTGTGCTTTGCAAATGTGTCTTATAGATACAGGCTACAAATGTGAAAGCAAGTATCTGTAATGGGTTGACCCTGGCTGGATGCCAGGAACCCCCCAAAGTCACTTTATCCCTCCCCCTCTTATCCAGACAGGGGAGAGAATATTTAACAAGGGTTCATTGTTGAGTTGAGACAAGAACCATGAGAGATCACTCACCAAAATACCATCACAGGCAAAATAGACTCAGCTCGGAGATGTTAATTGAACGTATTACTAATAAAATCAGAGCAGGACAATGAGAAGTAAATTAAATCTTAAAAACACCTTTCCCCTACTCTTCCCACCTTCCCAGGTTCTGCCTCTTCTCCCCCAGTGGCTCAGGGAGATGGGGAATTGGGGTAACAGTCAGTTCATCACACATTGTTTCTGCGGCTGCTCAGGGAGAAGAGTCCCTCCCCTGCTGCAGTATGGAGTCCCTCCCACAGGCAACAGTTCTCCACAAACTTTTCTAGGGTGGGTCACTTTTCCATGGAGTACAGTCCTCCAGGCACAAGCTGCACTAGTGTGGGTTCCCCACAGGTTCACAAGTCCTCCCAGGAAACAACCTCCACCTGGAATCCTCTATCTGGGTCTACATATCCCTGCCAGGAGCCTGCTCTAGCATGGACTTCCTACAGGGTCACAGCTCTTCTTTGGAGGCATCCATCTGCTCCTGGGTGGAGCTCCTCCATAGGCTGCACGTAGATCTCTGACTCCTGTTGACCTCTGTGAGCTGCCTCACCGTGGTCTTCACCATAGGCTGCAGTGGAATCTCAGCTCCAGCACCCGGAGCGCTTTTACACTTACCTTCAGTGGCCACAATTATATCTGTGCAATAACTTGTTTTTCCTTCCTAAATATGTTATCACAGATGTGTTACTATCATTCCTGACTAGCTCGGGCTTGGCCAGTGGCAGGTCCGTCCTAGAGCTTGCTGGCATTGGCTCTCTCAAGATATGGGGGAAACTTCTGGCAGCTTCGCAGATAAGCCACCCTGTAGCCTCCCCACTATCAAAACCTGGCCATGCAAACCCAATACAGCATCTAATGGCAACTCCTGAGGGCTGAGGGGACTGCCCTTTGAGCCTCTGCCAGTGGGATCACCAGCAGAACACAACAGCCACATTGCAGCAGGCTACAAGTTTGCCCATGGCACTGTCACACTACTCATCTTCTGCTGGCAGCAGCAACTTGTTAGCATCACTTCCACCCCCCATTTAAAATGCTGGATTTTCTGGTGTTTCAGCATAATTCTTAATAGGGGGACAGGATGGAGGAGATTTGCATGGCAGGCTGTATGAGGAGAGGCCAGAGTTGCCCTGAGGAGGTCACAGCCAGCTCCACTCAGAGAAGAGCTGAGCCAGCCAGGGAAGCTGGTGTATGGGGAAGTGCTTAGAGAATGGCATAAGGCTGCCCTCTCTCAGGAAGTGTGTGTGGTGGTGGGGCCTGCAGTGCTGTATGGGTAAGTTTATTCATCTGTAGAACCACAAGAACTGGAATGGTTTGACAGAGAGGAAACTGCACTGAATCACCTCAGGGTGTGTATCAAAAGTTCTACATTCTCTTCCATGACAACTACAATAATATACATTCTGTGGTTAATTAATATGCTGGTTCTGAAAATCAGATTCGGCCTTCCAGCTCTCATTTTTTTTAATTTAATTTCTCAAAGAGTGATTTGTCCTCTTCATGGTGCTCCCTGTAAGGCAAAGACATAAATTTACACAAAAACTCTTCCTAAGATCTACGCAGTTCCTATGAAGTGAATCTGCTGTCAGAATTTAAAGAGCTAACTGCTATAGCAGGCAGCCTGAGAATGGGCGGGCATCTTTCCTATGGCATTTCTCAGGGTGCTGCAGCCTGTATTAACTTTCAGAGAAGATTTCTGAGTCAGTTAATTCGTAATGGAGTGTCTACATTTACATGGCTAGATATAGTGTCAAGCATCACCCAGTGAGAAATATGGCTGAAAGGCAAATACTTAGGAAAGTTGGTTCATTCTGATGGTTTGCATTTATTTTGAGCATTTCTGAGATCATAGTAGACAAACAAGAGCCTACATGTCTGCTCTATTCAATCCCAGGAAAAGGCATGCTGCTGCCTTTGGGGCTATCTGGCTGGTGACCAGCCACCAGAATGTTCCTCAGGAATGTTCGATTCTAGGACCAACTCTGTTCAGTACATTTATCAATAATTTGGATGCAGGAGTGGAATGTGCTATGAGCAAGTTTGCTGATGACACCAAGCTAGGAGGTGTTGCTGACTCTCTTGAGGGACAAGAGCATTGCAGAGGGATCTAGCTAGCTTGGAGCATTGGGCTACCATTAATGGGATGAAATTTAACAGGTCCAAATATTGGATTCTGCACCTGGGCTGTAGTAAAGCCAGGCACACGTATAAATTTTGAACAGCTGTAGAGCAGCCCTGTAGGAAGGGATCTGGGCATGCTGGTCAACAGCAGCTCACTGTGAGTCTGCAGTGTCTCCTGGCAGCCAGCAGGGTAAACAGCATCCGGGGTGCATCAAACACAGCACTGTCAGCTGGTCAAGAGAGGTTATTATCCCACTGTATTCAGCATTGGTGCAGCCTCACCTGAAGTGCTGAGTGCAGTTCTGGGTCCCACAATTTAAGAAAGATGTGAAAATCCTTGAATCCATCCAGAGGAGGGCAACAGAGCTTGTGAGAGGGTTGGAAGGCATGATCTGTAAGAAGCCACTAAGGACTTTGGGCCTGTCTAGTAAGCTGAGGGGTGACTTTATTGCTTTCTACAGTTTCCTGAACAGGGGAAGTGGAGAGGGAGGTGCTTATGTCTTCTTGGATTCCAGTGATAGGACACAGGGAAATGGTTCAAAGATGTGCCAGAGAAGTTCAGATTTGAGATTAGGAAACAATTCTTTACTGAGAGAGTGGGCAAACACTGGAAAGGGCTTCCTAGGGAGGTGGTTGCTGCCCTAAGCCTTTTGGTGTTTAAGAGCTGTTTGGATAATGGCCTTAATAACATTCTTAAACTTTTGGTCAGCCCTGAAGTGGTCAGGCAGATGGACTGGCAGGTCATTGTTGTAGGTCCCTTTCAACTGAAAGTAATCTTAACTATTCCATTCCACTCTATTTAATTCTATCTACTCTTTTCTAAATATGCAACACTTTGAAAGAAGTCTTTGAACAGCAATGCCATGTCCCGTCCTGCCAGGATGCCATGGCCAAAGGAAGGGGAGGTTGGATGGGGACACTGCTAAAGGCTGTGGTTAGCTGAACCAACCAGCTCAGGGGCTATGCATCTAACCAACAGAAGCTGAGACAGAGTAGCTGAAAGGTTAGGAAGAGGTGTTTGTCCTGATGAGAAGGAGAGGAAATGGATTTTTCTTTGGGCTCTTTGAAAGCATTATGAGGGTAGCAATGTCCTGCCTGCTCGTGGGGCAAGATAGTGGGCAGTGACATAGGACTATTCCAGAGCTTGTTAAGGTCTTTAGATGTGGAAAACCAAGATAGTAAAAGTACAATGAAAGTACAAATGGAATAATAAAACACAGAAGAAAATGGGAACAGAGATGGAGGAGAAAGAGAAGATACTAGTCTGACTTCTGTCTTTTGCTGACTTGTAAGAAGAAAAACCTCAACCCCTTTACATGAATCTTAGATGTAGGAGAAACTATGCCAAGCTATGCTAACAGAATTCAAATGTAAAGCCAAATGTTTAAGGCTGGGGCATGACAGGAATGAGATTGTTCTTGAAATCTTAATTCAGCTATTTCATGTGTGTGCATTATGCTCACTTAATATAACCTTTAGTCTGTTCAAACAGAAATCCTATTAACAATCCTAACAGCTAGTATTCTCAAAATCTTGAGTTTCCCTGAAGACGTAATTTTTTTCTACTTAGAAAAAAATTCTTTCCTCAGAGGGCGGCGAAGCACAGAAACAGGTTGTCCAGAGAAGTGGTGGATGCCCCATCCCTAGGAGTATGCCTTGAGCATCCCTGCCCATGTCAGGGGGGTTGGAACCAAATGATCTTTGAGGTCAATTCCAACCCAAAACATTCTATGATTCTGTGGAAAGCACTTATGCTAATTTCAAGTTCATCTCTCACCTAGAGTTGTGTAAGTATTGTAGCAAGGACATAAGTATTGTTCCATTGGATAGAATTCAGCTACTATAACTTTAAAATCATCCTCTCTTCATTTCATTTAATTTCATTTCTCTTACTCTTCCACATCAAAACCTACTTTAGTATAAACCTTTTGTTCCTGATGACTGAAAAATAAGTTTCCACAAGGAAATGCATACATTTCAAGTAAAGCAATACACGAGGCTTCTTCAAGGGAGATTTCTTTCGCTGCAGATCATCTTCAAAGAAGATCCATCCTATTTGTTGAATGAGGTAGGAATTCTGTGCAAAAAATATCTGCAGTCATGTAATTACTTTATCAAAATGAAAGGAAATTACAATGTTTTTCTGTGCAACCTCAGCTGTGTAATTTCTGACCCTTGATAGCCTAATGTTACAACATTTTAGTGCACTCTCTGAATGTTCTTAAAAGATCTGAATGATAAAAGATAAATCCCACCTTATGGCATCCTATGGTCCCACATGAGCCACCAGCAGAATGGAGTAACTCCACTCTTCAGAATAGCTAGTACCTTGTCAGGCTTGAGAGCTGGGCCTGATAAAGTTCAACAAGGCCAAGTGTGAGGTCTTGCACATGGATCAGGACAATCCCAAGCAAAAATTCAGGCTGGGTGGAGAATGGATCAAGAATAGCCCTGAGGAGAAGAACTTGAGGGTGTTGGTGGATAAGAAGACATGACAATGTACACTTGCAGCCCACAAAATCAATGGTATTCCAGGCTGCATCAAAAGAAGAGTGTCCAGAAGCAGCCCACGTTGAGTGAGATGCTTCTGCCCCTCTAGTCTGCTTTCATGAGACCCCACCTGAAGTACACTGCCCAGCTCTGGACCAACTTGCCAGAAGAATGGAAGAAGATTAAAAGTGTGGGAGGGAAAAAAATATTAGGTATGTTTATGGCCAAATTTCAGTTTTCTGCATCACAGCACGTAGATGTTAGTATTTCTTAAAACTTGGTCAAAATCTTCTCACATGAAGAAAAACTTTGTGTATGCTAGGACTTCATTCTCAGAAGCATCTGAAGTTCAAGCACATGGAAAGTCTGTGAAAATAGTTGGAAATTCTAGATTTTCTTCATGGAAAAATTTACAGAAGGCATAATTTTCCCCAAATAAGTCTCAGAAAACCTTATCTCTAAAAAGGAAAACTCAGGCAGAAAATTAAGCTATTTTTTCAAATATTCACAGACTATTATTAGAAAGTCTACAAGGACTTTCAAAAAAAAAGTAGGAAAGAACTGCTAAAACCAGAAACTTACTCTTCTAAGGCAATCTCACATTCATTAGTGAATTAGTATTTCATACAATACAAGTGTTCAGACCCTGAGAAATAAAAATATTAAATTATTATTTCAAAGATAGGAAAAACAGATATAGAATTCATGGGTGATTTTTGGAATTTGTTAATTCTGTTAGAAAGCAACTTGTTCTGGTTTCACAGGAGTGGCCAAAAAGAAGAATGGCTTATGATTGCTATGACTTATTCTTTCTGAAAACACAGACCATGCTGTCTATAATGTAAATATGACTGAAAAAACCCTTTTATCATTATGCGATTTCTCAGATGTGATCCACAAAGGACACATCAGAAAAGAAGACTCATTGTGTGCAAGTACAGTTTTGCCAAGAAAGGATACTGTTGGGGAGTTTCAGATCCACAGTGCCATAATTGCTGCATTTCAAAATTCTTATGTAAAAAATACACGGATTTTTTTTTTCTTTTTTTAACAATATTTTAATAATCTTCATCTGAAGCTGCAAAAATATCTGCAAAGACTTTGGGAAACAAAGCTGAGTTTATCTAGATAAACTTGGCAAAATAAAACAGAAATGACAAGCTGACATAATCTGTCTAGTGGCATAAACTGTGTTTTCTGTATGGTCAGAAAAAGCACTGGAAGAAATAACAGCTAGTGATAAACCCAAGTAAGAAATTAAAGCATTACTTGGTGATCAGTATCTTAAAAAAATGCCAGTAGGGGTGTAGTGCCACAGAGCTGTGTAGGAGATGTGCGATATATTTCTGGTGGCAAGACAATGAAATGTTGGAAGTGGGTGCTGGAAAATTAGCATTCACTGGCAACAGGATAGAGTTAGAAATATTGGACCATAAGGCATCTTAGGGAATTATGTCATATGGTTGCTTTCAGAATCAAATCTAGTCTTAGTCTGAGAGTACCACATCCACTTGAATATAAGGCAACACTTATCTATTCTAGGAGAAAAAATAGTGGTTGTAAAATTGCTCCAGAACCTCTTCAGGCCCACCTGATATGGCAGTGAAGATTATTCTAGAGTGATGAAAATGTAGACAAAAACTTGGGCTCAGGGAAGAGGATGACATTTACTCTCTTCCATTTTTTCTCTGCTTCACTTATAAATTAAACACAGATACTGCAAGGGGAAATGATGGAGAAGTGATCCCACTCACTGAAAGAATCATGTGTGTGGGGAGGGATATTTGTGATTAGACAGGAGAAAGGAGGGCAAGGAGAAGATATAAAGGAGTAGGAGGAGGGAAGAGACACTAAATAGCAGCAATGGATGAAAAGTGAGGCAAGTGTGAGGTGCTGGCTCCCTTATCTTCAAAGGGAATAAACACTCTTGATTTCCTTAGGGATTTTGGAATTTATACTCATCTGGTATTAAACAAACAGCAGCTGATGTAAGAGAGCAGCAGTAGTACCCCAGCCCAGAGCCCTGAAGGAACTAGGGCATGCAGGCTGTGAGCTGCTGGAGCAAAGATGTCTCTGTCCTTACAGTTGCCTTTTCCTCCTCCCACGTGGAGCCAGTGATGACTACCATCTGTGATGGCTTCTTCTGCACACAGTCCTTGTTTAGGAAGGCTACTCTTGAAGATCTGAACTTCTTGAAGAGCAACAACCTTTGGAGTATCAGAAAAAATATTTATAGTGAGTTTATACTTGTTAATTTTGCCCTTGAATAGCTCTGTTGCTCCCTTACTTGTATTAACCTCACCCAAAATATTTAGAGAGCATTGTAGTATGTTATATCGGATTTTAATTTGATAAACCAACCAAGCCAATTTTTAGATTTTTACTCTCACATAATGGCTCAGAGGTTCCCTAAACATCCTTAAGAGTTTCTTTCTGGCTTTGGTGCAGCTAGAATTCCTTTGTTTTGAGTGTGTGTTGACTAGAGCGAACAAGCAATTGCAGTTCAAATCTTTTCCGTGTCTAATTTAGCAAAATGGGATTCCCCTGTCTTTTCCATGAGAATGGTACCTCCTAACCTATGTGCAATCAAGTGGTAGAGATTTGGTTTTTCATGGAGAAAACAGGTGCCATTGAAGGTTAGGCAAAATGCAGACCTTGTTGCTGTTTCTTGATTTTTCAGCTCTGTACTTCTGCCCTTCCAGGACTTTGAGCAGGCCAGTGGCCATGTTGATACACAGCAGGCTTGAAATTCAGATAGCACAGCCATCTGGGTTTTTTTTTTCCATCTGCAGGTATCCCGCTGGGAGTTTCAGTGCAGCACTCCTTTCAGAAGTATTGATAACTGCTGCCAAGCTTACAGGTGTTGCCCCTGCTGGTTGGCCATTCTGGGCAAGGTAGCTTGGTAGTTTGGTAGGTTAATAGCTGGCTGTGAATATATACACCAGGAATATGCTCCTTCAGAGCAGTAAATGACAGTCTTTCTCCTGCACCACCCTGTGCTTTGCCATGCCTGAAGCCATCCATCTCTTATTTGATTGTGGCATTATTTGGTATTTTTGTGAAGTAACAGCCACTGTATATTTCCACCAGGCAGCATACTCAAGACTGCCTCCATCAGAATGCTCTAGACACAGAAGTGTTTTAAAATAGAGGGGGGAAACCCCAAAACAACTAACTTAGAGTTGAGCCTCTTCTCATCACTGTTAAATTCTCTATGTTATATTACTTCAGCCCTCAAGATGAGATTATTGTGTATTGTTTTCACTGTTAACATCTATGATTTAACCACCTGGCTTGCTTTCTTTGTATCGGCATATTCTTTTTATCTGCCTTAACTGATGTAGATCATCATGTTTTTGTATCATATGTTAATCTGGGAAATGGCAAGACGGATACGCGATTTCAGTAAGCTTGGCAAGCATAAACAGAGGCTTTTTCCACAAGATAACTAACGTTAACTCAAGCAGATCAATCTGGAAACTGATCAAAATTGTGAAAGGGTGCTATTGAGACAAAGTTTAAAGCTTAGAGAAAGCTGTCACACCCAGAGGAAGAGTAACAGTAAATATGGAAGGGAAGTAAACAATTAGGTGGACCTTCTACACTTAACTGTAATAATAAATAAACACTGTTTAAAGGAAGAATTAAGAAGAAAAAAAGATGAATCATGAGATTTAATTGGAGTGATAATTTCTTTGTGCCTATATCTCTGTTACCCTGCTCAGAATCTTATCTGTCCCACTATTCATATTTTATTACTTATAGAAGGGCATGTAATATATAGGGCATTTATTTCACAAGTCAGTAAAGACATTCCTGGTATTCCACATGTTTTTTTGCCTCTGACTCTGTTCATACCTTTGATTCTCAAGTGAACACTCAATTCTTTACCCCAGGGTTCAGTGTGTGTTTGGTTTCCTTTATATTTTTTTTCTTTTATCTTCATTCTTGGGAATTTCTGGTTTTGCACACATACTGTGGGAAAGCATGCTTCATGCAAGACAAATATGTGAACAAGTTGAAAGGCAGAGACAGATGGAACCATCTTTGTGATATCTAAACAAAATGCTGTGAACATAATGAAATACTAAAGCATTTTCATTACTGTGTGAGCTTGAGCTGAAAGAACAAAACTGATGCAACAGTTACTCATATGTGGATTTAAAGTCCTAGTTTCTTTGCTGTTGACCTACTGTTATTGCATGCAGAATATAATTTGGGACTTTTAGAAGCTAATGAATATAGATTCCTAGCTACTTGACATCAGTGAATACATATAAGCGCTATGTATTATTTATGCTGGATTAGTCTGCTTTAATTTTTATCATAGTCTTTTTCATTCTAATCATATGGAAGAAAGAACTGTTATGAATCTTTGTCTTCCTCCCCTGCCCCAACACAGGGACTGCACTAGTTTTACCAACAGAAGCCTGTACATGTAGTTTGATTTCAGAGGAAAATATATTGAGCTTTATGTGTTTCAGAGCTGTTATGTGAAACCCAAGCAGCAAATGGCAATGGCAGTCCAGAAAAATAATGCAACCTCATCATAACTATGCAGGTAGGTTCTAAGAATTGGCCACGATGGACTTAGACTGTTGCCACTCAAAGTTTTTTTAGCTCAGTGGCTTTACTTTAGCTTATGAGGTATTGTGTGAGAAATGAGAAATGAGAAACTGAGGAAGCTGTTCTTTTTTGCAGAGGCAGTATGCCTCGCTGCTACTGCCGTAGTAATGATTCATGCTGGGTTTCCTATGCTTGTTCTTGATTAGAGGTTTCCCTTGATATCTAATTTGTCATTCTTGCTCTTCCCATAGCTGATTACTTTTATGGGTCAGAATGTTGAAACAAGAGTCTGCAAAACACGTGCATGTGTAAATTAAAATAACTTTTGGAAATGTGTGTCCTGTCTCTGGGGAGATCAGATTGTTAATACTTTCATTCCAGCCTCTTTCTTGGATATACTTGGTCCCAGTAGAGGTCTTATGAGAGGACAAACAACTCTTTGTTAAAGGAACAACTGTGAACGTCCTATGGTTGGTTTTGTCATGCTTTACAATGCCATGACATACATTGGTAAAACTTGGGTGTTCTTCAATTTTTATGTGGGGACTGGCACCTAGTATTGTATTGATATCTCCCTCTTATGCTCATTGTGGTTTAATATGCCTGTGGTGGCTGCACCATTTAAACAGGAAAATACCATGAAAATACTGAAATTCACCCTAGATGGAGCAAAGAGCATGTTTCTTGCAGGGTATCCCAATGCCATCAACATTGTCTTGGAGCAATTAGACCTAACGTTTATAAATTCAGGGAATCTTGGAGTTACTGGAAGTAATTGCAGAACCTAAGATGAAGTATATATACATTTTACATATACACATATACATTTAAGTAGTGTGTGGTGATGGAGCTTGTGCTACTCTGATGGGTCGGAAGCAAGCAACACATGCTGCTTGCATTGCACCGTTGAAGAACTGAGCTAGATATTGGAGGTCCTACCAAGCTCACAGTGCTGGCCCTTCCTCTGCAATAGTACCAGCACGGACGTGCTGTAACCTACATTTTTTGCGGGGACAATTTTAGAATGGCTGCCGCGTTTCTCTCCCGTTTATCCGGTAACGCCGTTGGGTGCGAAGCGTCCGCAGAACACAGGGGCGCATGTTTGACAGGGAACTGGCTGCCTTCGGAGTGGAGCGCCCTGCCTGTCGCTCCCCGAGGGCAGGGGGCTGGGGAGTTGCCGCAGCCGCTCTCCGGAGCGGACTGCTCCCCCGACACGCGCTGTCCCCGCCGGGCCGGCGGGCGCGGCGTTGCCACGGAGACGGCGCTGCAGGGCCCGGGGGCGGGAGGTGGCGGCCCGCGCACCGCCCCCTCCCCCCGCCGCCCTGCCCTATTATAGCAGCGCTTCCGGCCGCGCGGACAGCTCTGACATCATCCTCCGCACCCCGGTGACGTCAGCGCCCGGAGCGGGCCGTGACGTTGGTGCGTAGGGGCGCGCGGTGACGTGTCTATTTAAAGCTGGTTGGGCGGAGGATGGAGGCAGAGC
>VXAY01003315.1:279670-300080 GCA_013399855.1 Oxyruncus cristatus
GGGCGCTGCTGGATGCGCACGGAGGCGAACGGTCTGGCTGGAGGGGTGCGCCAGCGGCAGGAATCCTGATGCAATCGGTGCTGTGCATCAGCCCGGTGAAGGGAGAGCGGTGCGATCCGTGAGGGGCGTACCGCGATCTGCAGAGGCTCGCCTCCGCTGTAGCCACATCGGATAGCTGGAAGAGCCGTCTCCGCTTCCAGTTCCTCACCTTTAGGACCTTTGCCGGGTCGTTAAGGGATGGTCAGTCCTGAAAACGAGTGCTTTAACCTCAGTGTGCTAAGGTGAAATTCCCAACAGCGAAGACTCTTCTGGAGTCTTTAGAGGATATCAAACAACATGTGAATTTCCCAATAAATTGAAGGAGGCTCTGAGTAAATAGGCTTTACAGCAGGTCCCCTCGTAAAATGGTGCATCCACTTAAGGAAATGAGAAGGAATAAAATCGATAAAATTAGTCAGATATTATCCAAATTAGTAGGTAAAAAGGGGGACAAAGATACCTGTGAAAACTTTCCAGAGTCGTATCCTTACAAATTTGTGTAATGAGATGAAAAAATAATCCTTGCTACCGGGCTTGTCTGATAGTGGAATGGTAACTCGTCCATGTTCAAAAGCAACAGAAACCTGGTATGATTTGGCAAACTGCAAGGTGGAGGCAGATTTTTAATGCATTAACAAGATGCTATTTTTATAAGACTTTATAACAATAGTTCAAAGTCTACAAATGTTACAATTCATGTCCTTTGTATTTTGTTCACTTAGGAATTCAAATGTGAAATTCACGTATTGCTATGGAAGTTACAGGTGTCTCTTTCCTCTAGCCATTTAGGACACTTGGAGTCTTCAATTTATTAACTTCCTTGAATGTGTGGTGATAACAGCTGCATCCTTATCTCTGCCCTAGTCACTTGGGTTCACACTACAGGATGTAGGAAGGAATGATTCCTTAGGCTTTTATTTTTCTGGTATCTTTCGTTCTATTAAAAAAAAAAATTCGAAACAGAATAATCTCAAACTTGCAGCTATCTACATATCCAAGAAAGTGATGTGTTTCAAAAACCTGCCAAAAGGCTAAACAATATTGTAATATTTTGGGATATATTCTTAAAAGTGCTTGGCAGTCACAGGTCTATGTAGCTTTTAAAATTAAAATAATGGAAACTCATTTATTTAAAATCAGTACTGTGTTTGCAGATATTTCAGTTAAGTGTATCATATTACAAAACTGGGGAGCTGTTGAAGAGGAGTAAACATCCATTCTTGAGAACTCTGGTGCTGCTGGTGTTTTAGTATCATTGCTTCTTAACAAACAGTACAAATCCGTATCTGCAGAGAGTTGAAATAATCTTAAACACTGCAGTTGTTGGTGTGATGATTTGAATAGTATTTTGGCACATTGAGGTCACGAAGACAAAATTTACTAGCAAAGATTTTTAAGACTCTTTAGACAGTACGCGTTGGGGTATTGCAATATAGAATTCCTTTGCAGACCATTTTCCAACAAGGTGGGCAAACCCAGAAATGTAGATAAGCTGGTAAGCTCCCTGCTCTCTGTGAGCAAGCGCACCCAAAACAGGGCCAGCACCTACTTTGGATCTGTGGTAAAGTTTCAGACCTTTGCTACTGTTCAGAGCAGAGGTCTTGATTCAGTAGCTATTTTGTATTTGTTTCTCAGTGTAGTTGCCCATGGATTTCAGAGTATTTCTAGACCGAGGTGCACTGGACTCTCAATTCTACAGTTGTAAAAACAGGCTTATGATACTCTACTAAGGTTTGAAAACTGAGTGCTCTATAAGCAAGTTGCAAAATGGTTGGTAATTCCTGAACCAGTGCCACACAAGGGTCTGTGTATTATATTCAGTACTTAATGAGTACTGCTATGTTGTATAAGCTTGTACAGTCATCTTGTAGTACATGCTGGTGGAGAGTTTACCTATTCCAATGGTCAGAACGCAGAAAACTTGAGATGGGGGAGGGGAGTTGGCTTGCCAAACCAACAGCAACTTTCTTAGTCTCATTTGTTATGTTGAAGAATTCCCTGTTCTGCCAGTAGTTCAGACTGACGCATTGAATACCATCAGGCAAGCCAGGTAAATTATGCACTGTGTATGTGGATACCAACTGGTGAGTGACTGGGCACTGGGCTAGTGCTGCTATTAAATATTTTTTTGAGAAACTTGAAACTAGAGAAGTGGTCTCCACAACAGTTCAGGAGGCATTTCCTTGGTGCTGTACCATCTGTATGTGTCTCTCATCTCACAGGAGAAGGTAAGTGAATCAAGCCTAGCAATTCTATAGGGCAGATATCCACTCTTGCTTATCTACCTGCCAGTCTGTCTCACCTCTCCTAGTTCATCCTCCCTGTTGCATTAACACAAGTTCTTATTGATAGTCACTGTTGAGTGATATAACCATTGTGGACACCCTTTTGTTGTGTTGACCACACAGAATATAGTGTTCTTTAATAGGAAGACATAGGTGTAAATAAGAGAACCTCAGTATGTTCTGTCTTAGTTCATAACATGTCTCTCCTTTATTATCTGTGTTGAGTGATACAGAATTATCAGTATAGCACAGTCTTCTTTGAGCACAGCTTTGATTACATTAACAATCTTGTAGAAACAGCTCTAAAGTAAATATAGCCAGGATGTATACTGGTAGCCTAGGCTGTTGTATACATTGACTAGGTAGTGAATAGTTATTATTCTGAGTTGGAAGGGACCCACGAGGATGATAAAGTCCAACTCTTATGTGAATGGCCAGTGTGGGGATTGAACCCACAACCTTGGCATTATTAACACCATACTCTAACCAACTGAGCTAAAGCTGGGACCCATTGCCGTAATTTTCTGGTTATTGGTACTGCTTGTACTTAGAGCTGGGGAGGTAGAGATTTGTTTTAGTGGACTATGATGCAATTATTGCTTAGGCTGTAATGAATACTCTTGTTGCTAGACACAGTGAGGAAGCTGCACAGCTGTGAATTCTGGTAGGGATTAGAAGTTGGTGTCCTCTTAAACATAATCTCCAGAGTTAATTTCTGATTTATTAGTGGGTAGTTTCTCCATAACTGCTTTTCTCTATGGCTTTCTGTGCTGTGGACAAATGTCTAGATTTATGGTACTACCTTTTCCTTTTGCTCATGCTGAATTATAAGGAATTACAAGGTAAAAGCTTCTGTAAGATGTAGTCATCTCTGTCATGTCATGTTAATCAAGGTGGCTTTATAAAGACTTGACTTCATCTTCTCTTCAGTTTTGTTGGACTATATTTAGTATGTTATCTTTATAAAGGTGGTTATGATATGTGTCAGTTGGAGATGGCAGAATTAGAATACTAGGATTCTTAGGTTGGCTAGAGAATATTGTGGAAGGGTATTTCAGGGTATACTTATGAGTGTTGCAGTTGCCTAAAAATAAGTATTTTGATTTTTGGAAGTCTGTGGCTGGTTAATCCACTCCTAGCTGTTACTCTATTTGAAGGATGTGGAGTTAGTCAAATGCATTTCTTTAAAGCACTCAGGATCCAGAGTCCTGTTTTGAAGAGAGGATACTATAGGAGTAGAGGAATTGACAAATCATGTGAATTCTAAACTGTAGGATGTCATGATTCTTACAAAGCCCACTTGAAGTTTTAAAATCTGGAAATATGTGAAAATTTATACTGTTTGAACACATGAGATAGACAACTCCTGGTGTGGAAATTTGTTTTGGTTTGCTGCCTGTTAATTTGCTTTTATAAGTTATTTCCAAACTACAGTCTGGCCCTGAAATGTTTTAGTTTCCTTTCTGTAGCTGGGTAACAAGGCATGAATGCTATAAAGCTGTTAGGAGCCAGAAGCTTTATTGACCATTGAATTTGACCAGACTCAGGTTCTTCAACCTGTTTTTCTTCCACAGGACTTAATGTTAGCTTTCCCAAAACTTTGTCTTAGCAGCACTTCCATCAGCTGTGCTTCTCTGACACAGAAATACTGCAGGCAGTAGAGCAGACAGTGTAGCTTCTTGGCAGTAGTTTAGCTTTGCTGCGATTCCTGGCCATCTTGCTGTCTCAGGTAAAATGAGATGCTTATTATGTGAAAGCAATGGCAGCAAAGTAGTTTAGGCTCTCTTCTGTAGCAGTGTGGAGAGTGTAATAAGTACTCAGATAACACCTGCAAAACTTGATTATTTGAAAAGAATTAGTAACTATAAATACTGTGACAGACCGTATGTAAATCAACTTGAAATGTTTAATAAACTACTTTTTAGGCAACAGTAAGTGGAGACCTCTACCATGCTTAAATAATCTTCCGTCACAGAGGTTTTATGACTCAAAATAAGCGTGAGAAATCTAAACCAGATCTTCAGGCCTTGCAACATATAAACGAGTGTCCTCAGCACCATGCGGGATAACCTCATGCTGATTTAGTGAAGGTATTATGCCTTAAGGTTGCAGGCAGTCCATTTTAGCATTTCTGTACATTATTAAGATTGTGTAGACCAACTCTTTAGGTAAAATCCTAGCTCTGCTGAAAATAAGCATTTAAGTCCTTCCAATTCATCATGTTGAGATGATTTTTTTTTTTTCTCAGTGTTTCAAGGTAAGCATCAGATATAAGCTTTGTCCATGTGTTCTTGTGATTTCTCTCTTCCAAACAGTGCTTGCCCTACCACAGTTATTATCTTTGCAGGACTTGTAACCAGATGTTGAACCAATACCTGAGGAAATATGGTCTTGAAGCCACAGAGATCGCAATAGCTTGAGATTCTGTAACGGGGCTTCTAATCAGGAGAGGCCATGACACTTAATTAGCATTAGAGTGTTTCTGCTTGCTAGTTAGTTAAAGTTTTAAGTAAAATTTAGATATCACTTTTATGGAAACTTTTTTGCAAAACATTTATTCTTTGTGATTGTCTCTTAAAACTGTAATTTGATTTAAAGCTCTTAGCTGATCACTCTTTAAATCACTGCTTTCTAAATCCATGTCTATGCATTAGTGTACTACAAAGAAGAGCATTATCTTGTGATGTAAAACTAATTTACTAGTAATGTCTCATTAGTATAGGTGCCTGGGACATCATTTTGGTTGAGGCTATGGTTTTCCAGAGTATTTCAGATCAGTGACCTACTATACAGATATTTCATACAGATTAGAATTTAGTTCTTCTACTCTTTAGATACCTGCAATTTGAAGCTGTCGAGGCCTGAAGTGATTACCAGGAACCAATGTTCTCTTCTAGTCCGGAAGTTAAAGTTTCTTGCTTTTAGAAGAGGTGCTTAGCGAGGAAATGAGTGTGGTATAGAGATACCCAAAGAGGCTGAGACCAGATCTGGAATGGAATTCACATAATTATATGTAAAAGTGCCTGTGATTTAACAATGTGCACTTTGTATCTGAGAGAGTCCTGCACTTGAGGAAACCTTAGGCTTCCCTATGTGCCTTGGTTATAGTGTTAGTAACAGGTAACTGTAACAATTAGCAAAGAGACAAGGTATTCTGTATTATTTGAAGTAAAAACAGAAATCAGAGTTCATCTCTTCTTTGTTTTTCTTTTTTAAAAATACATGTTATATTGAAACATGTATTTAAAAGCCCTACTTAGGTGAAAGCTTTCTGTATAAAAACTTGGAAGAGCATGCTTTCTTGTTCAGTTTTGTGCTGTTCTCCCTGCAATGCTTTTTCAGTTATATTCTATCTTAAAGCAAAGGTGCAATGGGTGTGAAAGCACTGCATTATAAAAAAATCTTCTTTTAGATCCAGTTTTGATGGTAGACTTCTTTTCTGCATTCTGTTCCAAGTTTTTTATGTTTTCCAAGGCTTGGCCGTGTGAGATCCACCAAAATTAGTATTGTGTTCAGGATAGGGAGATTAGAGGGGAGAGAAGGCTAGAGGAAGCTGTGGTTTTATTCCACATGGGACTTGCACCATGCAGTGTTGGACTCTGTTGTATCTACACAGAGTTGGTATTACTCCATTCTGCAAAGTAATGGAACTGTGTTTCAATACTGTATTGATTTTCTGGAACTGCATCACAGACATGCTTCTGGTCACATACTACGTTCTGACACACTTCTTTGATGGCAAGTAGTGGTGAATGCCAGTCATTGGTAATAAATTAATCTAGGGAGGCAGTGTTTAAACATACAATAGATGATGCTGGATTGCCAGCTACAAGCATATATATACATTTCCAGTAATTAGTTGGGATTTTTTTNTTAATTACATTTCCAGAATTTGTTTGGGATTTTTTTTTTTTTTTTTTTTTTAGCTAGAAATATCAAGTTATCTAACTTAAGCGGTCTGCATCACTTGTTTTTTCTAATGGCTTTTACCTGAATAAAGAGTGAAGAACTTGAAATACATAGTTCCTCTCAGGTTTTTCTTCTACCTCCAACTGCATGCAAATGATTCACAAGCACTTGTTTTGTTGATCTTTGCAGCTGTACTCTTTGCCAGCATCTTGATTGTTAAGTTTTCATGGAGCCACCAAACAGTGGGAACCACAGAAGACAGGGACTGCATTTTCCAGTTGTCTATTACATCACCAATGTTTGTGCAGTGAGCCATTCCAATACTGTAACCTAGCTGACTGCAAATACAGGGACATGCACAAGGGTAGTGCCATTAGAGATGGGATAGACCTACCATTTACTGCAGCAGTGTCTGTTTATTCTCATGGGAATGGTCAAAAAGATCCAGACTCAGAGCTATCCCCATTCAAGTTTGCACTCAGTTTTGAAGCTCGAGTTTGGAAAGGTTTTTTTGAGACTGTCCACTAGGTTGAGTTGCAGCTTATTGAGAAATAGTGGTTTTGCCTCTTTCTATAGTGTATTTAATAGTTTAAAAAAACCTCAAACAAGAAACAAACAAACCCCCCCCCAAAATGGAAAACAAAACAAAAGCCCGAACAAACAAAAAACCCCAACCCAACCGATTATGGTTAATATTGCTGGGGTTTAAAATTTGGGTTTCTAAAATGCTTTTAAATTACTTATTCCGTAAATAGTATATTCTAGTCTCGGATCCATAGTTAATCTTGAAGCTATTCTTGTAAGAGGACATATGATGAGAGCTTCCTTGAGTTTTAAAAACTGAAGAATGAGCTTTAAATGGTCAACACTTTTCAGGGAAATGCTCATGAAATAATCATCTTTGAAATGTGTTCTCACAATTCCTACTTCTTAGGCCCGTTCATTTCTGAAAGAGTGCTAACCATGGCTTGTCTGTACAAAATTCTAAAAGAATGTGCTGTGTGATACTGGACAAAGTAGTGTTTTCTCCAACACATGACTTACTGTGGAGTGTGCAGCCATGTCAGGCTTCTTAGGTATGAAGTGTTTTCCAGAGCAACAAAAATAAGCATACGGAATAATATATGTTGGATAGCTCTGTCATCAAATGATTGCATGCAGTAAACTGAGGTCCTAAGCAACTATTTCAGTGATTGACTTTGAAACTGGAACACCTATGCTTTTGCACTAGTCATAGTTTTCACTGTGTGACTAAAGGAGTTAACTTGCAATTAGGAACATTTCTTTTGCATTAACTTAGTTTCAGCTTCTGGCTGCGGATTTCCAAGTGCTTTTTCAACATCTGAGTATACATCCCTTCCATGTCAATATTTGTTCTTGTCCTTTTACAAAACAAAAAAGGAACTCCTTTGCTTTAGCAAGCCTATTGCCCAGGCATTCAGAGCTCTTTGCGTAAGGAGGAACTGAGTTTCCACCAGGAAATGGTTGATAGTGCTTGAGAATAGGTGGTATCCTGCTGATTTGAGTCCTAGGTAGTCATGGTTCTTCAGAAGCACGGCACAGCTCAGATGGCAGCATGTCTAGCTATGTATGATAGTAAAACTCTCAGGATCTTTGAGAAGTTTTCATGAAAAAGACACAGGCGCTGAAGCACATGATTAAATAATGATCCATTTTGGTTGAATTCTGTGAAACATGAGCACTGAATGCTAGATTCTGTGATTTACCTTGCATCTGAATGCAAGTGCTGCCTGTGTCTCTTACAATTAATCCTGATGGGCCACTCAAGATCTGAAGTAGTTTTTACTGATAATTACGTATTTGGTGACCTTAAATGTAACATAGATATTTTAACAAAATTCTCCCCTTTTGTCTGCATTAATTATAGTTTTTAGAATAAGACTGCAACAAAAGCTAGAATAGTTCTGTTACTGGGATGGATTGATGAAATGTTGCAGGGGTCTTTAACATATTCCACTTACTTTTATTGTTGACAGGATTTGAGAATTAGTATTATTCTAGAGTGGAGTTCTTAGACAAAGAAAGACAATCTGCTTCTTCACCAATTGTTCTTACAAAGAACAATTTTACTTACCGTGAAAATATATTTAAAGAGTCCTTCTCTTCTGCTCCTTAGTAACAACCTTAAATCCTAGATTTAAAGAATACTGATCTTGAGTGGTCAGAGATGGACATGGTACTCCTCAAATCCGTTGCACTAAGTCAGCTTTAACAGATAGGATGGAAGTCTAGATCTTGTAAAGGTTACCTTCTGTTCCACCATCTTCCTTGTCTTTTTGTCTTGGTACTTTTGCCACTGACTATTGTTTTTGTCAAACTCAAGACTGCTGATTCAGATAACCCTAAACTGTTTTGTCTTATATGTATGCTGTTTATCTTCCTGAAGAACTGTTCCTCTTTATTTGCTTATAAACACTGGAAACATTTTTGTAATGAAGTATGGTATTAGTACTTCTTGCTCATGGCATTCTCTTCACAAGGTTACAGAATCATATATCATGTATTCTGTTTTTAAACACAAAATCTGTTAGTAGTGAGAAATGGCAGTTTCTGCTACATGGACAAGTATTTGTTGCTTCAGTTAAGCCTCTTTTGGACATAAAAATGTGAGCACCTAAGTGCTCCAATTTAGCAAGAGTATGTCGTGTTTAGCATAAGCTATACAATGTTTTTAAAGACAGCTTTATTTAAAACTGACTTTGCAATACAAGCATTCTGTAAGTAGCTAATGAACCTACTTCATTTTGGCCACTGTTCATTTCATGAATAGAGAAACGCTAGGGCTTGGCTTCGCACATTTAATGTTTGTGCAAAGGCGTGGGTGAGGGAGGCTTTTCTAGTTCTTGGGTCACACACAGGTTTTGAATGCATTGAACTCTACCAGTTCATTCAAGTATCGTGTAAGGAAAATTGTCCCTGTTCATAGAAAAAGGTCATGCTGAAATAACTAAGTCTTAACAAGCGCTGGTTCCTGGTCTTTGATTAAATGCTTCCTGACTGGTAGCAGACATTTATTGCTGAATGTTTTTATTGAGTTATATAAGCCTCTAATGTAAGCAATTCATTTCCATATGAAATAAGCAAGAAAATTCCAGATTTATCTATCACACAGGAATTTGAGCCAATACTTCTACACAAACTGTATGGTATCCATTTTGTTGCTCAGTTTGTCAAAATGGTAAGCAGTTTCCTGAGACATGATTTTTTTGTTTTCGTCTGAGTAAAGGAGTGACACCTACCTGCTATCTTGAGGTTAAAACTGAAGTATGTGCCTTTCTTAAGTACAACTTAAATTTTGAAGTACTGTTTGCAAAGTGGTTGGTAATCTAGTTCCAGTACAATTACCACATTGTACTTTATCAGCCTCCACCAGCACAATCAAAGAAAGCACATGAGCTGTCAGTGGAGAAATGTTTCTTTACATTATTTCAATAGCAATACCCAAGGGTAGTACTGATACAGCCCTTGTATTTTGGGAACAGTCATGTTCACAGAATCACATAATCACAAAATGGGTCAGGTTGGAAGGCACCAGAGAGGGTCATCTAGTCCAATTTCCCTGCTAAAGCAGAGCCAACCTAGAGCATATGGCACAGGATTGCATCCAAGTGGTTCTTGAGTATCTCCACTGAGGGAGTCTCCAAAACCTTTTGGGGCAATCTGTTCCAGTGAATTGTCACCCACGCAGTAAAAAAGTTCTTCCTCATATTCAGATGGAACTTCCATACATCAGTTTCTGCCCATTACCTCTTGTCCTATGGCTCAGCATCAACAAAAAGAGTCTGGATCCATCTTCTTGGCACCCTCCCTTCAGATACTTAGAGACATTGATGAGGTCTCCTCTCAGTTGTCTCTTCTCAAGGCTGAACAAGCCTTTCCTTACAAGAAAGATGCTCCAGTTCCTCTCATCATCTTTGTAGTTCTCCACTGGACCTGCCCCAGGAGTTCCATGTCTCTCTTGTTCTGAGGAGCCCAGAACAGGACACAGCACTCCAGGTGAGGCCTCACCAGGGCTGAGTAGAGAGGCAGGATCAGCTCACTTGACCTGTTGGCAATGCTCTTCCTAAAGCACCCCAGGACACCATTGGCCTTCCTGGCCATAAGGCCTCACTGCTGGCTCGTGGACAGCTTGCTGTCCAGCAGGACCCCCATGTCCTTCTCCATAGAGCTGCTTCCCAGCAGGTTGGCCTCCAGGCTGTGCTGGTGTCTGGGGTTATTCTTCCATAGGTGCAGGACCTGCACTTGCCCTTGTTTAGTTTCAGACAGTTCTTCTCTGCCCATCTCTCCAACCTGTGGAGGTCCTGAAGGGCAGCACTGGGGTGTCGGCCACTCCTCCCAGCTTTGTGTCATCAGTGAACTTGCTGAGGAGGCATCTGTCCCTTCATCCAAGTCATGGGTGAACAAGTTAAATAATACAGCACTGAACCTTGGGGGACACACTTAGTGACAGGCCTGTGCCACTGGTTTCAACCCTCTGGCATCTGCCATTGAGCCAGTTCTCAATCCGCCTCAGTGTCCACTCATCCAGCCCACACTTCCTGAGTTTGTCTATGAGGATGTTGTGAGAGACAGTGTTGAAAGCCTTGCTGAAGCTGAGGTAGACATTACCCACTGCTCTTTTGTTGTATGAGCTGCTTATCAGTGAAACACCCTATTGTGGGTATGGCCATTCTTCTTCACCTGTTAGGGCCCATCCCTATGGCACAGCACTTGGCACACACAAGTCCTTGGCTGACGTTTACTCTGCAGACCTGTGTACCTCTTTCCCTGTCAGCCTATGTAGTGGCCTGTGCAGGGCACTGTTTGCTCCATGCATAGTGTTCATACTAGTATATTTAAAAACAGATTGTGCTCTTTATGATTGTTGTGAATCTCACTACAGTGGGAAGTTGCCTTATGGTGCAAGGCATGTCACTGGGAAAAACAAGATTTTGAGCCATCCTAGGAATGCCTTCAGTGATCTGATGAGCAAACTGGAAGCCTGTCAGGAGTGGTATTTGGGTGTCTCAGAGTGTTTGGTGTATGTGTGGTGTGAACATCAGGGAAACAGATCTGTCACTCCCAGTTACAGGTCAATATAGGTTCAACCTCTGCATCGAAAATTCAATAGAGTTTACTAGGCTGTAAGTTGTCACAAGGGAGGGACTTCCTGGCATGCTCAAAGTGAATTTTAAAGGCTTTATAGTTCCTGCAGTGCTCAGTGGGATGATTCAAATTGATTTGTTATTTATGAATATAAAATTAATTTGTTTACCTTTTCAGGAGTCTAATTCAGTTCTTGATACAAATTAAATAATCCAATTCTCATATTTTGATGTGGGCCAGTGATTTTTTTTTTTTTTTTTTAACTTAGTTTGCAGCTGTAGTGCTCTGGATGGGATTGCAAATTGTTTGATGATGAGTTAATGGTGGTAGTGAAATGCATGTTTATTTGGCCCAGTTCATTCTGCCCAGTCCTTATGTAAGTTCTGATACTTCCACAGGTATTGGTGGAAGCATGACTTAGAGGTGTTTGCAGTCAACATGCGGGTTGGGCTAATGGTTTATTTCAGGGTGTTTATTTTTGAGGGTTAAGTGCAAAAGCTCTCAAAACTGACTGTTAACTGACAGCTTCTTAATGTTAAAAAGTGGTTTGTGGGTTTTAAGATGGAAATGAAAGGCATGGCAACTGCCAGGCCCACTAAAATGAAAGGCCTTTTCACATGTAGAAGGCACGACAAAATTAGTGACTTAGAGATGTGGAAAAAGATAAAGTGGACTTGGTTGATGGGGCAAGGAGTGGTAAGGAGGTGTGACTGTTTCTGTATGAAGCCCTACAGAGAAGCAAAATGCAAGTTTAAAGCCAATAAGTATGTGAATTAAAACTGCTAGAAAGCAAGGAGGAGTTGCTAAAGACTGTGGTGCCATATAAGGAAACATTATTTTACTACAGAAATATGTTTGAGACAAGTTCCAAATGTAACGTAATAAACAAGGAAGATAAGTATTCCTTGTTTTTGCTGTTGTGAACAAGTTGCTAACGGATCTAGTGTTTAGAATAGCAAAATTATGACTAGTATTAGTTGAGTGTTGCCTTTCAAAGTCAAAGTTGATTGGAAAAACAGCAGTTAGGCTAATTTTTAAATACTGTCAGTGTTTATCATATAATTGCTGATTATCTCAATGGAAACACATGAGTAATTGATTCTATGACTTCGTATTTATTCTGTTACCTTTTAGGTTCCAGAATTCTCATCTGTCTCTGTTGTCTAAAGCCCCAGCTTTGTCTCTGTTGCTTCACACCTGTGAAATACAGCCATTAGAACAGAAATTCTTGTCGTGGGCAATGAGGAGACTTGATGGAGTGTGGAAAATGATAACGTCAAATTAGAAAATACTGTGTTTACATTGTTTATTGAACTCTGCCATATTTTATGTAACCAAAGCTGATGTAGGGTTGCCACTCTTGTTATTTCAGTGCTCTGCATGGCTTCATGTCCTACTGCCAACCCTCTGTTCTCCATTCCTTCATGCTGCATGGCTGTGCATGATGACACTTGTCGGTGCTGCTGAAGGATTTCATTACAGCCACTAAATTGATCTAACCAAACTTTAGAACAGAGGGTGTTGGTTTACAGACAGTCTTATACTTTCATGTCAAGACAAAGCAAGGAGTTTCAGTCTGTCAGTTGTCTGAATCTGCAGCTCTGGGTGGCACTCCTACCACTGCTATCTTATGACCCCTATATCCCACCAAACATTATGATTAACATCAAAGAGCCATCATCCACTTGCAAAGTGCTGTTTTTTGCTATCTGTGTTTCAGCAAAGCACCTATGTGGCCCCATGTGATTTGGCTTAATTCTCACCTTGTTTAGTCACCATCAGTCGGACTAATTAGTTATTTGTGAGTGGCATAAACAGCCCTTACCACAAGCTGAAAATTGTTTTGCAAAGGAAACTACTGAACTTGAGATCTTAAAGAGTGATAAATTAATTTGAATGTGTCTGTGAAACATGACAAGGAAAACATGCAGGTTGGGGTTAGGCCTGCATTCTGGAGATTGCAGTACATTCAAAATTATGTCCCTTAGGGAGCTTTGCTCCTCATCCTCCTGCCCCTGGAAAGGAGGGCGCTGCTAATAAAACAGTGCACGAACTCCTGGCTCATTAGCAGTGTCTCTGGATCTCAAAACAACTTTGTGGTCCTGCTCTCTCTGCTTCTATATTTGGAGAGCTGTGCTTGTTCTGCATGTGTAAGGGGTTTCCTTTTTTTCCCCCCCCTGTTTTTTGTTTGTTTGTTTGTTTGTTTGTTTTTCCTTAAAACTGTAGGTCTTGTAATGGTTCTGAAGACTACAGATACTGTTGCTGAGGACCATGTCCTGAAAATAACTGATTTTTTTAAACTCAAGAAAATTGGTGGTGCAGGAGGACAGGAAACTCTAGCTTAAGTGTTGCATGACATGTGTATTAGAGTGCTGTATGAACTAACAGTAGAAAATAAAGCTGAACAGTTAAGCTACTTAATATTCGTCCTTAAAATATTTGCATGAATTCTGTAAGAGTAATCTGACTAACACAGCTTCATTGCATGGGAGATTTTAGATAGAGATTGCAAAGAAAATTTTGTCACTATACAGAGAGTATCAATGAACTGGGGGAACCAACAAGAAAATCTGGTTATTAATTGCTTTTGGGCCTTTCTAAATTTATTTTACTAACAGGCATGAACGGCATTATATCTTCATTTGCTAAATTGTTCTGTATAGGCTTCATTTCTGCATGTGTTGCAAGTGGGGCAAAGTTGGGTTCCCGTGCAGTAAAATGGGGAGGAATGAATATTTTTAAATGTAGATTAACATTGCCTGCCTGTTTCTTATTCCAGATGCAGGTTAGCTTAGTCTACTGTATGTAAGGGCTGTTGCAGGAATGTTAACATTATACTTCTTTCAGAAATGTCTCATTAGCCTGTTATTCCAGGGTTCTTTGTTCATAGAATAGAACCTGATATTAGATTATTTTTTTGTTTGCTTCTGGTTAATATTTTCAGTGACTAGATGGGGAAAATACCTATATATCTTAAACTTAATTGTCTAGTTCTAAAGATAGAAGAACTTCTCACTTGACTCCTGACAAGAATGTTTGGACAGAGCAAAGTTCAGTATTAAAGCATAACTTTTTCACTATCGTGATTTCTTAATAATTTCACTATAGGTACATATCTATCCTAAAGTTCAGCCTAACATAGTTTAGCACTCTTAAGTTACTAAAATCTCTAATCTTGTAATTTAAAAACAAATTTAAGGTAAAAGTTTATTCAGAGGTAGCTTTATCTACTTACTTGCACAATTTAGAGAGATAATCACTTGGGTACCCACAAAAATTCTGAAGATACCTATATCACTGGAATAACTTAATAAACTGAAGTGAGGTGCATGAAGATAAAGCTGAGTACTTGTCCTTGGTAGTATGCTTTTTGTTACCTCATCTGACTCCCAAAGCTCTCACTTGATTCATAGTATGAAAATGGGCTTATCAAAGTTGTGTGGAAGGACAAAAAAAGAAAAACCTTAGAGAGATGGATCTTCATGCAGCTGTTGGGGGAGCTTTCATGGTCAGTGATAAATTACTGCTCTGGATAACACTTCAGCTGGTTGCCTACCTTCAGAACTTGAGCAGCATCTGATATCTGGTACCACTGGAGAACAGGCATTTTAAAAAAAACGAAGAATTGCAGAAATGAAAGCAAATCCAGTATTTATCTATTTTTCTTCCTTTTTTAAAAATAATCAGGTTAACATTACCCTATACATAACTTCCAGGTATCTTTATTAATCTTTAGTGTAAGCAACTCCATGTTCACGAACATTATACCAAAAATTTAAAAATTTCATTGCTTTTTTTTCTTTGCTCTACAGTACAAGTTTTAATTTTAAGTACTGGGCACTGATTTATCTCCAGCTTTACAACTCTCCCAGCTTCCATGTTGTTGATAGTACTAAATTTGACACTAATGTTTTTGCTGTCCTACTGTCAATTTTAAATAGGTGATGTGGAGGAAACTCCTTACTCTTCCAAAGTTTACCAAGAGCCTTCAGGGGTGTCTTATGAATGGGAAGCTCAGACAGAAGAGAAGTGAGTTTAGATAAACTTTCTCATTTCTCAATGTTTGATATTTGTTCAATAGCAACACCTTCATTTCCCACGGTAAGAAAATCTGACTCCTACGATTTTATGTGATGACCATACATTTTAAGTGCTCTCAGTGGCTGTCTTGCATTACCTACATGTATGATACTACTCTGTCTCTTTTCTTTCCCTTCCTTCTCTGGAACGTCTTCTCTATGGGCTTCCTGAGCACTTAGTTGAGATTGGCGTGGTGGTTAGAGTGGTTCATTTTTTCACCACACAGACTGTTTTATAGGATTATATACCTGTGAATCACAGAATTGTTAAGGTTGGAAAAGATCTAAGATCATCAAGTCCATCCATCAACATAGAACATAGAACTACCACTAGGGACTGACTGCATATCAATGAATGAATTTCTGTATCAATGATGATAAAAACTGGTACAACTCTGCCTGCTAATGATACTTCTCATGCTTCTTTATTTCTCACTTTGCTACTCGGGTCCAGGAGGACTTAGCACTTACTTCTTCTTAGTCTGTGTTTGACCACTGTAATGTTGCAGTATAAGCCAATTAAGAACAGCAGGATATTAGTCTTAATGTTTTTACCACGCCTGAGTGGACATTTTTAATAGTCAAACTGTGTTACTGTGGCATTCTTGTTAGTTTGTTTACTTTTTGTGCAGAATCAGGATATTTCTGGAAAAATGAATTACTATTCTGATTAATTAGTGAGGAGTTCTTGTTTCAGTTCCTATTAGTGTCTTTAATGAATACTAAATACTTTCTGGTTGTAAAAAATTGAGAAGAGAAAGCTGAAAGAGGAAGAGAAGAGAGGGAAGAGGAAGAAACTGGTACGGGTTTTTTTCCAGAGTTGCTTTTTCTTATTTAAAGCTGTGCTTCCTTTTCAGCTCTTTATAGGCAAAAATAGGGAACTTATTTTTTATATATGGAAATATATATTGTAATTTTTTAGAATATATATTCATATTTTTTTGACCACTTAGCAAGGGAAAGAGGAAACTATCCTCCTATTTAACCAATATTCCTATAACTAATAGTATTTCAACTGAATTAAATGAAACTTCCAGACAGAGAGCATCATGTCCATGTGTGGATAATGAAAGGACAAAATTTTTCTGTAAAGATGAATTGGCTGAAGTTACAAATATTTTTGTATGTTTTATATATTACCTTTTGTTTATTTGTAGATGTTTTAGGAAATCTAGAATTTAAGTAGCTCTATTATGTTGCTACAGAAAAGTACAGGTGACCCAATTGTACGGCAGCTTGGAAGGACGTCAGTGATGCATCAGGAACAGACTGTATAATACATTTGGTCCTGTAGACATAAAGTGCATAACTTCTATTAGTTTTCAGAAATAATCTTTATAAATGTTCATTGTCAAGTGTCAAAACAGTGGTCTAATTCTAGAGTTATCTAAATTTTAGCATCTTTGTCAGAAAAAAATCCTAATTACCCCAGTAATATGGCAAAATAATGATTTATCCAGCTAGTTCAACAAAGGGAGCTATGCTGTTTCCACGGAGTGTAGACAGCTTGTTGTTCAGTAAAGCTGTAGTTAAAACATGAAAAGACTGTAACTCTAGTTCTATCAGAAGTGATTAAAGAAGTGTAAGTAAGCTTCATTTATGAAGTTACATACCTAACTGTCATGTCTGTGCCAGAACACGTGCCCTTCAAAGTGCTCTGGTTGGTCCTGAGCAGCACATCAGAGGAACCAGCACAAACATGCAGGCCACCTCGTCAAACAAATTGAAGATGTTTAGGTGGGGCAATGGAAGATTTTTGTGCTGACAGTGCAGGAGAGCAGCATCTCAGAGCTGAAGAGTTTAGTTTTACTGACACACCCACTTGCTTTAGTCATGTTCTGTTCCCCTACCTTTTACATATTAAAATCCTAACCTGTAATGTGTTGAAAGTCACAGTTATGTGATATGCTGCACTGTGACTAAATTGAATATCAGTGCTGGTCAAATGTGTGTTCATTAAGCACACATCCACAACTTGTATTTTATTCTTTTTTTGTGTTTAGTTAATGTGGTCAGAGCCTTTATATTTTCCTTTCAATTTCAGTCTTCATCAAAGTAATTGCCAGGCTTCTAAGATTTTTTTTTTATGGGCTCTTTAACTTTCCGGAGTTAAAGTGCTGGTTACCTTAGGGTAATATGCATCACTTTATATTTACTTATGCTTAACTGGAAGGTAAGTGAAAATATATCTATGGTTGAAGACAAGTAAAGTTTAAGTGTGACTGAAAAAGTAATTGTAGATATTCAAAAGAGTGGAAAGGATTCATGTCAAGATTCTATTAAAAAAAGGTAAATAAGAGCCAGTCACCTTTTCATAACCTTTGTTTTGAAGAGATTTGTATCAGGAGAACACCTATGCAATCTCCTATAGCTTGGTGATTTAGAAGGAAAAGATGAGTCAGTGTTGAGTGTACAGTGACATGTGTATGGAAAATTAGCATATGCATTTATTTTCTTGGCCTGCCTTCCTTCTTCTTTAGCTTTCACTGAAACTGTGTTGCTGTCTCTGATCTGTTCTGCATCCTTTCTGTCATTTCATCCAACACCCAACATAGGAGAACACCAGACCTGCTGTCAGGTGAACTTCAAGGAACCTTGACTCCCAGCTGCTACTGAAAGCCTCTCTTCCTGCCAAGCAATAGAGATATTTCAGAGAGTTCACATCCCCTTTGTAATAAAGCCAAATTAAACCTTCTTGACTACAAGTAACCAAAATTCTGTGGGTTTTTTTACATTTTCATTTATTTTGAAAAAAATGTATTAAAAATGGACCTCTGAAAAGGAAATGAGGGCAGTGCAAAGGGTATGTGTTTTCACATCTTGGAAAGGGGAAAAATCAAGTGAGTCAAAAAACCTAAAAAGTTAAATCCAACTGCAAGTCCTGCTAATTAATATCTTTGGAATTTGAAGGCGACATTCCCTGAAGAATACAACAATCTACTTGTCATCAAAATGTAGCTAAATTTAAACTGACAACTATAGAATCATAAAATGGTTTGGGTTTGAGAGGCATTAAAGATCATCTAGTTCCAGCGTCCTTGCCATGTGTAGATATACCTTCCACTAGACCAGGTTGCTCAAAGCCCCATCCAGCTTGGACCTGAGCACACATCCCTGACGGGGATGGGTCATTCTGCAGCTTCTCTGGGCAACCTTTTCCAGTGCCTCACAACCTCTCAGTAAAGAATTTCCTCCTAATATCAAATCTAAACTTGCTCTTTTTCAGCTTAGAGCCATTCCCCCCTGTCCTATTGCTACATGCCCTTGTAAATGTCCCTCTCCAGCCTTCTTATAGGCTCCCTTCTGATACTGAGAGGCAGCTGTAAGGTCTCCCTGGAACCTTCTCTTCTCCAGGCTGAACAATCCCAACTTTCTCAGCCTTTTCTCATAGGAGAGGTGCTCCATCCCTCTGATCATCTTCATGGCCCTTGTCTGGTCTCACTCCATTGGGTCCATGTCTTTCCTGTCTAGGTAGCCCAGAGCTGGCTGCAGTGCTCTGGGTGGGGTCTCACCAGAGCAGAGTAGAGAGGCGAAATCCCCTCCCTTGACCTGCTGCCCACACTGCTTTTGCTGCAGCCCAGGATACAATTGGCTTTCTGGGCTGTGAGTGCACATTGCTGGGTCATGTCCAACCTTTCATCCACCAGCAGCCCTGAGTCCTTCTCAGCAGGGCTGCTCTCCATCTGTTCATCTTCCAGCCCGCAGTCATGCTAGAGGCTGCCCCCACCTAGGTGCAGCACCTTTCATTTTGCCTTGTTAAACCTCATGAGATTCCCATGTGCCCACACCTAGAGCTTGTCTGGGTCCCTCTGGGTGGCATCCCATCCTTCAGGTGTGTCAGTTTGGTGTCAAGGGGAATTTACTGAAGGTACACTCAATCTCATTCTCTGTGTCGTTGATGAAGATATTAAACAGTACTGGTCCCAGTTCTGAGGGATACCACTTGTCACTGATGTCCATTTGGACTCCGAACCATTGACCACTACCCTCTGGATGCGACTGTCCAATCAATTTCTTATTCACCAAATAGTCTGCATATTGAAACCATCTCTTCCAGTTCTGGAAGAAGGATGTTGTTGGGGCCTTACAGAACTGCAGATGACTGACATCCATAACCCTTCCCTTGTCCACTGATGTAGTCACTTCATTGTAGAAGGCCATCTTATCACTGCCTTAGTGATATTAAAATATTTTTAGATTTGTGTATAATACTGTATGTCCTGGTAGTTGTCACAGTGCAAATAAGTTGTAAATTCTAAAGTAGAGTAGTTTTTTCTTTTTACCTTATTTAATTTCATTTGCTAAGCACTTTGCTTTGACTCATATATTTTATACATTACATAGTGTTGATATGAATACCCGCAGGTGTAAAGCTCCAAAGAATGAAGGTTTCACAACACATGTTCCTAGCCTTAATTTATGTAAGTTTTAGGAAAATTGTATTGAGTCAGCCAATTCAGTTCCAGATTATGGCCTAAAATTGATTAGAATGATCAGAGTTTTGAAAGATTGTGGAGAACTCATAGGTGTTATGCAGCATACAGTGTAGTGAGATGAAGTTACACATGTATTAATGCCATTTAGTTTAAAGGGATAGATGGGTGGTGAGAGCTGGGGAGATGATGGGATGGGTCTGAATCTATATTAGAGATGCCTTGGAAGACTTGCATTTTGTTGCATATGTATGTTAACATACTTATCTGCTCTGTGCAGCAACGCATCCAGAAGTTCTCAGGCAAGGTTTATCATGCAAAGTAACTTGTGTACGTTTCAATAGGCAAACTGGGCAGATAACTTGTGTGCAATGGTAGTACATACAAATTAGATTCATGACCTCTACTCTCTATCCTTCAGGGAACAACCCATCTTCAGCACCCGAGCTCATGTCTTCCAGATTGACCCAAACACTAAGAAGAACTGGGTTCCCACCAGCAAGCATGCTGTTACTGTGTCCTACTTCTATGACAGCACAAGAAATGTCTACAGGATAAT
>VXAY01003316.1:1734-87235 GCA_013399855.1 Oxyruncus cristatus
TTTTTAAGAACCCATTTTCCTCCTGTGATTTTAAGAGTTTGCTAATTCTGGGCATGGGGAGAAACCGTCTGTGTTGAGAAAGACAAGGATGTTGCGGCTCTCTCCTCGGCCGTTAACCATAATTGAATTAACAAAGTAAAACTTCCAATCAGACTATGAATTAGTTAAGTCCAGGACCCAGACTACAGATCAAGGATGAACTTTCATTGCATAACCAGTCGTAGAGCATCAGAGAATCCATAAATCAATACAGATTACTGTGTTGGATTATCTGTTTAATAAAGCAGCAACAGAGCAATGTTTATTAATGGTTGTTTTGCAAATACGAGTACTGGATTCTTTTTCCTTTTTTTTTTTCCTTCCCTCCCTCACTCTTCCCTATCTGTTATACGTTTAATTTTCTTCCCTGACAGCTATAACTTGATATCAGGATTAGAAAGAAGGATATGGTGATTTGGAAAATGGTTTCTTGCAGTTTTCTTTGTTTTTCTTCCCTAGTATCTCTATCCAAACACTTTCTTTCTTCTTTTAACCCTTTGTCCATGAACATTTCTTTGAATAGACTCAAGATTCCAAGACTGGGGATTCACAAAATATATAGATATATATAACTTGTGTATGGAACCGTGTGAGACTATTTGGGGAACTTGATTTTGCTTAATTTACCTTCTCTGCAAATTCGTGCTGGTTCTTACCCCTCTTTACTGGATTATGTGTCAACCTCTTCCTTGCGGAAACCGAGATTTTTTTTACCTGCTCTACTGTAGAAGGGAATTTTGGGTCAAAGAGGTGAACTGGGTGCTTTCCACTCACTTTTAGTGGAGACTGGTTGCCTTAGATGCTACCTTCAAAATACAGCAAACTATTTGCAAAGGTGTCTTGATGTTGCTTAGAAGAACACAAAGATCTCACGATGGATTAAGATAAAATAATCTCAGAGCGGTGATTCCAAGGAGAGGAAAAAAAGAGGGGGGGCCTTAATAATAATAATAAAGAGCTAATGCGGGTGACGGCACCTGAACTAATTTTGGAAAGGAGCAATTATAGCTCTGTGACTTTATGAAAACCCTCTTGTGAGAGATGTAGAAATGAGCTGACTTTTGACCCATGCTGGACCCGCTCGTTTTGCTCATGTGCTCATCAGGATCTTTAAAAAAAAACAGCAGGGCAGAAGAAACTGTCCCTGGCACCTCATCCAGGGAAGGGCTGTAGCGCTGCGTGTGACATGAAAGATTTATCCCGCTCATGATTGCTTGAAATTAATAAACAAGGTATTTTTCCCCCCTCACCCATGGCCCTGTAATTCAGAATAATTTAGTGCCTGTGTTAACTGGGAGTTCATGTAATGATCTTCTTGGGGAAAGCTAAGGGAAAACCTCCTCTCTGTCTTCCCATCGAGGTTCACCCGAGCGCTGCTATTGTGTCGGTGGTGGCAAGGGTGTGGGGAAGTTTTACAGGCTCTTGTATGATTCCCTCTTCCTTGCTGCCTTCCTGCTGCTCCTCCCTGGGGTGAGTGAAGTGCTGCTCTCCTGGCCAGGTGGCTTGTCCCCAGTCAAACGGGGACATTGCAGAGGACAGGGCAACAGGGAGCCAGCTCCAGAAATCGTTTGAGCTTTGGTCCATGGACGGGGAGCGAGCATCGTCCATGGACGGGGAGCGAGCATCGTCCATGGACGGGGAGCGAGCATCCTCCATGGAAGGGGAGCGAGCATCGTCCATGGACGGGGAGCGAGCATCGTCCATGGAAGGGGAGCGAGCATCCTCCATGGACGGGGAGCGAGCATCGTCCATGGACGGGGAGCGAGCATCCTCCATGGACGGGGAGCGAGCATCCTCCATGGAAGGGGACAGAGCATCCTCCATGGAAGGGGACAGAGCATCCTCCACGGACGCTCACATCTGAGCGTCTCGCAGGATGAAGTTGGACACCCTTGGCTCTGGTGACAGTGGGGTGTCACCGCAGTGAGCTCTCCTCCTTCATCCTTCCCAGGCAGACCGAGCCTCGTCGCTGGTCCAGATGGACAGTATGGAGAGTTGCTGCTCCAACCAGGCTGATGGACCGGGATGTGTCTGCAGGCAGACACTGGCACTGAGTAGTGGCCTGAAGTCCTCGCATGAAGGGAGGTGGTGGCTCCCCAGGGGGGCGAGGGACTCTTACTCTGGGTGAGCACTGGGGAGCTGCCATGTGCCACCCGCCATTGGCCGGTGCCTTCGTTCAAGGAGGGGGAAAGCGCCTTTTCTCCAATCAGGGGCCGGTAGCGATACTGTGTGAGCATCTTTTGGTGTTCCTGGGTGACCAATCCCAGTCTGTGCGGCACTGCCATAGGCTGATTTTGATGGTGTCACTTGCTTGGCTGAAACAAAGGCATGGGCAGGAGTGGGGGGATGCAAACTGGGATGAGGACGAAACTCGGCCAGGAATTTGGCAGACCATGCATGGCGGGCCCGGGCCCAGGCGCAGGATGTGCCCGTGCTGGTCTGTGATGGAGAGGGTGGGTTTAAAGCCCACCAGGCCCGACCTGGCTCTCTGGAGCCCATGCACCTCATTCCCAGCTGCAAAAAGCTCCGTTTAAAATGGCTGTGACCCTCCCCGTTCAGGGACTTGGGGACACCATGGGGCCAAAGCATCTCCTGGTCACCACCCATCCCTTTGTGCTCCCAGCCTGGCGAATGGGAACCAGTTTCACCTCATTTGCTGCCCCTTGACTATTTGGTGGGTCCTTGGAGGTCCTGGTGCCATGAGCTTTACCGTGGCCTGTGGGGTCTGTGGGTGCTGTTGGGACATGTTGCTCTTCGTCTGGGTGGAGATTCCTTTTTAATTTGGATTTTTGTTGCGGGGGGCGACCATTCCCAGCAGCAAGACTGGCTGCATGGCTGCGAGCTTGGCTCTCTTGAAGGCTTTTAGGATAGTCTTGTAAAGAGCTGATTTTTATTTTTTTTCCCCTTTTCTCCCTGATTTACTCCTGGAGTGCACTAACAGTAAGCCCGGTGTATTGGCATGACGTTGATCCAAATTGCAGTTTACATGTGGCCATTTAAGCTTGCCTGGACACTATGATTTGACTGCTTAACACTCAGCACTGTCTACTCTGTTCTCTCTTCTGGCCACATAACTGCTGGAGACATTAATAGGAGACACATTCGCATGTTCAGGAGCAAGAGATCAGCTCTCCACATCCCTTTCTTGCTTAGCAGCAGCTTGGAGCAGGGGACAAAAAAAAAGGGAGCAAATGCAATACTAATTTTTCCATGATTCGGTGAGTCATTGAGGAGAACAAGTCTGTACAAACATAATTATTGAAAATTATTAATTTCATTCTTTAGCTTCTGTCTTTAATGCTTATGCCAAGGATACAGAAATGCAGCAGGGCATTTTGTTGCTGAGTCCAAAGCCCTTCCACGCCACTCTCATCATACGAACGATGCGCTGTGAGTCAGGGGGCTGGCAAAAGTGGGAAAAGTGCAGAAATACTCGAGCTGGTTGGTGCTCCCAGTGGATATGAACTTTTACTTTGTGATAGATAAAATATTTATATTTTTTAATATTTAATATTAGAAAATTCTCACCCCCAAATGATGAAGAATAGTTAAAAATATTTTTAAAAAATCAGGATTTTTTGGTGTTGGAGGAAAAAAAGACATTTCCACACTGAAGGAATTTTCTGCTGGTCTTTTCCAGTTTTCAACTGAAAACAATAGGAGGTCCCGATGGCTCAAGCCTTCTAGGTATCCCCAGAGCATGGTGTCCCTTTTTCTCCCCAGTATCTCCCTCCCGGCACAGACCCATGTGCCGTGGGTTGGGCAGGTGTGGAAAGGCACTGCAGTGCCACCACAAAGGAATCAAACTGATACAATAGAAATATGTGTGTATCTGTAGGCTTTGAAATGCATGGATATAATTCCTTCCTCCAAGCAGTTGCATGCAGATTTGGTGGGAGAGGGGATGGTTTTTAAAGGTGCTCTCACGGCAGTGACTCGCTCCCAGCACTGCTCCTCAAAGCTCTGCTGTTTTTGGGGTGTCAAGGTCGTGTAGTGTGTGGTCCAGCTGGTCAGGCCGGGTTTGGGGGGATCTCTGTGGCAAAGGAAAGCATGAGGCTTCCTGCCATCGGTACCTACGGGGGTCAAAAATGCTGATTGAAGCCTCCAGCCGCTGGACCGGGGCTGAGAGGGGAGCATGTCTTTGTGCCGAGAACAGAGTCTTTCCTCTTCAAACAATCAGGGCTTCAAACCCCTGAGCGTTTTCAAGGGAACGATTTTTATGTCGGGATTATGATAAACCGGCTGAGTGGGCGCGCTAAGCCGCCATAGGAATCAGATCAGGCCCTGCTTTAATTTCAGCAAGTGGCGGGTGTGTGGGAACGGAGGCTGGGGCGATGCTCGGAATTAACCGTCTGGGCTCTGGGCCCCGGCGTCCCCCGTTTCGGAGCACAGACCGGAGGAGAGGTGCGGGTAGGGTCATGTTGGGCCTGTCCCCACCCTGGCTTTGCCGATGGGGTCTGGCCACCGATCCACAGCACTTTGCGAGGTGCTTTGCACCACCCTGTGACGGTTTTAGAGTAGCCGCCGCCGGTCTCTGTACGGCAGGAGCCGGAGGGAGAGGGGATTTCTTGATATCCCGGGCTGCAAACGTGGTGCTGAGTGTCCAAAAACGAGACCGGGTGGCTCTCCCTGCAGCCCGCCCGGGGGGAAGCGGGTGGCAGTGCCCGGAGGGGGGTACAGCTGGAAGGAAAATGATGATCTCTGTGGTCTTCGGGCTGCGGGGAGGAGACGCTCGCCAGCGGGCAGGTCGCTCAGATGCAGCCGGGGTGATTGGATGTGAAAGCGGAGCCGCGGTTCTCGCCGCCCGCGCCGGCAGCTTCGCCTCTCCGCGTCGCCCGCCGCCGCGGCGGGAGGTTCTGCGGGCCCGGGCTTGTGTGACAGCGTTGCCAGCGTGACGGGGGGCCCCTAAAAATAGTCCTGGGGCCGCATTCCGCCTTGCCCTGCGGGATTTTCAGGGACAGATATAGAAAGGGACGTGTGCGTGTGAGTCCCGACGCCTCCCTGCTCGCCGCCTCCCTCGCTGTGAGAGCAGGGGAAGGGGCAGCAGCCGCCGGGAGCTGGCGGGATCTGCTGCCGGCAAAGCTGTGGTGGCCCTGGGAAATTTTGGTTCAGGAGCCCTGTGCCGGCTGCTGTGAGGGACCCCCCGAATCCTGGGGCTGGGATTCAGGTGCGGGCTGACTGTGTGTACTGAAGTCTGTAAAGCTAACAGGGAGGTCTTGGATCGGTGCTCCTGGCTGAGCCCGTCTCTGGTTATCAGTGGATCACAGTCTCTTACTCACCGAATAACTCCAGGATTTATCCTGCTACAGCTGAGACCAGACTTGGCCCTGGCATCTGTAACTGTACAGCTAAGCTGTGTAATCCTCACCCAGCAGTGGTGGCTGCGGCCTGAGCTCTGGCTTTGACAGCCCAGGCTAGGTGTAAAAATCATTGTAATTCTCCTTCCAGGGGGTTTAGTACCGCTGGAGCAGGGACAAAGAGGGCAGTGCCAGGACTGCTGGAGCAGGAGGAGGGAGCATCCGCGCTGGGTGCATCTGCTGGGTCTCGTGTGAAGGATTTTTACAGGCTGGTGGAGGACATGAGATGGAGCTTGCTTTGGGACAGGGAGAAAATGCAGGCTCTCAGAGGAAAAAGAGAAAAAAAGGCAGATTAATGAGTGTTGGGAATGAAAAACACTGAGCACTCATTGGTGTGGTGGGATGGCCTGGCCTCGAGACCTGTGCGTGGCTCAAGGGGCCTGTTTGGCTCATCCTGTGGCCTTGTGGCATTTAGGTCAAGGCAGGTAAACCAGATTTAATTTGACCTTCAGTAGGTTCCTGCCTGCTGGAAGCTCAGAGCTCATCCTTTATTGAAAAAAAACACAAAAGCTCCGCTGGATCAGCGTGGGAGCTCTGGGGAGAGCAAAGAGGGTCCCCAAGATCCTTCTCACCCTTATGGAGGCACTGGGTGCTCTTTGGGAAGGAGGAAGATTTCTCCCCGGGGAATCCGCTTTGTTTCATCTGTCCTTCCTCCTGTGGCTTTTAGTAAATTTCTACTATTTTAGGTAAGAGTGAAATGCTCATCTTTTACAGTATTTCATAGGAGCGGATTGTTTTAGGGATTCCCAGGCTGAACTGGGCAGGAATGTGCCTGAGCCAAATAACCTTCCTCTGGCATCAGCAGGCACCAGCTGCTTGGGAAGAAAGTGCTTGAAACCCTACAATTATGGGATAATGTATTCCGAGAGAGTTTCTTGGCTTTCCGTTCCCGAGCTGGAGAGTTTATATCCCCTCCCTGATCCTCGTAAAATGTCGCTGAACTTGGATGTTCTTGTCACCTGGCTCTCCATGGTGCCAGGAGTGGTAGCAATCCCTCCGTGGCAATCAGCTGGGGCTTGGGGCTGAGCGGGAGGAAAAATACCCCCCATTTTCTGGCATTTGCTTTGAATTGGTCTCTGTGCTCTGGTTGTGGGAGCGGAATCATATCTTTGAAAAGAGATGGAGGGGCACCGGCCTCCGCAGCCACCTATAGAGTCAAGGGAAAGTGATGGGGAATTAATAATGTAACTTGGATTGTTCAAGGGAATTAGGCACATAATTCACTCAGGAACTTTGATTAATCCTGCAGGGCACTGTCAGTGTCCAGGAATTTTCTCCCTGCTGGGGCCTGGTCTGGAGGTGCAGGATTAACCTGGGGGCTGGCGGGAGGTTTGAGGGCTCAGGATGCTGTGCTGGGCTGGACAGGGACCATGGGGGATGGATGGCCCTGGGCCACTGCCCCACCCCACGATTTGGTAGACAAACCCTACTCTGTGGAGAATTTTCTCCCTTCTTCCTCTTTGTTTTGGCTTTGAAGAGCAAAACCCACTAACACACACTTCTTTTTTTATTTCTTCTTTTTTTTCCTTTTTTTTTTTTTTAATGAAAAGAAGGGTTTTTTTGACCTTAAACCCATCCACCTGCAGGAACATCAGCAGGGTGATGGGTTTCTGGAGGGAGAGCTTTCCTACCGAGCTATGTGTCTCCTTGGCGCTCTTTGCTCTAGAAAAGCACTGATTTTTGGGGAGGTGGGGAGCAGGAGGAGGCCTGGCTGTGCTGCCTGGCCCCTCTGCCCCCTCAGCCAAGGCTCTGCCAGCACCAGAACGAGCCGGTGGAGAGGCCGAAGTGAAGGCAAAGCTGCCTCCCTCCTCCGGTGCAAGGGATGGCCGGGGAGCGGGTTGCCATGGAGAGCCGGGATTACTCTGCGCGTGTGTGCGCGGGCTGGGGGCAATATCGGGATTTTTTTTTCTTTTTAAACATTTTTGGTGGAGCGCGGTGCCGGCGGCGGCCGTGCTCAGCCGACCTTGGGAGCTGCAACCTCCAACCCCATCCCCATCCCCTCCTCCCCTCCTTCTGCAGCCCCAGCTCCTGCCCCAGCCCCTCCATCGGACTCTTATCTCCAATAATCCCCCCGTAAGAGGGCTTTCTGCTTGTTATGACACCCAGTGAAAGCGTGGGAGAAAGATCCTTTCTTCGCCCTTGTCCTCCACAGCCAGCCACTGGCCTGAATGGGAGGCTTTTTTGTGTCTCTGTGTGCCTGACTAATTGAGCTGAAGGACTTGCGTCTGGAAGGGCTTGAAAGGGACTTTTGTTGCCACTGCGGAGTTTGTGGAAGGCGAATGAGCCCTGCTTTCTTAGGGAACGCGGGTCCTGGGCAAATTTGACTCTCAGTGCTCACGCCTTCGGGTTCTTTGGGAAAATTAGAAAAAAAGGGTGGTGGGATTGAATTTTTATTTTTTTGGGGGAGGTGGTTTGTTTTTTGGGTTTTTTTTTGGTTGGTTGGTTGGTTGGTTGGGTTTTTTTAAAGCACTATCGGCAGCCCCAGGCGCTGAAGAATTGAGTCTGGCAAAAAAAAAAAAAAAAAAAAAAATCTGTCCCTGAAAGGTTGGGGAGTTGGCTTTAAAAAAAGGGCTTGGTGAGATGAGTTTAAACCAGATAAAAATAACAGTATCAGGAGCCGCTGCCTCCAAAAACAACAGTATCGAGAGCCCTTGTTTCCAAAAATAACAGTATCGAGAGCCTCTGCCTGATGCTTTTTTTGAGGCCCGATAATCAAATTCCAAATTTCCCCAGTGGAAGTTGTTTCATGGTCCAAGGGTGCTTCCACATCCCATTGCATCCCAAGAGATGACGAGCATCAGCTATCACAATATGGTTTGAATGGCTCCTGCAGAATTCCTCTTTTCCTCTTGCCCTTAACAGGAGTGATGAAAAGTTGGGATTCTCCCTAAAAGTGCTTTAGTTGTCCCTTGGTGCAGGATTGTCCCCTGGGTGCTCCTGGCAGGACCAGTGATGTTGTGGGGGAGCAGGAGGGAAACCTTCTGCTGCCTGTAACAGCCCAAACCCCGGATCTTCATTAAAACACCCACAGAGGTCCTGCTTGGCAGGAAAACTGAGGTTTCACCCCAGCAGTTTGGGAGTCTAAAGACTCCTCTCCGTTGGGAAGGCTGGTTTGGGCCACCTGGGGCAATCACCCCTGGTGGTGTTCCTGCTGCACCATGTCCCATTCCAAGGATTTGGCACTTCCATATGTCCCTGCCTTTGCCAATTTTTCGTGATCTGATGCTGGATTCATTCAAAGACCAGCAGTACCTTCTCCCAGCCCGTCTTTTCCCCACAGCAGGGCCATGTGAAACCTAGAGCATCCCACCCGGAAAAAAACCCTATGGCAAGGAGGGAACATGGAGGTTTGGGGGAAAACAGGACTTTAGAGGCAGAAAAATCCTTGGCATGTTGGAAAGCTTGGACAGTGGCCTTTTAAGTGGCTGGTGGGAGAAATGGGGAAGAAAGTGGTTGTATGGGGTCACTTTGCTTCCGTTGCTCATTTCCCATGGGACGTGCAACCCCTGCACCTCCTTGAGAAGCTGCTTGAAATTATTGACGAGAAATATGTTTCCTTGGTAACTTTTACCCCTCTCCTATTTTTCCCTCATTCCTGTGATCTTGCACGTCCCTCCACACAAGGAATAGCTGTGGAAGCTGCCAGGCTCAATTCCACCCTCTGTGTGGAGAAACACTCCTTGAGGGTGTTATTTGGCAGTTGGGATTAAAACATTTTGAAGGTTGAATTTTTCGGTGGGCTGATGTAGAGGCTGCAAATGCCCACAGCACTTCTTTTCTCACCCTGGGCCCAAAGGCCACAACCAGGTGCCTTCGGGAGTTTTCCAGGGCCAAAGAGATGCATCAAGGATAGGGAAAAGCGGAACAACTGGGTTTGAAAGAGATGTGGATGTGAGTAGTGAAACTTGACAGACAAGGAAAGGCAAAAAGAGGTGAACGAACAGGGGCCTTTTAAATAATAATAAAAAAACTATTAAAATTTTTAAAATCACTTGTTGGAGCTGGTGCTGAACCCCCTTTCACGTGACTCCACTTGGGACTTTTTAAATTCAGCAATTTCTGCACCAGTCCTTAACTTAACCCCGTGCTAAAAGCCAACCTTGGTTTTCTGTCCTGCAGCCCGAGGTCCGTTCTGCCGCAGCTCCGGGGGTGCCCGTGACGCCAGGTATTTGTTAAGTGCATCCTGACTTGTTGTTTTCCTGGGAAACAGCAGTTTCTGTGCTGTTTGGGTGCTCATGAGGCAGCATCGAAGGCGTTTGTCCCCTTAGCCCCACGAGAGGATGAGGCGGTGGCACATCAGTCGTTAGTGATGAGCAGCTGCCGGCGCCAGCTCTGAACCTCCCAGCACCCCCCAGCCCTTCTGCTGCACAGCACTGGGCTTTCTCTGCCTCCCTTTTTTTATTTTTTTTTAATTTTTTTAAGAAATATACTTTACAGCAATTATTTTTCAAAAAAATCACCCAATTCCAGTTTTGGAATGACGTGTGAACTTGGAAACTGGTTCTTGGAGTCAAAACGAGATGAGTGGAGCAGAGCAAGGCTCCTGCTTCTGCAGGCTGGGGGCCAGAAGACAAAGAAATCAAATTGGAGGTGCTTTATCTAAAAAAAAAAAAAAATCTTTTCTTTTAAATTTTTTTTCCCCTCATATTTTTTTTTTTTTTTAGTAGGGAAAGGGCTTGCTCTTTTTTTCATTTTCCAAAGTGCAAACTTTGAGTATATTTTATGCTCTGCAGAGGCCTTACCAGCCTGGCTTCACCTTAACAAAACAAAAGGGTTTATTTTTTTTTACAACTGACCAACAGTTCAGGGCTTGAGCATTTCAGAACACACCAGACTGACTCTAAAATGATGATTTTTATGGTGTCTTTAACCAAATCCTTAAAATTTGGGAAATTCTTGCTGTTGCACAGATAATTTCTCCTGCTCTAGATAGCTTCCATCTTAAATAACAAGAGTTTTTAATTAGACGGGGAAAAAAAATCAAATGTAAAAGGAGGTATAGAAAACAGCAGGAAAATCAGGAGAGTTTAGAGCAAATGAGGAATAATTTTTAGGCAAAACACAGCAGTAATCCTAAACCACTTAATTATTGCTAATCAATACAGCATTGCTACAAAATATTTAGAATTCTTCAATGCTTCTATTTCTCCACTTTACAGCCCATTGTAACAGTCATAACTCCTGCAGTCCCAACATTTGGTGAGCACGAGGCCACGCACTCAGAATTTTCCTGTTTCAGTTCCCAGCACAGGGGCCATTGTGGTTTTGGGGCTGGGACTGGGCAGCGGGATTTTTCCAAAGGTTTGGAGGAGCAGGGCAGCGATCCCACGGCGATGCTGTGCACGTTCCCAACACCCTGAGCATCCCGAGGTGCCAGGAGGGTCACGGGGATGTGGATGGGAGGCCTGTGCCACCTCCGCCATCCTTCTGCTCCTCTCTCCCTCCCTGGGGGACAACAGGCTCATCCAGCACTGGGGGAAACCATAATTTAATTTTTTTCCTCACTGAAAAAAGCTGGGGAAAAAAAAAAAAAAAAAAAAAAAGAAGAAGAACGGGATCTTGGTGCGTTTTGTGACTTCGTTTCCAGTGGACGAAGAGCCGGTGGCTCCGTGCCCACCCTGGTGAGCGGGTTGGGTGTGAACAGCAGAACCCTCGTGGCTGCCAGAACCTTTCGCCGCACCACAGGGAAGGTTTCACCTTCTGCTGAGAGCGGCCTGCTTATCCCTTCCCTTCCTTTTCTTTCCTTTTCCTTTTTTTAATTACTGATTTTTTAAAATTTTCTATTTTTAAAAAATTTCCTATTTTTTTTTAAATTTGAAAAAGAAAAGGAAAAATTTCCTTTTGATTTTTTTTTTTTATTTTCCTTTGAAATTTTTTTCTTTTCCTTTTTTTTTTTTAACTTTTCTTTAATTTTATTTTTCCTGGGTTTGCTGTTGCTTTTCTTTTTTCATTTCTTTTTTTTGTTTGTTTGTTTTTGTTTTCTATCCGTTTCCATTTTTCCCTCAATTCTGCATTTAAGCCTGCTTTGTCTTGTCTCCTGCCAGAGCATTTATCGAGGGGCAGCCGCTCCCACGCCAGTGGGGTTTTTCTGTTGTTGCTGGTGTTTTCCTGATGCTTTGTTCCACCCAAGGCCCTCCCCAGGGCCCACGGTACCCACCGAGGGCTGTGGATCGGGGTGCCTGGGATGGACCGGGAAACACAAAGCCCGCAGGAAGACACGGGGCTCTTGTTATCCCGGCCGCGCGCGAAGGAGTTAATCCATTAGAAATTCCGAGCCCTTCTTCCGATAGTTAAACCTGATTTGCATGCATTTGCATAATGAATGTCATTTGCATTCTTGGAGGTTGGCTACTTCTGTGGGAAAAGTCAAAGCGGGATTGCGGGGAGGGCGAAGGGGGGTCGGCGAAGAAAGAAGGGAAGATTTTTTCCCCGCACCCCACGCGCATCCCTGCCCCTCGCCAGCCTCGCCCAAATGCTCCTTTTCCCCCCTTCTTTCCCCCCATTTTTCCCCCCTCGATGCCTTCCTGCCTCCCTTTCCGCAGGACGCACAAAGCCAGCCGAGGGGCGGATGGGCCGTGGCGAGGCGAAGCGCATCCTTTCCCGCTGCCCCCCTCTCCCCTCCTCTAATTTCTCCCTCTAATTCCATCTTGGCTCCCGTTCCCGGCGCCCTCTGGCGCGGGGGGCTGCGGCCCGTCTCCCTCCCCTCCCCGCGGGTGCATGCGTGCTGGAACGGTGGCAGAAAGGGGAAGAGAAAAGGTGGGAGCCACCATTTTAGGCAGCTGACGTGTAAAATGGCTGATTCCCTTCCCCTGCTCCTCGCCATGCGGTCGGCTGGATCCCGGCTGCATCCCGGCTGCATCCCGGCACATCCCGCGGGCGGGGATGGATCCTGCCCGTGGCGCCCCGGCTACCGCGGCCTCAGCGCCGCGGGGCTCGGCCCGGCCTCGGCCGAGGGGGTTTCCCCTTTCCCGGCGGGATGGGCTCCGCTCGGGGCGTCGCAGCCACGAAACCCCCACCCCCGGTCACACACGAGGCACTGACCCAAACCCCAAACCAACCTCCTTTTGTCTCGTCTTCTGCAATGGGGATGGCAGCAAAAGCGAGTGCATGGTCCTTTCTTACCGGATTTTTTATAATTATTGTTTGAAATGCCCTCCGACGCTTCCTGGGGACATTGTGGGGCTTGAGGCTCGGCTGCAGGATTTTTTCCTCGATGCGATGGGTGACATTTCATTCTTTGTGTGCTATGATAGCATTAGTGAAGCAGCTGTTTAATTAATTTTTTTTTTTACCCCTCCTCCCTCTCTTGGACTAGAAAAATTCAACAGCCTCAGTTTTTCTGCCACTGAAACAACTTTGTGGCAATTTAGGAAAGGGGGGAAAATTCAATGTGAAACATGAGCGACTCCATCCCCTCCTTGTGCACGATGGGCTGAGGCGTGAGAGGCTTCACCTGGTCCAGACGATCTGTGGGCACAAAGCTGTTGTGCTCAGGTTAATATGAGAGAGGGGGAAAATCTCCTCACAGAACCTGGTGGGGTGTGAACTGGTTAATTTTACTACGGCACTCAAAATATTTTGGGGTGTTTTATCTGAAGACCCGTTGTGAGAGGCTTGTGGGTTAGGTGAAAATCTTGGTGTTCCATGAGGCCGCGCTTGTTGTTCTTTTTAATTTCTCCCCATCCCTCTGTTGCCATGAGACCTGGCAACTTAAAAGCCTAAATATGCTGAGTGAGTTTAACCCTGGTGTGACGGGAATTTCGAAAGCAGATTAGAACCACCTCGAAATTTATCCTTAGAAGAAAAACAGATCACATTTTGTGCCGGTGGGCTGACGGCGGGGCCCCGAACACGCCTGGCTGGGGGCGGCACCGTGGGGAAGCACGGCTGGGGTCGTCTCAGTCCTGGTCCCTGGTGGGGTCTGTGAGGTGGGAAGGGGCTGGGGAAGGGGTGACTGTCACAGCTGTGCCCCTTCAGCTCGAGCTGCGAAGGGTGTGTGGCCACGCGCTCGCTCCGCCTGCCAAACGTGCTTAGTCAGGAATGGGAAATACTTCCCTAAAACTTGCAAAAATGCACTAAGGCTCTTAGCTCTTGGGCTAAGCTGCAGCTACTTAGCCCATTTCTCACTGCTTTTATTTATAAACTTCAGTCCGTGCTGGGGGATTTGTTTTTTTTTTTTCCCTTCCTTTTTTTTTTTCCTCCTTCTTTGCCTGGGATGGGGCACATTAGTGGGTTGGAAGTGGGGCTGGAAGGAGAGGATGGGTCTGGGCATCCCTGCTCTGCTCCCGCCAGTGCCACTCGGGCTCCTCATCACTGAATTTCCACAGGATCGGATTGTCTCTGATTTGTGTAGTATTATAGATGATTTATGGGACTAATGGACAGGAGAACAGGCTCTTTCTCTGGCCCGAGCCCTTCCTCTGTTAAACAAGCCACATCAGTTCTATACTGGGTGTCTAAATCGTTATGCAGCCTGTGAATAACCACAGCTGAAAGCAGAGTTTACACAGAGGAAAAATATACCTAGTGAATATTAATCTATTATTAAACTATAAAACAATTCTGTAGGGATGCTCCAAAGCAGCCTGGAGCAGGGGCTGGCAGCACAAGGGTCAGGGCTGCCCGGTTTTGTTATTTTTAGGCAGGGATGTGCAGTGCTGGAGCTTTCCCGCTTGGTTCCCACTGGATCAGCAAGGGCGAACCCTGCAGAGCACAAGGTGCATCCCAAGCCTCTTCCCTCGATGTGGCTCCTACTGGTGAAGGGTCTCCCTGGGCTTGGGGGAGAAGTCCTTGGGGCAATCAGGATAAATCCCCCCGAAGGGAGCCACAGGGTGCTCTGGGTCTGGGTTCAGCTTTTGGCCTTGGTGCAGCCACTGCCCTGGGCAGAGAGGGAAGCCTGGAGAGCGCAGCTTCCCGGAGGGCAAAGGATAAAAAAAGGTGGGTTTTGCCTCAGATTTACAGGCTTTGGTCCTGCCTTGTCATTCCTGAATACTTGGGGTTGGCTTTGCCACCGTGACGGCAGCAGGATGCTGGCTGGCCCCACACTTGCTGGGGACAGGGAATGGTGCAATGAGAGCTTTCCCCCATTTCAAATCCCCCCGAGCAGATCCCGGCTCCTCTTGCTCCCCACGGGGCAGAAGCTCCACTGAGGCATCTCAGGTTTGGAAACCAACCCCATTGCAAGGATGCTGAGAGTTTTCCAACGGACTCCTCTCTTCCTCATTCCCCTTTCCTGCCAGAAAAGTGGCTGTAATCTCCCTGTCCTGGTGTAATCCAGACAGGGAACATGGGGCTGACATTTAAAGTGTTCCCATCCTCTTTTCTTTCTCTTCCTGTCAGGGAGGACATGAGTTCATCCGATGCGAAGCTCATTTTCTGGCTGACGAATCGCAGGTCTCTGGCCCCTGAGAAAGTTCACAGGGAATATCCTGGTAAGTGGATTTTTTTAAAAAAAAACATTTAATTTTTTTTTATAGGCTTTCCCTGAGCTCTTACACCAGGCTCTGGCAGTGTCTCTCTGCCGAGATGGGCTGAGTGTCACCATGGCAAGTGTTTGGGGGCTGGTGTGAGCCCACGGTGACCACATCATGAGGAAAAAGAGGGGCCAAAAGCTCCATGGTCACCAGCTCTGCGGTCACCAGCACGTTCCTTGCTGACCACTTGGCCCAAAGTCTCAACCATCCAGGGATTTTGTTCTTTGTTTAACATCTGTTCTTGTGGGTTTGTTGGTTTGTCACTCCCAAACCTTGGGAGAGGTGCCTGTCCCACGCGCAGGAACAAAGGGCTCCTTTGGGGTCTTTGGGGAAGTTTATTTGCCTTTTAAATGGAAAGCGGGTAATAAAGGTGTTTCTGCTGTGTTTGGTTTTAGCTCAGATCAGCTCGTTACCACGTGAACCCAGGAGTGGGGGCTGCATGGAACCCCCACCCTCCAAAAGCCAGAAGCCCTCGCCTGCGGGGATCTGACAGCAGGACCTGCCTTGAGGGACCCTCAGCAGGAGCGCCTCGCCACGGCCGACCCCACAGGCCCTCTCCTCCTCTTCCTCCTCCAACCAGCAGAGCCCGGCCTGGAGCACGACGTAGATCGTGATTTGCACCCGCGTCCGTCCGGGCTGACCAGGGCTGCTGGGCAGCCTCGGCGTGGGGACACAGCACCAGCTCAGGGACGGACGGGTGGAGAGGACACCGGGACGTCCCCACCCCACTGCTGCACGTCACCCCAGGGACCGCTTGCTGGTGAGACTGGGCTGGGCTGGGGGCACCTCTCCGGCAGGTCGCACTGGGGCATGGGGAAGCTGCACCCACGGAGGGATGGGGTCCTCAGGTAGAGCCCACACCGGTGGGCAGCTGGCCTGAGGCGGAGGTGATGGGCAGGGGGAGAGGTGCTGGGAAGGGACAGTGTGTTTATTATTGAGGTGCAGCTGAAGCGGGTCCTTTGCCAGTGGTCAAGTCTGAATCACAAACTCCGCATTGTTTCTGAGTGGGTTCAGCACATTTCCCTTCTCCCCCTCCCTTCCCCTTTCCTCTCCTCTCGCCCTCGCACAAAGCTGTCATTGTGCCGGGGACTTGGTGATGGCAGCGTTGTTATTTGGTAAAAAAAAAAAAAAAAGGGGGAAAAAAAAAGAAAAGAAAGAAGTGGGGAGGGGGGGACCCAACAAGGTGAAGAGGTTTAAATCAGCTTAGCCCAAATGCCAATTAAAAACCAAAGAGGATTAGGCTTGTGATCAGCAGAATAGACAGTCATTGTACCCCGACGAGGAGGTTTTCCCCCTCCCCAGGCCTGATGCAGTCGTGCCGCAGGTCTCCCTGCGATCGTCACCACTCTGCCCCTGAGCTGGGATGGAGCAGGGCAGGGGCTGCCTCTGACCCCCGGGGCCGGGCTGCCCACCCGCCAGAGCCCTTGCCTGGGGCGGCAAAACCCCCACAGGTTCCTGGTGCAAAGACCTTTCCTCGCATTTTTTGAGTGTATGCACGACTCTTGTCCTGCCTTGGGTTCAGCCAAGCAAGGAGAGTTCTTGATCTCTCTGCCAAAGGAACGGTGTTCCCTGGAACAGGCTCTGGGGCTGAGTGTCCCTTGGCCAGGAGCTGGTGGAGGGTCCCTGGGGTGCGGTCCTGCCTGGGGGTCTGGTCCCCACCCCTCTAGGCACCCATGTGCTGGCTGAGGGCTCTCTCCAACAACGGGACCGGGCAGTGGGGACCATCAGTCTGAAGAAACCAGCACATCGCCTCTGGTCCCAGGGCTGTGGTGGCAAAGTGCCAGAAGCATTGTATGGATTCTCCTCCAAGCGGTGGAGATCCAGAGAAGACTTGGCACTTCTCTGCTCCATGGCCCAGAGATGACATCACAAGTGCTCTCTGCCTGGTTTAATCCTCTCTGCCACCCGGCAGCTTCCTGATTCCATGGTTTGGAGTCTAATGCAGTCAGAACTTGTGGTCCTTGCAGCATGAGCAACTGCAGAGGAACCTGAGCTGGGTGAAGTGTGCATGTGTGCTTGCTTGGATGTCTCCCAGACTTATGCAGCTCACCCATCTCTAAGCATCTCTCCCAGTACATCACTAAACTGGTAAAACCCCAGGAACCAGCGTGGCTGCTGTTAATGGAGATTGGAGTGTGCGGCCATTTCAGTCCTGACTCGCCTGACAGAGCGGTGAAGGCAAATCCCCTGCAGCCAAAATGGGTGTGAAAAGGGTGTTGCCAGAGCCAGAGTGCCCTGATGCCACGCTAGCAACTTTAAACTCAGGTAGAAAGTGTAATCGTGGGCTCTGTTTGAGGCTATTTGGGAAAGGAAAGGTGCCAAGCATAGGTGGGAGCTGGGCCAAGCAGGGAGAGGTTTGAGGAATATCAGCAACAAATTCAGATGGAGCTTGAGCACCTCCATGTCTGAGTGCAGGTGGGTTCAGCCTGAGACCCCCTCTCTTTAGTCTGATACTGCCTGGCAGCTGGGGGTGTAAAGGGACCCCCTGCACATCTCTGCTACCTTTTCTCGGGGTGAATCCTCTCTGCTAAGGGGGACCATTGCCCAGCTGAGGAGACCCTGGAGCTTTGTGGATCCCACTGTCCTGCTTTGCACAGGAGCCCAGGGATGGCTGCGGTGGAGTCTGGTCCAGCCCCAACCATCTCCCAAAAGACACTGAGCTTTCGTCTCTAGATGGAAAATGCTCCTGGCTTTGAGTCAGGGAGAGCAAAACGGAGCAAAAGGGCCTTTTCCCTGGAGAGCAGAAGAAAGAGAGAGCATCCCATCTCTGGACCAGGAGCCGCTTCTCTCCGATCCAGCCCATGGCCAGCACTGGCTGAAGGACCACAGTCATGGTGCGACAGACCACTCCAGTGCTGAGGCAGTGGATGCTCGGGGAGCACTGGGGAGCAGAAAGCAGGAATGCTGCAGAGCAAAGGAAATTGCGCTTTGAGGGGAGAGGGAAAGCGGGAGTGAGATGTTGAGGGCTGGGAGGTGCAATGCCTTCGCCTCCCTCCTCCAGAAACCCCCCATGCCGCCGCTGCCCCCGTACCCGAGGATGCCCACGGCACCCAGCGAGCGCACAGGCTGTGGGAGCGGGGAAGGGGGCAGGATCCGTCGCCCTTTGTTGCTGCCGTGTAATTTATGATATGAGAGAGGGCCATTGTCTGGACCCATCCTGTATTTTTCCGAGGGCTTTGCCTCTCTTCCCAGCCCCCCGCTGTGCTCCCGCTACTGTACGGTTGCTATGGGACGTGCTCCCCGCGCCGCGGCTATGCGGGGCAGTGCCGGGGAGGGCTGCCCGCCGCGCCCGGACCCATCTGGAGCCCCGAGCCCGCTGCCGGCAGCCCCGGCCCTCGGCGGCCCCGCTGACGTGCCGAGGGCCTGGGAATGGGGCTTTCGGCCCATCCAAGTTCACGGCCACCGGAGGCATTCAGCTGCCGGAGGGGCGGAGGGGGGGCAGCGGGATCTGGGGCGTTTGGCTCCATTCTCCCTTCCCTTTCAGCGCCGGCAGTGTCCTCGGTGCATACAGATCCCCCGTCCCTTTCTCCTCCTGACAAGTGCGCACATAAATAAATTACCCCACCGGGCGAGTGTGGAACAATCTGTCCCCTAAATTCTATTCATCGCCAGACAGGACTCATTATTCCCCCGATTAAAGCCGCTGGAGTAGCTTGCAAGGGTTACAGTTACTCTGTCAAACTGTAAATAAGACACTAAAAATAAAGGGCGCTGGCGAGAGAAGGGGGAAAGGGAAGCCAGACTAATGCCTGCTGCTAGGGAAACCAAATGAATCCCTAATGATGCTGTGTACAAACTGCAAATAATGAAGGAAAAGTGACAAACAGACCTCGGCCGGGCTGTGGTGAGGTCCTCGCTCGACGGTGCTGGTGGTGACTGGCTCGCCCCTTCCTCCGGGGAGAGCCAGCAGGCAGTGGGACCCTGTTCCACACCCCTCTCAGCAGAGAGTTTAAGCCCTTGTCCTTGACTTACAGGAAGGTTTAGGTCTTGTGGATGTGTTTGTTTTCCAGGCACAAACCCCATCCTGGCTCGAGCCCACAGTTTGAGGTTGCCCAGCGAAAGGTTCCATTGCCTGTGGCCTCAGGGCACAGGAGCAGCTCCCAGGCTTTCAGTTTATGCTCTGCTGTCAGGAGCACAGCACAGAGCTCTGACCTAGGACAGGGCTAGAACCGGGGAGTTCAGGCCATCCATCTGCCCGGAGTCCTGGGGGATGCAGCCAGGGTTCCTTCCCACCTGCAGCAGATCCTCGCTCTTGTGGCTGAGACGAAGACCCAGGGCTCAGTCCTGGCACTGGTCCACTGCTGCCTGTGGCATGATAGATGGCAGGGAAGGATGTGTCCAGCCCTAGAAAGCCTCTTTGGATAAAATCAAATTCCTTCCTTGCTGGTCTCTTGCCAGCCAGCAAAGATAGGGACATTTACCTCACAGTGGATTCTTCTTTTTCTCCTTTGATACCTTAGAGCTGCAGAAGTGAGGCAAAAAATTCAGCTGTAGGCTCATCGTGGGTATTTCTCAATTCCAGAGGGACTGAGATAAGAGAGTTTTGTTTCAGGTCCTCCCTGAACTATTCCCACCACCTGCAACGGGCAAAATACTGGAATTCTCTGTGTTGCTCAGGGAAATATTTTGATTCATGTCCCCCAAGCATCGAAAAGCAGTCAGGAGAGCTCTGAGCTGTGCTTCTCCAGGTGGATTCTTGTTCTCCGAAGGAGAAACCCAAGGAAAAGTCCCAGTGGGGCCATGAAGTCCTGGGCACCTGGAGCAAACGAATCACTGGGCTGGGAACTGAGCTCCCATCCCATAAATCTGCAGGATGCCTCACTGTACATCCATCCTCCTGCAGAGCCCAGCAGTGCTGGGGCCCTTCTGGGGCCTGATCTTCAAAAACAGACCAAGGAAGGGCACAGCCAAGAGGAAGAGGAGCAGCAAGGTGCCAATCCCTGCCCTGCAGATGCTGCTCTGCAGGACACCTGCCCATTCTCCCACTGGCAGCACAATCGCAGGGAGCCTCGTGCAGGTAGAGGGTTCTTAGAGATGTGCTCTGCTTGGGGCTTTCACAGAGCTCAGACATCTTAAAAGGGATTTTTCAGGCCAGCCGAGCTAGTCTGGAGCCCAGTTGCATTTTCCAGTCAGGTCAAACCTGGGTTTAGCAGATTTCTTCCCTTTCCCTCTTGGGGAAAAAAGCACTTCTCACTCCCAGTTCCTGGCTGTGAAGCCTCATGACTCCACAGCAGCATTCCTGGGACATTCCTGTTGCCAGTGGTATGTGCAGAATTTCAAACAGTGGCACATGGCTCCACATCTCCTTGTGCTCCCCCAGCTGGACTCCATTATTTGGGAGAGACTCCTGGATGGAGCAGATTCATTATTGCCACTGGCAATAGTGTTGCCTGTGCAGCTCCTGCAGCCCCAGGTGGGTGTGTGTGGGTGGTGATGAAGGAAGAGCTGAGATCCTGTCCTTCCCCTGCAAAATTTACCAGCTTAGCTGGAAAAAAGAGCAATTCTAAAAAAGTCTCATAGCCAGCCAGGCCTGAGCAAGACAAACCCACATCTGGGTTGATCTGGTGCTGCCCAGCCATGGAAGTGGGCAGCTCTTCACCAAAACTGCTCCCTGGAGGTCACCTTTAGATGAGTGATGGGCTTAAAGAGCCTCACTGCATCCTGGGAGAAGGTTTTGCTCCCATGGGCTTTGCTCCCTTGCCAGGAACAGCTTTGCTTGAGGGACTCAGGTCCTGGGAGCAGCATCAGTGCCAGGGATGCACTCGGGAATACTCAGCTCCCCTTGAGATCTCACCAAGATTGGCAGAAAATAACTTAACTTGCCTTTCCCTGCTTGAATCTCTTGGGTCACATGTTCCAAGGTTTCTCTCAACCTCTAAAAATACGATTATTGCTATTCTTTACTGGAAGCTGTGATTCCCCTCCATGTTAATCCCCCAGTGTCAGAAACTCAAGCTTTACCGCAGTGGTTGATGAGGCTGGGGGTTGTCAGTCCTCAAACAAAGCACATCCTGACCAGGTTTGCCCTGCAGCCACCTGGAGACATGAGGAATGAGAGTTCTCAATTTTAAATATCTTTATCCCGGTTCTCAGAAGATCCTGTGCCTCCTTTCGTTTCCTCAATGCACCTGAATGTGTTTTTCCCCTGTCTATGGATGTCCTCTAAGTACGCCCGTGAACCAGAAGCTTGCAGGTTGCTCTTGGGCCTTCAAAGGCTGCTCAGCAAGGTCTGAATGGTTTGTGGAGGCTGTGTTTCAGCCACGCCACTGCCAGTCCCCTTCCTTTTCAAGGATTAGGATGAGGCAAACCTCCAGTTTGGTTTAACCCTCAGTGCCTGGTTCCGAAGGAGTTTGCAGGAATAGCCAGGTGATTCACAGGGCTAAATCGCTCTGGGTTTTTTTTCATTATAACCTCCTTTTAAAGCACGTTTAAATGCTCCCCTGCAGGCTCATGTGAGGGCTGTTAAGGGCTTCATTTGAATAAATAAGGGCATAGGTACAGGAGGAACATCACCACAGCCCCTGGAAACCCAGCGCCAGCGATGGCAGCAGAGGGCTGGCGAGTGGGTAAGGGCCTCGATGTTATATATTCCATAAAGTAGAGTAATTAAGTATTGCTAGTTTTGATGACTTCAAACAGAGTGACTCCAGGAAATAAGCCCCTTCTTTATAATTAGTGGGATTTCCTCTGCATCAAACGGAGAGATTGATTCTTTAATCTGCTCACATGCTTTTGATTTGGTCTTTCAGCTGCTTGTACCAACTGCTTCTACTCCCTGCTCTTGCCGATAAAACCTTGCAAAGGAGATTTTAGGAAGGCATGACCTGAGTTGAGGTCCAGGATTTTCTTTGTGTGTGGCTGTTTTGTGTATTCCTAATTTGCCAGAGATGATGAACACGATGATAGCAATAATCAAAAGTAACATAGACATGGGCTTTTAACATCCACGTATGTTTAGGTCAAATAATTTGGGGTTTTGGTTGTTGTTTTCTCTTCCCAGCACACCTCTTAGCTCTGGCTCATGCTCTTTAACACCTGAAAAGTTAATTTTGGCTACCTGTCTGCAGTAGCCCCGAGCTGTCCTAGGTGGGACTTACTGTGAAACGTTGCTCTTGTAAGAGAGCACAGCCCTAACGCCGGGGTTTGGATGGGCTGCTGGCACTCCAAGGGCTCCACTGAAGTAAGGACTTGGTATGTGCAGTCTTTCTAGAGCATTTCAGGTGTTGGTTTTGATTTAGGACTGCACCCAGGAACTTTGGAAGCTTTGTCTGAAATAAAATGGCTTGTGGCCGCCCCATCCCTGGAGGTGTCAAAGGCCAGGTTAGAAGGGGCTTGGAGCAACCTGGTCTAGTGGAAGGTGTCCCTGCCTAAGGCAGGGGGGGTGGAACAAGATGAGCTTTGAGGTCCCTTCCAATCCAAACCATCTTATGGTTCTATGATTCTATGAAAATCCCCACAAATGTTGCTGCTTTCCAAACAAAGAGTTCAGGAGGGAGCAGGAACTTGCCCTGTGCAGGGGAAGGAAGCCGATGGTGGGCAGCCACCTCCTTCCTGGGCATCTCTACGGGCTCAGTGGCACTGGATCAGTTGTATGGGAAATGTGCTCTGGGGTCTATGTTAGTTCCAGGCATGGACTGAACCTACCTCCAAACCAGCTCAGACCTTGAATCACCCCAGCAAACAGTTCCCAGAGGGATTTCTCTCTGGCACGCGGGGTTCTTGTGGGACCACAGGGGAGGGAAAAGAGGGTGAAAATTTGGGACTGTGCTGTTTTCCTTCCACCTTTTGGTCCCGTTGGAAATGTGCAGGATGGGCAAGAGAGAGGGTGGTGGTGCTGGCCCTTGGCTGAGGGTAAAAATGGGAGGACGATGGCCCCGCAGGAGGGTGTTTTGGCAGCTGTAGGGCAGGGACTGATACCCCACCCACTGCGGGGGCTGGCGTCGCTCTCAGCGCACGTCACCCCCAAAACGAGGCGGGGAGGGCTGTCCCCACCACGGTCAGGTGGCCACCAGCCTTCAGGGAGGGGCTGTGGGAAAGGGATGGATCCTGCTGGGTCCACCTGGAGCTGCAGCAGCGCTTGGCGTGCCCCTCACAAGCCTCCCCACGTCTGCAGCAGTGTCGAACACGGATCGTGTAATGAGGGACCCGGTGAATACGTAACTGTACAATTATGCAAATAGTGATCAAAATCACTGTTTTCAGCAGAAATGCCTGAAGATCAAGACAGAAGCTTCATGCAACCTTAATTTAATCCGGTCCTGCAGGAGTGGGGAGGTCTGATGGATGACCCAACCTTGTGCCTGCCCGTGTTTAGCAAGGCTGGGGTGGGAGGCAGGGGAGGGGAGCACCCGAGCATGCTAAGCAAGGGGAAAACAGCACTGGAATCTCGTCAGCAAACCAGGAAAAAATGGCACAAAGTGCTGATGTTTACAGTGATTTTATTTTTCTTCTAATTTCAGGTGAAGAACTCAAGACTGGAAGGAAAAAAAAAAAAAAGGAAGAAAAAAGAGAAAAAGAGTCTCCAACCCCAGGAAATCTGTGTTAATTGCTTATGAATGTCTCTGTCTAAAAAATTATTGAATTGATGTTGTCGTGCTTTTTTTTGACAGGCTGTCTGTTACATTTTTTTTAAAATATTCATGCACCGAAATCTAATTACTAGGCAAATTTAATGATAATGAAATGAAGGCACTTTAGCAGAAAGCACAGGGCCTTGTTAATGTTTTCTCAGCCTCTGTCTTGTTCATATTTTTAAAATTATGTTTTTTTACAACTGTCTTTCTTGCCTATGAAAAAAAAAATGATCACTGAAAATAAAACTCGGATTGTCGATAATGTTTGTGGTGGCTCTGTTTGTAATGATGGGGAATTTGCAAGGTGATTAAAGGTGTTTTGCAAAAATCAAATGAGCCTAACCTAATCAGACAAGGCAGATGAAATATTATTATTAGAGAGGTAACATTAAGAGCACGCCTGGAGGTTTCAACAAAGATGAAGTCTCCAGTGTGCTGTGCGGGGGCAACAACGCCCTCGCCGTCCTCTGGGCCTCTCCAGCCCCTTTCCAGGGCACAGGACTTGTCTGCGCTCTCCCTAAGACAGGTCTGGATGGCTGGAGCGTGCACGCGGTGGTTGGAGGACACAAGTGGTGGATGAAGGGCACACGCGGTGGTTGGAGCGTGCACGTGATGGTTGGGACGTGTGTGATGCATCATGTGGGACGTATCACATGATGCCTGTGGTAGAAGCCACGTGCGACGGCCCGAGCACACACGTGATGGGAGGAGCACACCTGTGAGGGCTGAAGCCCACACGTGGCGGCTGCAGGACACGTGCTGGGTGGGGCACACACATGGTGGAGCACACATGTGATGGCTGGACGCTGCACGTGATGGATGGAGCACACACATGATGGTCAGACCACGCACCAAGTTACCACCCCATCATCTCCACCTGCTCCGGGTCCCTCCTGCCCCCTCCTGGGTGGGCATCGAGCAGTGTGTCAGCACCTGGGTGGTAGAAGAAAGCCGTGGGCCCACACATGGGCCTGAGGAGATGCCACCTGGGACCCGTGAGCCATCAGGGCAGGGGCCAGTCTGATTACCAGGAGGGTGTGGAAAGGCTCTGGTTTCCTCTGCCTTCTGCTCAGCCTCTGACCGTGCTGCAGGCTGTGGTGGGCATCCACACCATGGCCAGTCCTGCACCGCAGCTCTCAGCTCTGCCCTTGCTCTGGCAGGTGCTGAGGATGATGTTAAAGGGTTAGGGTTAGGGGTTAGGGTGCTGGTGACCCTGATCATCTCTGTAGGATCTGCTGTTCTAAAAGGCCATCACGAAGTTGCTTTTGCAGTGGTTGGAGCGCCCTAGTGCAGGTGGTGGAGAGGGGAAGGGTTGTGTAGCTGGGCTTGTTGCTGCCAGCGGCTGCAGAATGGGACCCCCCTTGTGGGGTGGCTGGAGGTCAAGCTGGCAGGAAGGGTCTCATGCTCCTCAGGTGTCCCCAGCATTAGGGTTCAAAGTGAGGAGCCTCTGGGGTCCTTGTTTCTGCAGGAATGAAGTGCCTTGGGAATTCAGGAGTTTGCAGACACGGCTGTGAACATGGGTAGGCAGAGCTGGCCTTTTCTCCCCAAAAATGCTGCTCTTTGCATCCTGGGGGCACTAGTGGCAGCTCAGTGGGTTTGCACAGCTGTGGCAGGCCCTGAGAGAACACCATTACAGGCCAGGGCACATTCTGGACCTCTTTGGACTTGCAGACTCCGTGCTCCCTCGATGAGGCCAAGGATCCCTGCTAGGCCCTTCTTGTGCTGCAGACCAATTTTCTGGTTGGGGAAAACCTCTTGGAAGTAGCTCCTGGACCACGTTAATCCCCTTAGACCTTCCTGCAGCCATTTCCTGGTGGTGATCAGCCACTGAAAGGCTTCCTGACACCATCTCTGAACTGCTGAAGTTGATTGCAGAGAGGTCCCTGCTCCCCAGAGGTGACAGGACGACTGTGGACTTGCTTTGTGTCTCTGGCTTCCACACCTCCTGCTGCAAAGTCTTGGTCACTTGTAGGCTTAAGTGAGGACAGGGAGAGCTTCCTGCATGCTCCTAAATCTGCAGACACACAGATTTGGGGTCTGGATTTCCAGGCTTGCAGCAAGGAATGCTCCCTCTGCACTGCAAAAGATCAGGCTCCCTTCTCTCCCACCTGTCAGAGGACCCATCCCCACCTTCAGAGCAGTGCTTCTACCTGCCCTGATGAGATGCCGTGGCAGGAGGAGTTCAGTGAAAAGGGAATGGGTTGAGGACTCTGCTGTGGGGACCTCCAGCTCCAGGATCCCACAAGTGCATTTAGTAAAGGCTTTTGCATCCCTTCTCTGTGCTCCTCCACCTGCTCCTCTTGTCTCCTAAAGTGCTTCACGTGTTTTTTCCCTGATTTCAGCTCATCTCCTGGTGGAGCAGAGCAGTCCCTGGGTTACCCACATAAAATTACAGACTGTTTTGGGGCTGGAAGGGACCTTAAAGCTCATCTCATTCCAACCCCCTGCCAGGGGCAGGGACACCTTCCACTAGCCCAGACTGCTCCAAGCCCCGTCCAACCTGGCCTTGGACACTTGCAGGGATGGGGCAGCCACAGCTTCTCTGGGCCACCCCACCCTCATTGTAAAAACCTTCCTTGTATAAAATATGAGCTTCTTCTGATGTGTGAGAAGCAGTTAGATGCTCATCTCTGTCCTGAAAAACGCCCTTTCTGAGTGGACTTGGGAGTGCTCACAGACTTGCACACTCACACACGTCCCTGTTCGTGTTACAAAGCTCCTGAGCTGCATTTATCCTCCACAGTGACAGTTTTCCATTAGAGAGCTGCAGCCCAGCACGGTGATTATAATTGTCACTAATTTCTTTCTTTGGCAATCAGGTTTGTACCTTGACACACTGGTGGAAAACGAAGCAGATTCCCCCTCCCCCCCCCCCCCCCCCATTCAGGGCAAGATTCACTCTCAAAATGTTTGTACCCCCTGATTTCTTTAGGGGTGCTGCTGTACGGTGTTTCTGCAGAGATGCAAAGTTTGGGCTTTAGGTGAGGGAAGGACAGTATTAACAACATCCTGAGCCAGGGACTGGGAATGCCTCGTGCAAACCCCTTCTGAAGGGGCAGTCACCCTCCTGAGCAGGCAAATACCAAGCCCACTCTAGAGAAGGCTGGATGCAGAAACAGAAGGCTCTTCCCTGGCTTTGGTTTGGGCTGGAGCATCCCAGGACAGGGTAGGGCTCTGCACTGATGCCCTTCCCCTGGGCGCCCAGGGCAGACCCTCACGCTGGTGTCCTGGGCGAGAGGAACCACCTGCTTTGCTGGTCAGGCTTTTCCCACCAAACCCGTTAAATCAGTGCAAATGGGATGGAATTACAGCAAGGCAGTGTGGGATGAGAGTCTGTGGGGCTCATGAGGGTTCAGAGAGGGGGGGAAGACATGCTTCTGGATTGCTCCTGCCTTTCTACCGGGGTCATGAGAGGAGAATTTGGCCCTCTTATTTATTTATTTTTTTAGCTTAAGCCTCTGAAGAGAGTGCTGCCGAGATTCCCAGGGGGTATCAACTGGCAAGAGTCCCATGACACCCTCAAAAATATCCCCCCAAACAGAAATAACTCAGTAAAACAAAGCAGTGGATTGTTCAGCCAACTAAAATTACCAGCATGTCAAATAAAATATGTACAGCATTAAAATAAAATTTGCATTGCAATAATGCTTTATTAAGCACATTAGGAGATTAAAAGAATCAACCCATTTGTTCCCATTCATGTTGCGTCAGGATTTGCATTTCTTTTTTCCCCACCTCCAGCTCGCCCCTCTCCCCTTGCTTGTTTGGCGAGTGATTTTCTCAACGAACCTTGCAAAGCTCTGCCTCGAAAGAAGGTGTGTGTGGATATGCCGAGGGGTTTTTAAATCAAAGCACTTGACTCGGTGGTGTTTGTCTGCATGAGTGTGCAGCAGAGGAGGGGTGGGATGGAGAAGAAAAGGTTTGTCTGCTTCCATTGCAGCTAAAATGGTTAATTAAGACAATAGAGGCTCTATAACAATCGGGGCCGGGGCTGTGAATGCTTGTCTAGACTCTATAGTTCAGCTGCAACTTCTCTGTCGGAATTTTAACTTGGCCCGGCTCATTTCCCCTCCCCTCTTTCCCCGCCTCTCAGCTCATGTCCATAAGTTCTCTTTTCTCTTTTGTTTGTTTTTTTTTGTCCTTAATCAATCTTTTGAGAGATCGGGGCCGGATTGACAGCTCTGCCTGTCTGAGGGTTTGTGTTTGCCACGGCTCTGCCTTCCCAGCTCCCGAACGGGAGGCGCTCATTGTTATCGGAGCCGCTCCGCACCCGCGCGGGCCCGATCCTGGCACAGGGAGAGGGGCTGGGACCAGCTCTTGGGGCTCAGCGGAGCTGGATGTGAGCACAAATAATGACAGAGATTTTATTTTTAGTACTAGAAGCCTTGGAAAGGGCTGGGAAGGAGGTGGGGGGACACCGGTGCTCAGTGTTTGGTGGTGCTGGCACAGAGAGTTCTCCAGGGGACCTGGATCGCTTTGCTCTGGCTTTTGCAGTCTGGATTGATCTGAGCTGGGGCTAGTCCTGCTCTGGGGATCTCTGTGATCCTGCTCTGGGAATCCCTGTGGGGCACGTGGGTGAGGCTGGACAGTGTGAAGCCAAGGGGTACCAGATGGTTCTGCTGGGCAAGGTAGCCCTGCCAGAGCAGTCACCTTGCTGTCCCTCACCTGGAGTGGGGATTGGGTTTGTGGACATTGCAAGAAGCTGATCTGGCCCCAGTAACATCAGCTGGCCCCTGTCAGTCTCACAGCTCCTCCTCAGGCTGGTAAATCATCTCTGAAAGACCTCCAAGCTTTGAGGAGGAGTAACATGAGGAGGCAGATGTGAGGAGAGACCTCAAGTGACATCCAGATTTTCCACTTCCAACATTTTTAACCTGCAAGTTTTGGAATTGCTTCAAAAATATGCTGAAAGCACTGAAGAAAGGGCATTCCAGGGCTTCAGCTTGCAGCACAGGGATCTGGTAAAACACTTGGGCTCCATAAACCTTAGATCAACCGAAAATCTTGGTTCCCAGAGAGGGACAGGGGGTTGTCACTGGAGCAGCTCCCCCAAAGCCCGGGGATGCTCCCCAAAGCTGAGGTGTGGGCAGGGCTGTCGGGCTCTCACAGCTTGCACTGACTCCCAGTAATGGCACATCAGGGCTTCTCACTTTTGTCCCATGTGGGGCCTCAAGCCTCTCTTTCTCTTCCACAGGGAGAGGCTCCTGTGGGGCTGGAGAAGCCTGGCTGGTGTCTAGGTGGCTTTAAAGGCAGCCTGAAGTGGCTGCACCAGGATAATGGCATGCACAGCGGGAGGGAACCTCTCTGGAGGAGTACACGGGGATGCAGCCACACGCTTGAAATATGGGCGAGATTATTCCAACTGCATACATGCAAATGAGGCCCGTCTGCAGACAGGAGAGACAAAAGGTCATTAGCTTCCCATGTAGAGCCCTTCGTGCAGGGCCTAATTTACTGTCTTCCTAACCCTTTCCTACAGATCTTGAATTTTCAGATTTAAAATGGTGATATTTTGGCAGGTTTGATGGGTGTTGAGCAACTCAGGGTTTATTAGATGTTGTAGTGAGTGCAGTGAGTGGGAGGGATGTGCAGGAGTTCGGCTTTTCCTCAAAAGCAGATGTTTGAGACTTGTTACGTACTGCAGGCTGGCTTGTAAATTGAGGTGTACTTCAGGACCTCCTGAAAGACAAGACCCCCGCAGTTTTCCCCCAAAAGGACAAATTTTTGCTTGTCCAAAAGCTTGCTCTCAGCTCTTGTTGGACCTTTCTGATCCCCCAGGTGATGTTTGATTTTTAGGTGAAGCTGGGAGTGGTGGTGGAGACCGTGGCCACCTCTGCAGAGCTGGATGTGTCCACTAGACCTGAGTGAGCTGGAAGCATCCTTGGGGCACCCAGTTGTCCCCACAGCACCCATCCCTCCTGTGGGTGAGCGGCACCCAGCTGCCTGCTGTCACAGAAACACAGACTGAGCCTCACAGACCTGTGGGCTCCCGAGATCCTGCCCCAGGCTGGGCAGAGGTGGCTGCCTCGCTGCTCTTTCCCTGTGCAATTTGGGAAGAGTCCAATGTTTTGGAAGGCCCTTTGCAAACCCCTCCAGGGGCTGAGGGGACCTTTGGCTGGATCCAAGCCAGTCCAAAAGTGCTTGTACAGGGAGCTTCCACTGATGCTTTTGGTGCTGCTGCCTGAGTTTCGGGCACTGAAGTAACACGGGAAACGCAGTATTTCGCTGTGCATCCTTAAACGTTTAATTTTGGCTGCTCTGCTCACCACCAAGGTCCTGTGGGCAGGCAGCAGTGGTGGGAAGAGGTTGGGGTGCCCCCCAGGCTCTGAGGTGGGACTCAGTGCGCGCAGGGCAGGGTGGGGGTATGGTTTGGCTGGCAGAGGGCTGCTCTGGCTGGTGGTGGGATCTCTGCGGCCATCCCCGGGTGTAGGGCTGCGAGGGCCGGTCCCGCGGTCCAGCGCGGCTCCCGTCAGCCCTGCCTCCCCCAGCCCGGGATTGAGAGTTTATTCACGCACTAATCAAAGTGACATGATGGTCGTGGCAGACTAAAGCCATTCACTCCCCGAGCTGGCGAGGTCGGGAGGTCGCCCAAGTTCGCAAGAATGGGGCTTTTGTGATGCAGATCGGCAGAGAGCGGCCAGACGAGCGTGGCAGGGTCCCCCCACAGTGACGTCGAGGGGACCGATGTGCCGGCATGGGCCTGGGTCGGGGGCTGTCCCACTCCCCGGGCAGCCGGGGGCACTGTGGGGGACACCGAGGGCTGCCCTCAGCTGGTTTGTGGCGCGGGTTTTGTGGCTGTGGGTGCTCCTGCAGCACTGGGGGGACGTTAACAAACCGTTTGGGGCAGGGGCATCCTGGCAGCAATGGCTGGGTCCTGGTGTGGGGCCACCTCAGAGCAGACACCCCACTCCCTCTGCCCGTGTGGGCCTGAAGGGGGTGGCTTTGGGTCACTCCTCCCAGAACTGCTGCACCTGTGTCAGCTCCATCCAGGGGATTCCTGCGGTGCTGGTCCTGCTGCTGGGACCTGGGGGGCTGTGTGGGGTCAGGTACCTGTGGGCATCAACTGAGCTGTTGGAAGCAAGCAAAGCCCATGCTGTGCTCCTGAGGACCCAACCCAGGACCTGCTGCATGTGGCAGGGGAAGGGGAAATGCTACTGTGCAGGAGGGATGAGGACCGAGGGCTCGTTCCTGAGCTGAGAAACTGCCTTCCTGCCTTTGAGCAACGTGTCCTCTCCATCCGCGTCCCCTCCAACCGTCCCCTCCCCTCCCTCTGCCTCATGCACCGCCTGTGCGGGGCCATTTGGTAGCTTTACAGATGTGATGACAATTTTGCACCTCTAAAGCAAAGCAAACCCCCAACCCAATTTTTATAATTGGCTCTTGACCAAAATGAGAGTTTCTTTGAGGGTGTTTCGAACAAAGCGCGCTGATGGCAGGGGCACCTCGAGCCACAAAAGGGCCTGGCTTTGATCCTTTCTGCCTTTATTGTCGGTGGAGGTAAAATAAATGGTTTAAAAATTAAATTGGTGTGAGGTGGATTTTTTTTTTTTTTTAAATTTCAGCAATACTTTCACGGCAGATTTAAGGCGGTGGCTGAGCTCAGGCACCTCTGGGGGGACTGGTGTGAGCGATGAGAAGTAAGGTCTGTGGAGGGCTGAGGACTGTTCTGGCTAAAAACAGAGGCCAATCAATTTGGGCAAAACTGATCCTTTTTGCTGAAATGGGAATCTTGGGGAGGAATTATCCAACAAACTTAAATCCTGGGTGGGGGGAGGGTGGAATGGGACGTGGTGACACTGCGAGAGAATTTGTTACAAACCCTGAGCGAATTCTGCAAGAAAGAGGGAAGTTTTCTCTTTCTGGTAGTGAAAACACAGGTTATAACCCCAGAGAGCTGGGTTTGGACTAACACAGTTGGGCTTTTGACTTGTTGGTGTAAATCTGGAGCGTCCTGAGGCTCCTTGGGTCTTTGCTGTGGTGGGACAAGGGCTCGGCTGTGCAGAGCAGGGTGGAGATCTACCACGGGTGCTGCTGTGAGACCTCCGCTGGCCACCCTGATAGAGAGATACGGCCAGTGGCAGGGCATGAAATCTGCTTGAATTGGTGACTCCCAGCTCGCGCCGGCCAATGTGCCTGAAATGACTAAATTACCTCTTTGCTGCCCCGAGGTCCCTCCTGGGCTGCCGAGGGAGGGAGAAACTGCTCTGCAAAGCTCACAGCTTTGGAACCAGGTCCGTGTCTGTGTTGAGGGGATGAGTTCGCTCAGCAGCTGGGGAAAATCAGGTTTATTCCTCTTCAAATCTATAATTTCATCTGTATTTGAGTTGTATTCCATTGCATTTCTGCTGCTGTTCAAGCTGGGAACTTCCTGCTCGACCTGGTTCTGTAAGGAAAGGGATGTCTGTGCCCAAATATGCCTCTGCCTCCCAAAAAACCCTGTGGGGACCCACTGGCTGCAACTCCAGCTCTATCCCATGACTGTCCGCAGTGCTGGGGAAGAATGACAGAGAAGAGTAGGGAGTCATTTACCTTCATATTTTCTCATATCTGCTTTTTCTAATTATTCTGCGGAGCCTTTTGGTGTTACCTGGGTGGCGTTTGGGGTGATGGAGTGTGAGGAGGCCCAACAGTGAGGCTGGTGGGGCACAGGGGTCCTTCCCAGGGCTGTGCCGCGCTTGGGGAGGGGGGATAAAACTGCAAGTTCAAAATGCACCGGAGAGCACCCATCTCCCTCGGACAGAGAAAGCGAAGGCGGAGGCACAAAGGGGTGGGCTTTCTTCTCTCTCTTTTTTTCTGGGGGAATACAATGTGATGAATTCAGCGCGAGGGCCAGCACCACCCTTTAATATACTTTCAGTTGAACAGGGGTTTCTATGGCAGCCGGGAGAACCAGGCGAGCCCTGAAAAGCTGTTTGTGCAGAGCTGTGCCAATGGCATTTGTGGTGAGGGGCACCGGTGCCAGACGGGCAACGCTGCACAGCCACTCATCACACACTGACAGCCCCCCGGTCCCCCACCGCCACCCCAACGTTTCTGGGGTTTTAATGCCCCCAGACAAAAGGGGCGGCAGCGTTCGCCCGGGATGTGCCTGGCATCGCCCCGGCACCGCTGCCTGCGCCATTGTGGGGGCTAAAAATCTGCCACGGGAGAGCAGGAGGCAGCACTGCCCCCGGGCAGGTGCTGGAGCGCGGGATGGAGAGGAGGAGCAGGGCATTGTGTCTGCCAGGAGCTGGCCATCCCTCCAGCTCTGCCCTATTTTATTCCCCATGGTTGGAAGTGTTTTCCAAAAACAGGAGCAACTGTGAGGGTCGGTGTGGATTCCTCCTGCGGTTGCACGGCTTGTCCCAGGTCTGCCTGGTACTGAGTGTGTGCAGAGTGCTCAGCAGGGAGGACCAAGAGCCCCCTTGTCCCATTGCTTTCTCCCGGCAGGATGTGAGAAGGTGGTGATGGTGGCACTGAGCGTGGAAGGCACAGCGAGCACCAGCCCTGCCCGCGGGGATGCAGCAGCCAGAGCAGGGCTCCTGATCACCCCTCTTGGCACAATTTGGCACAGGTGTCCATCTTGGCACCCTCCTTCAAGGCAGTGGCTGGAGCAGCCCCTGCTCGGCCGCTGCCTCTCCAGCAGTGGCAGGTTGAGTTGCTGCTTGACTTCCACCAGGAGCTCTTTGCTGCCGTGTTTCCTCCAGATGATTTTTTGTTTTTCGTGGAAAGACATGGAATTGTTTTCTCCAGAGCAAAGCTGCCTATTCTGGCAGCATCAGCTCTCTGGGCCAAAGGCCTGGAGCGTGTTCTCCTTGGTGCAGCCAGGGACAGAAGAGCCAGTGCTGGGGTCAGTTCTGGGCTGGTTTTGGTGGCATCACTCAGGGCTGCTCCCACTGAAATGGGGAGGGGGTTCGAAGCAGCTCCACACTCTTCATATGGTGCTGCTCCCTGTGATGTTGCGTCGGCTACAAGTCGTTCCAGATGGTCCCTTCCCCCATCCCAGGGGACCTTCTCGTGCTCATCCTCGCCAAAAGCTCCCTCTCCCGCACCAAAAAAAGTGTTCTCCAACTTGTTCATTTCCCACAGGCATTTCCATCCCTAATCTTTTGTTGTTGAGAAAACATTTCGAATGAGATTTTTTCCCGAGCAGGGTTCCGATGGATTCAGGGCTGATCTCATTAAGACAGCCGGAAGGGGAAGAGGATGTTTTAAATTCATTGGCAATACTTGAGGTTTTTCTTCCCTTCTCCTTCCCCCTTTCTTCCACTTCTGAGGAAGAACAAGAGATGAAACTTCAGTGTTTTTTCTCAGAGTGAAATTGCAAAGTAAATTACTTTAGACTCTATAAAGTGAAATATTAAAATGAAAAGTGGTTTTTTTTTTTTTTTTAAAAAAAAAAAAAAAGCCCAGTGTTCCTTCTTGAAAAGCCCAAAGCAAAGCAAAATGTGTTGATCTCTTTTCAGTGCCTCTCTCCTCCCTATTTCTCTTTCAAAACAAACTCTTTATAGAAATGGACTGTGTTTAGGCGTGACATCTTGCTTTTGATGAATTGTCATTTTCCATCAGGAAAATGTCCAGCCAGCTCCACCCACTGAGCCGTTCACTGGTGATATCCCCAACAGCTTCAGTTTGTGCACACTTAGAGAGAGGAGCCTGTCAGTCCCAGCGAAGGATTGAAGGATTGCTCCCACCCCTGACTCAGAGCCCTCAGCTGACACCAGCAAAAGCCAGGATAGTGCTGGGGCCCCCCTGCGTGCTGAGGTTTGGCCAGTTGTTTGGTGCTTGTGTGCTAATCCAGATGTTTTCACTTCTGAGCTCCAGGCTGTCCCCTGCCACCTCTCTTCTTCATCCCACCAGAGCAGCCTCAGACGTGTGGCTCACCCCAGGGGTGCAGGATATGGTGTTTTACCCCTGCCTCTAGCAAAGTTTGGGAAAAAGCTCAGCAGCTTCAGGCTCAGGGAAGCTCCAGATTCCTGAAGACTTTTGGGCTCGTTCTCCAGTGAGTAACTGAATTTACCTGCTCCCCAAAAGAGCCACTCTCTGGTGTTCCCACTGTGGCCTGAGAGCCCTCCTGGGGTGAGCAATGCTGCAGGGTTTGGGGTGAACGGGCTGGGATGAGGCTTCTCCCATTTCCTGTCTGTTTTGGGCACCCAAGCAGTGCAGAGGAGGCTGACTTGCCTCCACCACTAGGAGATGGCCTGGAGCAACGTGTCCTCCCCCAGCCCTCCAAAAGAGCCCAAACCAAAACTGGGCACGGAGGAAGTAAAACTGCGAACAAATCAACCCCAGAAGCCAAAGAGCAGCTCCCAGGAGGAAAGCCCTGTGCTCTTTGAGCTCTCCCTGCCAAAAGCTTGACTCAGCGCAGAGACAGGGTTATTTTTTACAGGCATAATTGTCTGGTTTTCTCCCCTGGAAAATCGGGTGGAAAACAGATGGGGCTGTGCTTTCCCCTGCCCTAATATTTGAGCCCTTCAGCTGATGACGAGAGGTTTATGAAAAGAGAGGGGAACAGAGCAGAAGTGGTGGCTTTGCCTCACCAAGGAGGAATCAGAGTCAGATGCTTGTCCTGTGCTAAACACCAGCCAATTCCCCGACCCCTCCTGGTGCTGGGCTCCCAGTGAACCATGACTTTGGGAATCATGAGGGTGACAGTCAGGAGCACTTTGGGGACTGGGAAGGTAACAGAGCAGCTGGGAGCACCAGGCAGAGCTGAAGGTGGCTCCGGGGGCCCCTACTGGCACTGGCCCTGGAACTGCAGTGCAGCTCCGTGTTCCCTTTGAGAGGAGTTACGGAAAATGAGGGGAAAAAACCCAAATGCCAGGAGAAAACAACCCCCTCAAATGCCAGGCTGGTGTGGCAGTGGGCCAGGCTGGCAGGGATGAGCAGCCCAAGCTCAGACACAGGGCAAGATGTACAGTAATGCCCTTGGTGGAGACATGGGCTGGGGACCAGATCCTGCCCTGGCTGGGTCTGCTCTGCTCTCACCAGCTCCTGGGCTGCAGCAGGGTGCTGTGAGAGAATTTAAAGGGTTGTAATTATCAGCAGTTTGATGCTTAAAAGCTTGGTTAAATGGTTTAAAGCAGGATTTGCTTTTGGGTTGTGGGGTCTGGGTGGACAATGGGGGTACGCTGGCTCTGTGATGGGCATGGCCGGGGCAGAGGCTGCAGATCTCGTCCCTCCCTATCCCTGTGCTCCACCAGCTGCTTTTGGAAAAGCACTGAAACCCCCCGAGCTGCTCCTTCCCCTCATCCCTGGGCAGGGCTGCCCGGGAGCTTCTGAGGGTGGGCAGTGCCACAGGGCTGCGACCCGGCTGAGGGCCCCCCCGGCTGTCAGCAAAGACTCAAACACGTTTGAACTTTTAATGGTTGGACTCATGATCTTAAAGGTCTTTTCCAACCTAAACATTTCTATAAAATACATTTATTTTGCTTGTTCTGGCTACATCAGTGAGAAGGGAGCGCTGTGCTCCGCAGAGAGCGGCTCGGGCTGTGGGAGGGCTGCGTTGGGAATCTTGTTGGAATCGCTGAAATCACTCATTTTGAGCGGAGCAGGAGATCCCTACCTTCTCCTGCAAACAATTTTGGGAAAAACCTGCCATAGAGGAGAAGGGGAGGGATGTCTTAAATTTTTTTTAATGGAAGATGGGAATCCTTTTAAACTTCTGTCAAGCAAAAATCAGTAGTTTCTTGTACTTAAACCAGAAAAACTCTGTGAGTAAGGCAATTTTTTTTTTTTGGTCATGAAATATCCACGGAGCCCTAGTTAACATTTGGCAAAAATACTGCAAAAACATCACGCCAAAAAATTAATATTTTGACCAGATCTGAATGTAGGCAATTGCTATGCAGTTCCCTGTGCCCCACAGGAAGGATAATTTAAAAAAAATTGATGTTTAGATGCGATGAAATATTAATAAATTCTTCAAGTTAAGTATCACAGAGTTCAGCTGGTCTTAAAAGGCTTAAAATTGTGGCACAGAGTGGCAATGCCTCGTCACGACAGTCCCGACACAGGTACCTGCAGCCACTGCTGCTGCCGCCACAGCTCTGATATCAAATGACCCCTCATAAATTTCCTATTCCAGAGTAAATGAGGAAAAATATTTATTAAGGCAAAAATTACCCATCTCCCCTAAATGAAAACAAATCCCTTTCCAACTGTACCGGCATTTTTAAAGGGAATATTTGTCAGTGGCTCAATGTTGTATTAATGTGGAGGAGGTGGGGGGGGGGGATGTGGCGATTCAGCTGTGAAGAGAGGGTTTATTTTCCATTTATTTTCTGGACGTTAATGGCACTAAAATGCAGGGCACTCCCGCCACAGGGCTGGGAGACAAAGGGCTGTTGTGCAGCAGCAGGTACGTGGAGTCGGGATAGGGGAGGGATGCGGGGCTGGAACCATCCCGGGCATCGCTCTGCGGAGCCGGGTCCCTCCGTAGGTGAAATCCTACATCACACCCCACGGCCCCCACGCCGGGCTCGTGTATCAGCTGAGGTGAGAGACAGACACGTATGAATATATTTGGATCCCTCTTTTTTTAGGCTGTTTGTGTGGGGGGCTGTCGCATCCTGCGCCTGCTCCTCTCCTCCGAAACCTGTTCTGGGCGAGCGCTTTGTTAATTGGAACAATCTTATTTAAAGGAAGATGAATTAAAAAAGCAAAACAAAACAAAACTCAGCAGCCAGCTGCCCCCATTGACCCCCCCAATAATTGTCATTGCCCTGGCGCTGCCTGGCAGCTGCTGCCCTCTTTTCTCTGCGCTGTGTGCCAGGGCGCCGGCTTTCTGCTGGCACTGGGAAGCACTGGTGGGTTTTAGTGGGAAGAGACTGGTTTTGCTCTGGCTCCAGGGTGGTGGCTGCACCCAGTTCCCTCCCGTTGGGCTTTTGGGGTTTTTCAAGGGTGGTTAGTGAAGGCTGCCCTGTTGTATGTCTGGGGCATGGGGGATTTTGCTGCGGTGTCCTCGCGGGAAGGCAGATGCAGGGCTGGTCCCTGAGGGGCTGGTCCCCAGGAACGGGCACTGACCTGCCTGCGAGGCTGGTTTGGCTCAGGAACAGCCTCGGGAAGGTGACCCCGTGTCCCTGTCTGGTGGTGGCAAAGCCGAGAGAGAAGGAGTGTGGATGGGCCTGGGGTTTGAGGATCACCATCCAGCCCTCCATCCCACCCCGTGCCCCTGCTCATGTCCCTCCCTCAGCTGAGCGTTGGGACCTCCATGGGAATTCAAAGCCGTGCCCAGCCCGTGGGCAGGGCGGTCCCAGGAGTGGGTCTGGGGCACATCAGTGGGGTGAGCATGGAGAAAGAAAGAGGGTTCCTCCAAACTTACTGCCTGTGCACAGCGCCTTCCCCGGGGATCTGGGGTCATGGCTGTCGGACTGTCCCCCTCTCCTCGGCCCTGAGCACAGGCATCACCCTGCCTGTTTGCAGAAGTTTAATAGGATCAGTGGTCTTAGAAGCCCTTGTGTGCTAAATCCCATAACTGCTGCTGGAACAGGAGTGCTCGGGGAGGGGGGAGCCCACGTAGAGAATGCTAAACTGATCCCTGTGAAATATCCAGTTAAGCACCACCCTGGTCAGAGCTGTGCTTGGTGTAAATTGTTGTTATTTTGGCTTTCTCCATTCCCCTGCTGAGGTTTCAGTGCTGCCTCCCACCAGTCCTGCAGAGCTGCTGCAGCCAGAGACATCGAATTCCCAGTCCCTTCATGGAGACCTCCCTACGATGCCAGGGCAGGTGCACACAGCCCACATTCCTCGTTGTTTAATGCCTCGTGCACCAAAAAGTGCTGGTTTTGTCAGGGAAGGATCAGGCCTGGGCTGCTCCTGCAGCAGAAGGTGAAATTAAAATCTGTGACAGTGTTTTCAAGAAATTGTTTAGATATGATAAAAGGATATGTGTGTGTGACTTCATCATCTTCCAAATGAGAATGGAGTTTTACTTCCTTTCTAAGGGGGGATTGGGTAGGAAAGGGGACCAGCACACGGATAATGAGGGACAGCAGAGAAATATTCCTGTCTGCTCCCAAGGAGAACAATAACGTCGTGTTGGGTGTTGCTGGGGTTTCAGAGGGAATAGATGTTGGTCTCAGATTTTCCTCGTTGAATATGGGGGACTGCTCCCAAATCACTATTTGCCACCAGGTGAAGTGTTTTCTTTGCAATGCAGCATTTATAGAGAGGGAAAAGAGGGTTCAGGCTGAGTCAGGAAGTACTTCAGTCTGGGCTTTTTAAAAAATTATTTTTAGGGGAAACTGTGGGGCTTGCTTTGAGGGGCAGCACTGAGCCCTGAGCTGAGCTCAGAGCAATGACTTTGGAAATCACTTTGGGGTTTTCTCAGGTTAAAACAAGTTTCCAACTTCTGAAGGAAACATTCAAATCCATGTTTAAATTACTAGAGATACTGGAGATGTTGCCTTTCACACGCTCCCCTAAATGACACTTGCTGATTTTTCAGTTCCAGTGCGACCCTCTTATTTTAAAAACAAATATTCAGCAGGATTTGTAAGGGCTCTAAGACTTTTGTGTTGTAAAACAGCCCTTCTGGGAGGGTGCTCTCCCCATCCCAGAGCCGGGAAACCCCTGGCAGAGCGGGACATGGAATATCTTAATTTATTAATTTTTTTCCCCCCCTCTAAAATCTGTGCCTTGGTGACAGTAGAAATTGGGTTTGGGCTGCAGCAGGGAGCGGGGAGAGAGGGCGAAGAGCATTTGCAGGGCTCGCCGGGGCTCCTGGAGAGCCGGGAGGCAGCGGCTGGCGGTGCCACGGGGCTGGAGCGGCCGCGGAGGCACCGCGGGCAGTGCGGAGGGACCGCGGGCAGTGCGGGGGCACCTCTCGTCCCTGCGGGAGGGGGGCAGGTATCTGTGACAAAACTTCTTTTTCTGCTGTTTGCGAGAGAAGAGTGAAAGCAGGAGGGTCCTGGCTCTTCCTGGGGAGGCAGCAGCGATAATAACAGCAGTTCGTGCGTTTTGGGGGATATTTTTATTTACCCTAGAACACCGTGTTTCTTAGTTAAAGGTGAAAAGTCGTTCACGCGTGGGGGAATGACACGAGTCAGGGGTAAATCCGAAATCTTCTGACATGAGTGTGGGGAGCGCAGGTGTCCACGTCCACATCCAGGACGCAAACCCCTCACACGCACTTCGGTGATGGGTTATGTTGTGGTGGGACAACTTTTCATCAGATATAATAATTATTTATGTGATATAACATGTGCTAATTGGTGTTCTGTTTACAATAAATCTCGTCAAATAGTGACTGAATGTGGTAGCAGGTAAAAAGACAAATTGGAAAGATTTTTGTAAAAAAAAAAAAACACGAAACCCAAACCAATCTAGTCGCAGTGTTTTCTGACAGAACAGTCCTGTAAATAATTATAATAATGACAATAATATTATTAATAATAACAATAATAAACTCCCCCGATATTTAATCCCTATGATTATAAATATAGGACCTGCTTTTAGGCATGCAAAAAAAAAATCATTAAAATCAATGAAATTCAAATTAGAGGATCTAGGGGAAAGCTGAAACTACATAAATCATTTATTATTTCCCGGGATGTCCAGCTGTAACTTGACAAACTGATTGTTCACAAAGTGAATGAGTTTTATCTTATTATTTTATTAGCAGACTCCAATTTTTTGGGGGGTTGCAGTTTGGACACAGCCTCGTGGGTGATGGATGGACCGGGGCAGGAAGGACTTGCCGGGACGCCCGACACTGCTCCGGCTCCGCTCGGGGTGAGGGCGCACGTTTCGGGGCACTTTTGAAGCTCCTGCTGTAGTCCCCGTGCAGGTCTCGTTCAGGTAATCGGCTAAAATCCGCGAGTTTGTGGTTTTTACCAAGGAAAAAAGACCCGTTTTCCACCTCCCAGCTCTTCAAACCTCTTTTTTGTTCCGTGGTGTTTTTTCTTGCTGCGTCCCAGAACTTCTCTCCCCAGAAGCGATGGGGAGGGAGAGTGGGGGAACATGTGGGGCCCCGACGGGACACTCCACGCAGGGATTTCTCCAAGAATTGTCCCAAACCAGCCCCGTCCCCGGGTTTCTCAGTGCAAACCAAACAAAAAACCCTCTCCGTGCTCACTGTGGATATTTGCAATTTATTTACGATTAGACCCAAATTTACCAGAGATGACAGACTGAAGCGGGGGAGGGGGGAAGCAATTCAATTAATTTGTAATCTTGCATTTCATTAGAAAATGCAAGAATAATGATCGCGTCCAGCAGGGAGGGGGGGAAAAAAATCATAAATGGAGATTTCCCCCTCCCGAATCAGATTATAAAATAAGCTTTTTTTAATTAAATTAGTTGATGCGCAGTTGATCAGACTATCCCCAGATTATCAGCGAGGTAAACACAACAAATAGAAATAACAAAGGACACAAAAGTTGACTGCTCTCCCCTTTATCGGTGCAGCCTTCGGGGCTGCTGGGGGGGTCCCGAAGAGGGGAAGAGCCGGGGATGGGGGGGAAGAGCCGGGAATGGGGGTGCGGGGGTTCAGAGCCGGGGATGGGGGTGAGGGCGTGCAGCCGGCTCTCAACAGGGCATGTCATTCGTTTGCAAACAAGGTTCTGCCGGCAGCCGAAAGATCCGCGCTGAACTCGGAGGAGCTGAGTTGTTTTAACCCGGGTTCAACCCAAAAATCTGCAGAAAAGGGTCATTTGAGGCGGGGGCAGTGGCGGACCGGGAGCTCGAAGCGCGGAGCCCGATCGTCCCGGCCCGGCCCGCCGTCCCTCCTTCGCAAAAATTCATTGGTATTTCTTTTTCCTCCTTTCTTAAAAAAATTATTTCCCACGGAGGAGCCTCCCCACGCTGTCCCGGGTGAGATTCGCTCCCTCTGAGTCCCCCCCGCGCTGGGCAGGACTGAGCGCTGCAGCCCGCGGGTGGGGGCGTGGGAAAGTCCCCCAAACCTCCCAATTCTCCCCAGTCCTTCCCCGCCAAACTTCAGCTTCGTTTTCTGCCTTTTCTCCTCTCAAGTTTCCACCCCGGCAAATCGGCAAAAAAAAAACCTCTTTAAATTGATCCACTTCATATTTTAATTTTTTTTCCTCTCTAAAAATCGTTGAAGTCGAATTGTGTCCCCTAAAGCCCAGGAGGGGAAGTTGGGGGGAATATCGTGTGTTTCTGGGTCTGCTCCCAGCTCTGTGCCGGAGGAAGTGTGAAATCTCGCCTGCCACACGCTCAGACAAAGCCGTCTTGTTACCCGGGATTTGTCGGGTCAAGCAGGATCCCGTTTTAAGCCAGTTACTACATGTAATTCTCCCACTTTGCCTCTTAATTTAGCAAACGAAAAAAAACCCAACTTTTTTTTTCTGGGGGCACAAATCTCAATGATCATTTGCCCTCAGAATTTAAAAAAAAAATAATATATATTTTAGTCGTGTTATTATTCCACTAATGTTTGTTCATTGATAGAATGAACAATATTTGAGAAATGTTTGAATGCACTAAAATGTCCGCATTTAATTAGAAACTATTTGGGTAAAATACCATATTTCAAATTACAATTTTAAAGGTCCACATTAAAAAAAAAATCTTAACAAGGCTTTTGCAGGGTCCTGAGCTGGTGGGAACCAATTTAGCTCCTTTGTGTAGCATCATCCCTGGGCATTTCCTATTATTCTTAGGAATTTGGATTGATTCTTTACTGTGAACTTAACTTTTTTTTGGTGCTCCTGGGTTTTTTTCTTGGGGAAAAAAAAAAAAAATTGAACCGGTAAATGAAAAAGTATAAAAATAAGAGTTTGTGTTTTGGGACTTATCCCATGTGTACACAGAAATACGAGATCTCAGGTCTGTGACTGAACAAGTGTTTTTAAATGTGGGTCAATCCTGCTCAAAACTAGTTTTAATTGCACAACAGTCCTTGAGACTATTGGGTGCAAAAATGTAATCAGTTCTGAGGCTGGTTGAAATTTTCAGACTATGACTAAAGCAAAAGAATATCAAGTGTGGGGAGTTTTCACTTTTTAAAGATAAATGGTGTCTTTCACTGTCCCAGCTCAGCAGCATCCAGCACCTTGTGCATCAAAGTCACTCCAGCAGTGGAGACGTAAATCCCAAATTCTTTTGCCTTTCATTAGGACAGGAGGGGGGAAAAATAATAATAATTAAAAAAAAATAAAAAAGGGGTTTGAGAGGTCTTCAAAAAACGCAAGTATTCCCGGAGATTCGGCTGAGTTCTTGCTCTGGCTGTAAGCTGCCCAGAACAAGACAAATATATGCTTTTTATTGCCCATCCAGTGCCCTGGAGGCCTTTGGAAGGGACAGGTGACTTTGGAAGGGGCGGGTGACTTTGAAGGGCACAGGTGTCCACGGCAGGGCACGATGGTGGGCAGGGAGGCTGCACCCCCTCTGGAGCGGAGCTCAGCTGCCCTCTGATCCAGAGGCATTTTGACCACATTTCGGGCCACTCTCCTGATTCTTCACAGCTTGTTGGATTTTACCATTGCGAAGGGCTATAAAAATCTTCAACAGGCTTTGGGCAAAGGCTGGTGCCTTCCAGTCGTCTCTGCATCTGTGTTTCACCTGGCACAGAGGGTTCCCACGTCGGCCGCAAGCTGGTGGGACGGCACCGAGACTTCTATTGGCACTGCCGAGGAGGAGGATGTTGTTGCAAATCTCCCTGGATAGGTGCAAGCGTCCCTGCTCTGCACAACAGCGAGGCTGAAGGGCCGTTAACGTATTTATCTATTTTTTTAATGTAGAAGGCCGAGGTGTCCTTAAAAGCCACCCTTCTCCCCCCTGCCTGCCTCGATCCCCCACCCTTGTGCGTGGTGCCGGCGCCCAGCATTGTGCGCAGCTCTCCAGCCCCGCTCGGCCTTTTGTCAGCCCCCTTTTCTGTGTCAATCAGATGCCTTTTGTCAGGTCCCAGACATGTTGTGTCCACACGCACACAAATATCCCCGCGCAGAGCGTGGGGAATGCGACGCACATTCAGATCATGCCCTGCACCCTCCCGCGCCTGGGCACACACACACGGGGGGCACACGCGTGTTAAACAGCCACCTTGTCCCCTCCAGAGGGGTTGGAATGGGGATGTGGGGGTGGCTGGAGCAGGAATGGTGAGGGTGTCCGTTCTCCAGGGTGTCCATGTGTCCTTGGGCAGTGTCTGTCCTGTGGGATGGAGCCGTGGGCTGCTGGTACTTCTCTCCCTCGTTACGAGTTTTCTTCCCCTGTTGCTTTTTTCCATCCCTTGCTTTGAGCTGGTTTTTTCCATTTTTTCACCCACGTTTCTCATGCACGGGGTGACGTTTGATCAATTCCCCAAATCGTTCCTAGAAAATGTTGATTTTATGGTCTTATGTGCTGTTTTTGTGAGATCTGGTGCAATTAACAGCGCCAGGTGATAGAGGAACCACAACTGAGGGACAACACACTGAACAGCCACCCTGTGGCTCTTCCTCGAGTGCTGGGCTCCTCTCCATCCTCAGCTGCCCCCAGCCCGGAGGTTGCTGTCAGGACACCGACCTGCTGCAGCTTAGAGGGCGACTTTGGGCTAAAAGCCAGAGCTTTGGGGACTCCGACAGCGCAGGGCTGGGGACCCACACAAAGGGGTGGCAGCCCTGTTCATGGCTGCTGGGATGGGGCCGGTTTCCATCTGTCCCCTCATCGCCCACCCCAGAACAGAGGAGGCTTCTGCCCATCCCACGGTGCTGCCGTAACCACAGGCCGGAGCACCCCTGGCCAGGTCGCTTGGTGTCCTCAACCACTCGGGCCTTGACGGCACCCACAGCCCCCTCCAGCCCCACCAGCCTGGCAGGGGCACCGAGGGGTACAGAGGGGAGGCAGGAGCACGCCCTGGACTCGGGCTCTGCCCGCGGAAGAGCCGCCGTGGCTGCCGCCTTCCCTGGGCAGCAACAAAATGGCGTCAGGGGCTCCCAAATGGCGGCGCCGGGGCTGGCGGGGAAGGCGCCGGCGCGGTGCCAGGGCCGCGCCGAGGGCACAATGACTGGCACATAACGGCCCCTCGCCGCGGCCGCCCCTCGCCGTGGCGGTGCCAGCTGTAGCCCCCCTCCCTCCGCCTTGGCACGGGCAGGCGGCCCCGCCATGGCCGCCTCTGAGGAGGATTAAGGCCGCAGTTGTGTCTCCCTTCTTTCTTTCCCCCTCAGTGGCTGAGAACAGGAAACGTGAACCTATCTGAGACTAATTGACTTGCAAATTAATCGTTTGTCCCTGTGCCTGATAATTAGTGCTAACGATTTTTACACCACCACCCCCCCACCCTTTTGCTCTCTCCTCCTCCTCCTCTTTATTTTAAAGGGGGCTGTTTTCCCTTTCTTCTCTTCCCCCCCCCTCCCCGTTTTATCCATCCTCGCCCCAGTTCTTCCCTGAGCATCCCCAGCTGCCCCCACCGTGGGGTGAGGATGGCAGCGGGTTTGGGGTGACAGGGCCCGGCAGGGCGGCCGCCCCGCTCAGGCACCCACAGCTGCTGGTTCGCTTCCCATGCCTCGGTGCCAACCTCCACGTCTGCCCCGCCAGGGACGTTGGACGGGGCTGGGAGAAGGGGGTCAGGACTTTTGGGGACTGCGGAGGGGCTGGGAAATGGGCAAGTCGTGCTTTGGGACGTGGCATCGCTTTGCAGGTGGCTGCAGACGAACCTGCGTTTCCAAATTTCCCAAATACCGAGGGGACGGGTTTAAAAAAAAATAAAATATTAGAAATCACTTCAAAAGCAAGCAAAGGTTGGGGGTAGTTTTCTCCAGCCTTCTCTCTTCCTCTGGCTTTATTCCAGGGACACGTCTCGTTTTTATGAGTCAGAAGAGGTCCTTCTCCTGGAGGAAGGCAGCTCAACGGGGATTTTGGAGACAGGGGATTGAAATCACTGGCGTTGTGGCTTTGTCCAAAAGCCTCACCTGAAGCCAGGGTGCTTCAGGGAATGGACAGTGCTGCGGCTGGAGCATGGAATTTAATGTGGGAGAAGGGGGGAAAGTGGGTTTGTGGTCATTTTTGTGGTCTGAGGTCTCTGGGTGCAGCTCAATGGGTGTTGTCTGTTCCAGAGCCTGGGAGCAGCTCAGGGCTGACAGGAGGGGACATGTTCAGTTCACTGGTGATATCTCAACAGCAAAATGCAGTTTTGTTGAGATTATTGTATTTTATAGGAATATTTCCCTGTCAGCAGCAGAACTACCCCACTAATACATTATTCCAACGCATTTATTGAAGGCTGGTAACATAATATACCTTAAAGTACCTTAGTTGTTTAATTTCAGTTAACTTCTCTTGTATATTGTATCTCCAGTGAGACTGTGCTGTGCAAATAATTGAAAATTCTTCACGTAATTGCCATGTTTCAATGTAATTCAAAACAAAACATTTTGATGCTCCTGCACTGGAATTCTTGAGAAATTCCATGTGGCAATTTTTTTTTTTTCCCCACCCTCTTTGTTTACTAGGAGGAAAAGATACCATTTGAGGGAGACGCATTGGGGTGGAGGAGAAGCCTTTGTGGTGTTGATGTCCCCTTTTTTCCCTGGCTGGATGAGATTTGCATCCTCTCGGTGCCAGGCAAGGCAGGAGGTAAAACAGGCCCTCTGTGCCCACGCTCAGGACCCTGACCAGCCCCTGGCCTGTGGCAGAGCCGGGGTTTGTCCACCCTCCCCATTCCTGACCCTGAGTCAGGCTCCAGGTGGGACCCTGGTGTCCAGCCGAGCCAGCGCTCCCCTCCGGCCTCGAGAGGCTTCTTCCTCTGGTGCCCAATCACTGATAATTAAAGGGATCCTTTTCCTTGCAGCTCTCCTCCCCAAATGCTCCTGGTGCCTGACACCATTTGTCAGCCATACCCCTGCTGTAATCCTATTTTTGCCCCCCTCCCTGCCCTGCTTTGTGTCCAGGGCTCTCTTCGCCTCTCGTTTCGCAGCTCCTGCTGCTCAGGCGCTGCTGGTTCCCCCTTCCCTCGGAGCCGGGAGTCTATAAAGCACTCACAGGCTCGGCGCTCATGAACTCGCTCTGTTTGGTTTGACCAGAGTTAATTGCACACAAACTCGGGCCTGTCGGCACACAGGGGCTCTTTGTTCCCGCAAGAATCACTTGCCCTCCGAGGTCGCTGTGGCCACGACCTGCTGTCCCCGAGGGTCGCCCCACCGACAGGCAGTGTCAGTTTGATCCCTGCGCCGTGGAGAGCGTGGGGTGGTGCAGGTTGCTGTGGGGAAAAAGCCGGAACAGGGAGAGGAGGTTTTGCTGGAGCCTTTTGGGTCAGGCTCATTGAAGTAATGTGATGATTAGCAAGGATTGCTGAGCTTTATGGCTGGGGAGGGGGAGAGAGGGTGAAAGAGATGTTTAGGGGTGGATTAACCCCCGTCAGACCTGTACAAGAGGTTTCCCAGATTAAACACAAGTTCAGTGGTCTGTAAATGCTCCCCTTTGGCCGGGGCTGCTTCGCCAGAGCAGCTCTGGAGTTAAAGCTCTGCAGTGTGTGTTTGGGACTGAACTCCCACAGCATCTCAATTCCTGCTCGTGCTCTTGGGGCTCCCATCCTTTAAATCTCCTGAGTATGTCCTTAGACACACCCCTGTGTCCTTGGAAACTTGAACTCCAGAGTGCCATGTTAACCCGGGTACTTTGTTCCTGTTAACTTTCCAAAGTGCTCAGAAACGTCTGGTGAACTTTCATTTGGTTTGTGGTCCCTCCAAGAGGTTTTGGGTGATGTTCCCATCTGTATGGTGCTGCCTATACAGTGCTGGCTGGGGGGACAGGCTGCACCAGACGTGGCTGTGATGTGCCAGGCACTCCAGGGCAGCAGAGACCTGGAAATCCTGGGTGGAATTGGGTGCTGCTCAGAACCAAGTGCGTTGGCCAGGGACAAGACATTTCACTCTCTTGCAGTCTCAGCTCTGCAGGGAGACAGGGTGTTTGCTGGTGGGTTGCTGGCAGGTATCAGTGCAAGGAACACTGATCCTGGTGAGGGCTGAGATGGCATTGAGGGCTCACTGGCCCCTGGGCAGGACTGACTTCCCTGAAAACTCCTTCTGACCTGCTTCCCCCCACAGACACAGCCTTCACTGCTGCAGCTGGGGAAGTCGGTCCCTTTCCTCTTCAGCATCCTTCAGGCTCCATCTGAGTGAGTCCAAGACATGAGTTCTAACCATTTTCAGAGGACGAGGTGGCTGATAACTGACAACAGCAGTGTGAACCATGCCCTTCAAAGCTCTCCAGAGTGGCAGAGGGCCCTGGGTGCTCATTAGTGCTGGAGAGGATGTTCCCACTGACCATCTCATCCTTGGGCAGGTGGGAACTGTCCCAGAGGTGGGCAGCCCTGTGCAGACCCTTCAGAGCTGGGCGGGCTGGCGAGACGCTGCCTCGAGGCGGTTTCCCAATCCTGCGCACCTGGTACTCTGTCAATGCAGCCACTTGGCTAAATGTGGGTCATTGTAGGAGGGTGCAGCCACTCGAGCAAACAAGCCTCAATTGCCCACTGATTGGGGTGGCTGAGAGCACCATCACTGAAATTTCTGAGGGGGGAGGCATTAATAATCCCCATTCTGTCTCTGCAGCCATTGCCCCCTTGTTATTTCCCTCTTTGTGTCTTAATTTGGCCCATTATTATTATTTTATAAAAGGGCCTTTTCTCCACCCCCTCCCTCTTGAAGACACTCCTTAGACCGATGGGAAAATGGCAAGGAATAATTATGAAAAACATCAGTGGAGAGAGGGCCATCTGAGAGGGATTAAAGGATTACAATTAAAACTCATTTTAGGGAGGTGATGTGACATTAGCGTTTTCATTCTTCCCCCCCACCCACCCCCCTTCCCCAAACACCCTCCAGGATATCTGGGTCTAAGTTGATTAAATGACAAACTCCAGCTCAGAGGGAAACGACAACAAATTAAAAACTGAGTAAAATGAAAAACAGCAACCCAAAAATGATTTACAAAATTAAGTGAAAATGAGGTCACTGAGAATTACTGAAAGTCTGGCGGCAGCTGGAAACGGGGTGGACAAAGCACCTGCCACTCATAGCAGGTTTCTGGTGGCGGTGGGAGCATCTCCCTGCTGCCTGTTCCAGCAGCAGGTGAAGATGTCTGAGGTCTCTCCTCCAGGATATGAGCTGAGCGTTAGCTGGGCTGTGGCAATGGCTGCTTTGGGTGAGGCTGGTGCTCCCTGCTGGCTCTGCCAGCCCTGTGCTCCATGGGGTGATGCAGGGCTTTGCTGTGGGTGCTGGGTGTGGGTGCAGCATTTGCTGAGCTCTCCCTCCATCAGCCTGCAGACGATCTGCAGCCGGAGAGCCCAGCCCAGGAGGTGCCCCTGCGCCAAGGTGGTTCTGGGGCAGCAGGACCCTTGTGCCAGCCTCAGCGTGTCCCTTCCTGGTGTGGCTCCGTGGCCCATTTTCTCATCTCTTTTTGCAGCTCCTACTAGTGGCTGGAGCCAGTGAGCCCCTGCCCTGTGCGGCTTCCAGCGGTTCCCGGCTCTGGGGTGTGCTCCGACTCCCTGAGCAGAGGTAAGCAGAGGGTGGTGCTGTGGCCCAGACACCTTCCCTCTCTTATCCTCCCCATCGGGATGCCCATTCCACCTCTGCCACAGAGAATCCTGACAGGGCTCCCAGGGACGGGAGGTACTTAAGGCAGTGTTGAAATTCAGTGCCATGGTAAACGAGGGGTGTTGGGAAAGGCAGTTCTTCGGAGCAGGAGCTGTGGGGAGCCTAAACTTCCGAATGGAAACACGCAGCAAGCTGGGACTTTATTTTGTTTAGAAAACCAAATTCTAGGATGACTGCTGGCCATTTCAGCAGGGAGTTATGAAGCCTGGAATGGGGGATTCCCCTTTCTAAACCAAAAATGTCTGTAATTCAAATGATTCAGATGATGTGTACACCTAATCCAGTGCTGCCAGCCCCGTTTGAAGGGGGGATGACATGAAGATTTGGAGGCAGATGTGTGGCTCGGGCTCTGCAGTTCACTGTGCTTGGGAAGTTTTGGCTGCCAGAATCTGATCTGTAGGGCTCTGGGAGCCACAGTGGGACTGAGCCCACGTCCTGCCCCAAAAGCACAGGTCTCACTGCAAGAACTCAGCCACCAAAGTCCGCAAGCGCGTGGCCTGGGAACGCTTTCCCTCCAGCGTGTGTGTTTTGGCCGTGCACGCAGCTTTGGGTGTGCAGGGCGGGAGCAGAGAGGAGCTTCTCTCTCCTGTATCCTCCTGTTTCTGCTGCCAAAGGGGGTCGGGCTCAAGCCCAGCCTCTCCCCTTTCGCCTCCATCCTGCAGCCTGGCATGGCTGGGCATCTCATCACGTGGCTGTGCACGTGGGCACGAGTGCTCGTCATGTGAGGTGCCATATCGTGTCTCATACTGGGAGGCAGGGAGAGATGAAAAAGCTCAACGGAAGGGAAACTCCCCCTTCCTCCCCCCCAAACCCCCCCTCCCTCCGATCCAGCCTATTTTCTTTCCTCTCCTTTTGTTTCTGATTTCCGGAACTATGCGGCGAAGCAAAGCGTGGGGAGAAAGAAAGAGGCTGAAGAGAGCTGGCATCTGGCAGGGAAAAGAACAAAATAGCAGAGCAGGGCTTTGCTAGGCAGGAGCAGGGAAGGCGGGCAGATCCCAGGGCCCTCTGCCCCCTCGGCAGCGACTGCTGGGCAAGCCCCGGGAAAACGCAGGGTCTAAACACGGAGCTGGTCCCAGGCAGGTACAAACTGGCACAGATCTTGCTGGTAACAGCAGTGGAGAGGTCAGCCCAGGGGCTTGGAGTCTGGGCTCATGGACATCCTTCTTGCTCCCCCTGTTCACAGTATCTGTCCCCTGATCTCCCTCCTTCCACAAGCTCCATCCCAGCGAGCATCCCCAGGCGCCTGTCCCAGCAGTGAATTCCCCAAGGCCGTGCACTGCACCTCCTGCACAACGTCAGGAGGCTGGTGTGTGGTGACAAGGCCCCAAAAAGGAGGAGACTGAGGCAGAGGCCGTTCTGCCGCGGTCTTTTCTCTGAGGCTGAAATGATCAGCGTGGCGCGGTTCATCCTGTGATGTCCCTTTTACAGTCGGGGCTGAGAGATGCCTGAACATATTTTATTCCCGTTTTTTCCTCTGTCCCAGCCAGTACAGAAAGAGGTCTTTGCATACAGACCCAGTGTTAATTAGGTAAATTAATTAGGACCAAGATGCAGTGTTTTCCCCCTGAGGAGGAAATACAGTAAACTCCATTTTTGTGAGCTGTTTATTCAGCCAGGGGGGTCGAAGGAGAATAGCCGTGTCAAAGAAGCTGCCATTTTCAAGGTCCTTGTGTCCCTTCTGCGCCGCCCTAGAAAGGGAACAAAACTCTGTTGACAGCAAAATCTCAGCAGGAGCCCCTGGGCTGAGGGGCACGGGGAAGCGAAGTGGAAAGGGTGCCAGGTTTCCGAGAGCCTGGAGGGAACAGGCTTTGGTCTCCAGTGTTTCAATGGGCCGGGGAAAGCAAATCAGCCCTTTCAAGGCCAATCACGCTGTTCTCGAAGGCACACACTGGAGACAATGTGCTGCTGGCAGCGGGTCAGCAGGAAAGGGACTGGGTGGCCATGGCAAGGGTGAGGGCAGGAGAGCTACTGGGGGCCGAGAGCTGGCAACTGCACTCCTGCTCCATCCATCCCACCTCCTCGGAGCGCTGTGAGAGGTGATGGGATGCACTGGGGCACCAGGAACAGCTCAAGGAGGCTGTTGGGGTGGGGAGATGGGGCACCCATGGGTGTTTCTTTCTATTTTGTGTTGTCTCTCCCCTCTGCACCAGCACAGTCACAGCTAGTGTGATGAAGGAGCACTGAAGCAGTGTGCAGCTCCCTGACCCTCTTCCCACGCTGGCTTTTGGTTTCACAGGTTCATTCCACCCTGAAAGCCTGTGACCAGGAGGGCCTGGTCGCAGCCCACGTGCCGGGTCCAGAGTCTTTCCTGTGTTCCTGAGTGGATCAATGCACTCCCCGAGACGTGCCGTGGGATGGGCGGGTTCGTGGCCGCGGGTGGGGTGTTCTCATGCCGGGTGCTGCTGTGTGTCCTGGAGAGCAGCAGAGCTGGGTTTGTCGGCTCCTTGGCAGCCTCTCCCAGCCCAGCGCTCTGCCCACAGCACCATCTCCCGTCGGCATCGCTCTGGCTCGCAGGGGCAGTGCATCCTGGGAATTTCCTTCCCCGCTGCCAGAATACCTTCACCCCGAGTCCGATTGTGCGGACGATCTTCCGCCATCATATTTAACCCCCCTCCCCACCCCTGACCGAAGCCAGGATGAAAGCGGTGGGGTTTTTTTTCCTCTTTCTTTCTTTCTTTCTTTTTTTTTTTTTTTTTAATGGCGTTTCATTAGCCTCCAAATCAGACAGGCGAAACAATGGTGTTCTGTCAGCGATGGGCTTTCGTGCTGATTTCATCTCCTCTCTCATCCGTATGCAAACCAGCCTCCAGCAGGCTTTGGTCATGCCATGGAAACCGAGGTGCAGGCCCGGAATGGGGGTTCTCGGAGTGAGAAATCTCCTGTTCGCTTTTTCCCATTTGCATAATGCAACTTTTCTTCCCCCAGACACTGAGGCGCTTTGTTTATAGAGAGCCAAGAGAAAAGGGGATGCTGGGGACAGAGGAGGGACCGCGGGGAGGGGGGAAGTGCCCGGTGGGAGTGGGGAAGAGGAGGCCAGCGCTCGCAAAAGAGGAACATGCAGAGAAAAGCGCGGGGCGACTAGGAGGGAATATATATGAGGATGGGGACTGGGAAATGGGGCTGGGCCAGTTCCCCGTGATCCTGGGACCCGTGCGCTCCTTTGGCCTCTCTGTGCGAGCCGAAGGGTGTCGGGGGGACTTGGCGTGGCTGAGGATCCAGCTGGGAGCCTGGATCTGCGCTGAATTAAAGCCGGTTGTCATGATAATGCCCCCCAGAGGAAGCAGGAGCCTTTTCAAGCCCTGCATGAAATACCTCAAAGGGTTTTGTGCAAGAAGCCCCTAAGATCCTCGACTGGTGGAAACCGAAGGTTGTTTGGGGGAACAGTGACCCGCAGGGCTCACGGGAAGGAGGTGGCTAAGCTAAGTGACAGCCAGCAGAGCGTGAGGGCCCGGTCCCAGGAGGTGGGGAGAGAAACTGGGGGGGATAAAATCATACCCGGATTTATTCACAGGGGTGTGTGGGGCTGGGAGGGAGGGAGGTTGACAACCCAAGGTTGTCATCCCTTTCCCTCCCTTGAAACATGGCGAACTCCAAGGTGGCACAGGGTAGGTAGGAGGGTTAAGGGATTGGATAGTCCAGTCCCCACCAATGCCCCCCAGTTTTTTGGAGTCGTTGGAAGCAAGTTACCCCCCACCTTGTACTTCTCCTTCTGCAAACTGGTCATCTGCTACCCTTTGCAAACCAGTTTGAGATCTACTAATGGCAAGGGCAGGGGGCTGCCCTAATGAGTCTCTTCATCTCTGATGGCTACACCTCCTAAAAACAAACTTGGTTCTTGCTGGCTCCGTCCTGGGCAACAGAGTTTGATTTGTGAGTTGGATGAATGCACGATTAATAGTAATAATAACAATAATAGCAACGAAATGTATTAATCAGTGACGGATGACAGACATGAAACCTGCAATTAGAAGTATTTTAGGATATGTAAAAATCCCTGCAAATGATTTGCAAATGAGGTGCAGACAGCAAAGCAGGCAGCAATGGGGATATTTTTGGGTTTTGCCTCAAAGCGGGGCTGCTTTTTTTTTAAGGTGCTTCAGTGCAAGGTGGATGTACAGACATGAGCTCCTGAGGGAAGGCCTGTTGGTGCTGCAAAACGTGTGACTGACGCTCCAAAGTGTGGGATGCTCCTCCAGGCCCCAGGAAGTCCTGCAGGGCAGGGCCAGCAGAACTGCAGGCAGGAGCCTCAGTGATTCACGGGCTCCTGCCTGCACGTGGAAATCACTCAGGTTTAGGTGGGAATTGTTCAAGTCTCACTTGTGCCATTTGCACTTCAGGGCTCTGGCTGCACACAGGACCAGACATTACCACGTCCCTGTCAAAGAGCAGCTGGGATTCATCTGAGATGATCCCCAGAATGTGAAATATTAAATCTCCACTGGTGAGCAGGAAAACTCTGCAGTCTAGTCCCGGCATCTGGTGTTCTGGGATAGGAGGGAAAGTGGACGGAAAATATTTGTGCTTTGGAGGATTCTGCAGTAGCTCCACAGAGCCCCTTTAGCCAGCAGAAATGCCCACCTGGACATCCCTCTCAGGTGCACTGGTACCTCTGCGGAGCACAGCTCTGAATTGCTGATGTGCCACATGGAGCAGCTGGGATGCTGCTAATGCTCTGTAAAAGGGATGGAGCTTTTGAGGCAGCTGATTTGGGGCTTTTTCTCACTGATTTTAGTCTGGTTTCTGCAAAAAATGAGATTTCTGCTATCACAGGGTGTCTCTGTCGCTTCTCATCTCTCTCCCAGGAACTTCTGAAATAGGACAACTTCACCCCCATTTGGCTCAGTGTCAGTTTTGGATCCTCAGTTGGTGGGAACTGCTTTGGGTCTTCAGTTATATGCATTTTTCAGAAGCTTATTTCTACTATTGGCTCCAAAAAGCAGTTTTTACTTCAAGACAAGACTGGAGAAGGGCAGTGACCCTTCCCTTCGGACAGGGAGGGAGAGGGGTCTGCGTGATAGGGGCTTGCCAGGGTGCGAACTGCAAATGCCTCAGCCTAACGAGCTCTGTGGTTAATGAAGCATCAGAGCATTCCAATCCAAGGGGACTAGAGCCTAAACAGAGTTTCTGAAGGAGCCTCGCACATCTCTACCCCTGCCCGAGTTGAGACAGAGCTGCCTGTGGACTCAGGCAGTTGCCTGTCCAAAGCCCATCCACGGTGGCCTTTGGGCAGTGACATGGGAGCAGAGGAAGGAGCAGGGTGTGATTAAAACGTGACCTGGGTGTGAACTGCTGTGAAGGTGGCCCATGCCAGGACAGGAAGGGGCAGCGGGTCGGTCACTGCCGGAGCAGGGAGAGGACTCCCCGGCATCACTTCCACTCTCACCCTCCCACCCTCTGGCCTGCTGGTCATGCCAATTTGTCACCAAGCTGGGATTTCAATTAAACCCCAAAAGAAGGGGTCAGGGGTTATGCAAACACGTTGGTAGCGGCCGCTCGCCTGGAGGGCTCTCCCGGGGCCGCCGGTGCTGGCCCCTCGCTTTACACAGTCCCGATTGACCCGGGCTGAGCCCGGCTTTGTTCCCTGGGCTCCATTCAAGAGGCAGTTTGTCAATAAAATCGACCTCTTGGCTCCCCGGGGGTGCTGCCACCTCCCTTTCCCAAGGGTTTGGCTGGAGTAGAGCGAATGGTCCATCCGTGGTCTTCATGTCCCTGGACACGCCAAGGGTGAGGGCAGGGATGGGAGCAGGAAGGCCACATGTTGCAGGCCCAGCAGCGATCACAGCAGCTTCTTCTCCCCATGGGGCTTTTTATTACTAATCTCTGCCCTTTGGGCTTTTGCACCTGAGGGCAGTTTCCAGCTGGACCCCTTGGAAACACCAAGGCAAACACAGGGTTCTCTTCATCCTCTCCAGACCTCATTCTCCTTCCAGGGCTGTCACTCTCACAGTCACCTCCATGAGCATCCCATGATGGTTTTCTGCTCCTCACCATCCAGGCTGGGTTGACGCAGGGACCTGGAGGTCTCCTCCTGAAGAACTGAGCCCTGTTTTCCCTCCCTGTTACACAACCAACACCGATGTCCCACTCAGGGCAGCACCTCTCCCTACCACGCCGTGTGCCCACCGGCACATCCATCCACTGTGGGCATGATCCCACTTTTCAGGGGGGTGTGAGGCTTCCTGGTGGGCTTGGGAGGTGGGACTGCATCAGCCCCTGCTCTGGTGCACTAATTGCACCGGGCAGCATTGCAAACAAACAGTGCTTGAACCCACAGGCCTAAGGAGGCCATTTCAGCTGCAAGATAAATGGATATCACGGAGCAAGTGGCAATTAGCGTGGGTAAAGAGCCCCTTAGTGACTGTCCCTTACATAACACCTTTGTTCCGGGCCCTTCACTTCATATTCAGTTTGTAAATAAACTTGACTCCCAGTTTTACTGGGGCCTTTATTCCCTCTTTATTTTATTTTATCATTCTTTGAACCCGGCGAAGAACGAGTCGATTGTTCACCCCAGGGAGATGCAGCTCTCTGAGGCACTGCCCGGCCTGGCGGTGTCCGCTCGCCCCAAAACGGGCACTGGCAGCTGCCCACGCCAGAGCCACCCACGCAGCCGCCAGGCCAGCAATTTTAATTGCTTTGCCCCTGCCGATGATGCCCGGAGGCTCATTATGCTGCTGGCCATGAATGGGAGCCTCAAAACGTGGCTCTGTAATTGCAGTGGGCTGAAGGTGGTTGGGGCTTTCGTTCAGGGGTGGCTTGGCAGAGGGGCAGAGCTCTACCCCCAGTGATTGGGGTCAGGGAGAGAGTCTGGGGGGCTCTGGGTCAGTCCCAATGCAGAGACCTGTCTCTAATTTACACCGTGTCCTTCCTGTCACCATCTAAACTGTGGGGCTTGGGAGGCTTTGTCTGCACCCATGGGGCTGCTGCCAGGCTGGTGGGGAGCAGAGGCTCCAAGGCATGGGGGGATGTGGATTTGGGGTGGATTTGGGGTGCCCGGCCCCAGGCTTCAGGCATGCTGTGATGAGCAGGGCCCGATGGCTCTCCTGCCTTTGACTTGAATGCTCCAGCCTTTGCCAGCTCGTTTTCCAAAGGGCAGGAGCCGCCTGGAGAGTCACTGACGGGTTTAGTACAAGGAGCAGTGGCTCTTCCTCCACCAACCAGGCTCTCCCCTTGCTGCTGGTCTCTCAGACCGGTGCTGGTGATACTGGGCCGCACTGGGAAGCCTGCGGGTGCTGCTCTTTGTTTGGTGCAGGGACGGTCGGGCCCCTGCTCCTCTCCCGAGCCTTCCCTCTCCCATATGGTGCCCATTATTAGATGTGTGCACCAGCCTCGTCTGACAAGGAGCTTTACAGGTGTCGCTGGGATAACGATTCACACTCTGACGAAGGTGGGAAAGATGATTAGCTGGCTTTCTATCAAGCAGCACACGGCATCAGCTGCTCCGGGGGGTGGGGAGGCAGTGGGGGCTGCGGATGTGTAAGGACATGTACGCTGGGAGCTCAGGGAGCCCGGGCTTTGTCCTGCTTCTAATTCCAATGGACTCCGGGGCACCTCTTTGTGTGCCTTAGTTTCCCCAGCTGTAACAGGGGGATGTTGTTATTGCTTTGACTTGTAAAACACCCTTCGAGCAGCTGATTGAGCTTCTGCATTAGCAAGAGGTGAATTAGGCAGGTCTCTTGGCAGCTGGGCTGCCGCGGAGAGGGCAGGGGAGCTGTCAGAGCCGGGGCTCTCAGGGGACAGGGCTGGAGGTGGGGAAACATGAATTAAATGAACCCCCCGGATGCAGGCATGCGGTGCAGCGTGTCTGGAGCGTGTCCTGAAGGCTGTGAGAGCCGCGTGGTGTGGGGAAGGTTCCCTGGTGCCAGTGTGGCACGGGCAGGTGGGCAGACGTGTGCATGCCCTGCCCTGCCCTGCCCTGCCTGCATCGTGTCTGTCGGATCTTGGGCTTTTCCTGCTGATTCATTTTAAAGACTCGTTTAGCAGACAAGTCCTGGCATCCCTGAGCCTGACACGGGCACTCCACACACCCAACCCTGCGAGCTCGTGGAATTCCTTCCGCTCTTTCCACATCCTGAACATTGTTGGAGAGAGAGGCGAAATAGGAAAATAAGAACAGAATAAGCTTTTCTCAGCTGTCCTTTGCTTCAGTGCAGGGCAAACTGTGCTGTCTCACGTTACATCCCCCCACGTCAGGCTGCGATCTGAGGGTGATCTGGCGGAGCAGAGACCTCCACGTGGGGCTGGGGAAACTGAGGCACGAGCGGCGTCTGGCGCTCGAACCATCCCCCGCAGCAGAAGAGGTGTGAAGGTGCCCAAGCTCCCCGAGCCCCGCCGGGGTGCCATCATCACCCAGACGCTGCTGTGACCCTCCTGTCCCGGGACGGGCCCCCGGCGCTGTGGGCAGAGCCGGCGCTGCCTCTCCCCGAGCTCGCGGGGCCGGCGGGATTATCTGCTTAGCTGCACCATCTGTTCCTCAAACTGCCATCATTATGTTCAACTTGGGGAAGAAAACGGCCCCTACAGAGAAGCAATTTGTTCGCTGACTAAACCTTTCAGGCTCTCGCCGTCCCAGCTTCCCCTCGGCCGCTGCACGGGCGGGTCCTGCGCTCGCAGCCGCCTCGCTTAAACAACCTGTGGGGAGAGCGGCGGCCGCGGGCCGGGCGCGCTGTAAAACGGGCGTGGGGAGGGCGCAGGGCTCCCCTAATCCGATTACAGAGCGTAACAGCCTTTCAGAGGGGCCGGGCGACGACAGGAGGAGGGAGGTCCATTTCACACCCGACCCCGGCGTCTGGGGGTCTCGCAATGATCTCACTGAAGGGGCTTTTCTTCCCCGTCGCAGTGGGTTGCTTTTCAAATGCGCTGCGAGGAGATCAGGAAGGAGAAAGGGGCTGCCTGGGAAAGGGGAGGAGAGGGCTGGGAAGGAGGTGAGGTGGAACGGGGTGGCGCGGGGCCGGGGTGAGCGCTGCACCCCAGGCCTGGCGGGGGGACGGCTGGAGTCCCTCGCTGGGCACCAGCCCTCGTGTCGCTTCTCCTTCTCACACCCCAAACCCTGCGACGTGGCACAGGGTGTGTGTCACAGGGGCACAGACACGGGGACGTGTCCTTCCCTGCGGCCTGAACGTGGAGTGGAGCTGTGGTTCCTGCAGAAACCCTCAGCGCCTGCAGTGGCAGCAGAAACGGAGCCGGGTGACCCATTTCCACCGTGTTTTGCCATGGAATTTCAGTGGCACCAAAGCATTTAATGTGCTGATTTCACCAGTTTTCTGTAACGAGCCACGGAAGTGGAAAGAAGTTAGTGGTGCTTTGACTTATATCAAAGCAAGAAGTTTGGACTTTCTGCTGTGTTTTAAAGTGGTGTTTTATTATCATCACCTGCAAACAAATGCGCTTTTTTTTGCCTTTTTTTTTTTTTTTTTTTTTTTTTTTTGGCATCTTTGGTGCAGTCACTTAAAGAAAACCTCCGTGCTTCAACAGCAGCAGATATGAGAACAAGATGGTCCCACCTGTGGCCACTTTGGTTGGGTTGCAAAGCACTTACCCCAAAATTCACCGTGCTGGTGCTGCACCCCCTGCCCCTCTGCATGGGCTGGGGCTGTGACCCCCTCCCCAGGGACGGGGCTGGCAGCTGGGGACACCTGTGCCTGCGGGAGCCCCCCGTGGCGAGCGCTGGAGTCTGGCACGGGAGGTGTGAAAGTGTCTGGCAGCCGCCCCAGGCTTGTGGGAGGTGGGACCCCAAGGTCTCCCCACACTAGGGACCCCTGGCACAGCCACCATCACCCCACTGAGAGTCCTCTGAGGCTGTGCCCGTGCTCCAGTTGCTGCAGGACCCTCTGAGGGCTCACTCGAGCTGTCACAGCCCCAGGGTGCTCCAGCCTGCTCCCAGGCAGATTTGGGGACTGTTGCCCATGCCTGAGGTGAGGGCCTCTCTGTGGGGATGGCTGCAGTAGCCAGGGGAGCATCCCTCTCCCAGTGGGGCCAAGGGCTCAGGGAACACCTCCTTGATTTGAGGAGGGGGCTATTCCTTGGCCCCAGCCCCTGGCACAAGGTCGTAAGAGATCAGGGGAAGGCAGGGGTCACCTCTGCGTTGGGGACCCTGGTGTCACCCTGTTCCTGCCCCTGGGTGCTGGCTGCTCTGGCTGTCCCACCCTCCAGCGGCCAAGGCACCCACTGGGTGGCTGGGACAACCCATGAAACCCACAACATGGGCAACAGTCTTTAGGATGCAGGGGGGCTGGGGGGCTTTTCTTTCTTCCCTGGAACCACACCTGAAGGAAACAGCCAGCAGAGGTGCCGTGGGAATTCACTGTCAAATCCCAAAGCTACAAAACATCTGAGGTTTTTAATTGTTGTGTGCAAAAGTGTCCGTAGAAACTCTTCGCTGCTTTCTGTGCAGCCTCCTGTGCCCCTTCTCCAACGCCCCACCACAGACACATTGCCTTCATCCCTTCAGGGAGCAGCAGATGGGGAAATCGAGGCACAGAGCAGAGGGGCAGTGGCTGAGCCAAGCCTGGACACCCTGAGGTGTCCCTGGAGAAAGCTGGATCGCTCCCACACAAACACCTGGATCACTGCAACATCTCTTCACCCTGCAAAGGCCTGTGGGCACCCGGCTTCTCCCAAAACATTTGGGACCAGGAGCTGTCTCCCACTTGGGGATAAGGTGGCTGTCTCCAGAGCAGGCTGCCAGGAAGTTCAGGCTGTCAAAAGTCGCCTGGCAACGGCAGAGGGTTCATCCTGGTGGTGCAGGACCTCACCGGGGATTTGGGGTCATTACACCAAGGTGCTGATGCCCGGCTCCTTCCCACTTGTCTCAGAGTCACATCCTTCCTTGTCCACCTGCGCCGAGATGGAGACATGGAGAGGGGCAGAAATGGGCCCTGCTCAGGGAGGATCAGGGTTGGATGGGGGCAGGAGGAAACGGCCTCAAGTTGCAGGGAAGGTTTAGACTGGATATTGGGGGAAAATCCTCATGGAAAGGGCTGTGCATCCCTGGCACAGGCTGCCCAGGACACTGGTGGGGTCCCTATCCTGCAAAAATGATGTGGACGTGGCACCTGGGGACATGGTTTGGTGGTGGCCTTGGCAGTGCTGTGGGAATGGTTGGACTCGATGGTTTTAGAGGGCTTTTCCTACCCAAAGTCAGGCAGTGATTCTATGATTCCATGGCCAGGGGCGTTTACTGCAGCTCTCATGCCCAAAATGCTGCTGCAAGAGGAGGGAGGGTATCGGCTGCCCGAGCTCTGTAAACCCCTTTTTTTTACCAGAAAATAGCGAGCTTTACCTCCCAGAGGACGGTGTTCTCCAGGTTTCCCTTGTCCGGGGGAGACCTCAGCGCCTTGGTTTTCAGGACGGCTCCTGAGGATGCCGAAAGCCGGGCGAGGGCGTCTGAGAGCGGGGCGGCCGCTGCCCGGGCTTCCCCTGACATCTAGCGGCAGCGCCGGGCTGGGCGGCGGGAGCCCCGGACTCGGGGGGAGCCCCGGCCACGGGGGGAGCCCCGGCCACGGAGGGTGCCCGATCTCGCGTGTAACCCCGGCCCCGGCGGGTTTGCTCAGCGCCGAGCGCCTCTGGGCTCTGCCTGTCCCGTCCGATGGGGACGCTCTGCGTTGGGGCTGCTCCTGTCTTTTCTCCCCCTAAACCCACCGACTCCCCTGCCCCTCACACCCTCCGCCCCGTCTCACCACAGGCAAAACTCACCCGTGAGGCAGCCCCCGAGCGTGGCGAGCAGCAGGGTGAGGGGCAGGGCACAGAGCTGCAGGAACGCCTGGTCAGCGGCCGTCCGGCTGCCCTGGGCCACCAGCGGGAACACGAGCTCCAGCCTGCGAACCCCAGAGCTTTTTGGGGAGCTTGTTCTCCCAGGCTTGTGCCTCTAAGGGGTTCTGTAACAGAGGGTGTGTGGAGCGTCCCTGGTCTCAGGGGTCATGGTGGCCCCAGCCTGATGCCTCAAGTCACCAGCACCCCTGGTTCTGGCTCTTCTCACCTGTCACCAAAAGTGTCTGCGGTGGCCAGCAGGGTCAGCAGCACCCCCAGCAGGGCGCCCAGTATCCCTGGCAGCCCGTGGACATTGTGAACCCCACACGTGTCCTGGATCTTCAGCCTGGAGTGCAGGACAGGCTGGGGAGAGCACGGGGAAGAGTTGGTGTTGGGAAGGTCGGGTTGCCCAGGGAGGTTGTGCTGCAACTCTGTGTTTGCAGGTCTGGGAGCTGCAGGTTGGTGATGCAGCTGCCCCCAAAGGTCCCCTGAGCTGGGACCGGTGTCCTCAGCTGTCCTGAGGTGACTCACCGAGAAGAATCTGAAGCCAAGTGGGCAGATCAGGCCAGCCAGAAACCCCGCGATGAGGGCCCCAAAGGGGGTGACCAACATCTCTCCAGCCATACCCATCACAGCAGCGCCAGCCAAGGTGGCATCCTGGATCTGAACCTGATGGAGCAGGACACAGTCAGGGGAATTGGCTCCATGGAGAACACCAGCATGGGGCTGGGGGAGGTTGCCTTCCTCGGGGAACCTCAGAAAGCCTAACAGACATCCTCTCTTGCCCTGGGTGTGCTCACACTCACACTGTCCCGTGTAGGACAGGATGTGGGCAGTGTGTGAGACTTGGGTTTGTCCCAGGAGAGGACCTACCATCCGTGGGGTGCTCTCCTCGTAGAGGACAGGAGACAGGATGAAGGTGGCGATGGTACTGGCCACCAGGGAGAAGTAGGTGTTGAGCACTGCCCAGGGCTCAGCACTGTCGTGAACTGTGGTGGCTGAGATAAAGCTGGGCCAGAAGGTCCACAGGTAGATGGTTCCTGCAGGGAAGTGGAACAGGCAGGCTTTGAAGGTGGGGTTGACCCCTCATGGGAAAGAAACTTCTTGCTACTGCCAAGAGCTTCAAGCGGCCACAGCGAGGGTGGTTCAGGTTGGACATGGGGCAAAGCTTCTTATAGGAGAGGGTGGTGCAGGAGGGTTCCTGGGGAGGAGAAGGACCTCTGTCCTAGATTGTTTGCAGGAATCTCCTGGTCAAAGCTGCAGCCTCACTGTCCTGGTGTTGGTGATGGCCCTTCCACCACCTACCCTGTGACTCTGGTTTGTAGGATTTGAGCTCCTTACCAACCACAGCAAAAACATCCAGCTGGTGCCCCATGTCCTGCTGGTCCTCCCTCTTCCTCTTGTCCATATGGGGCTGGTGCAAGATCCGTGAAACCACCAGGCCAAAGTAAGCCCCGAAGATGTGGACGGTCAAGGAGCGCCCGCTGTCGCTTACCTGGTGAGTACAGAGAAGCACCGTGCGGGAACCGGGGATAAGAGATTTATCTCTACAGACAAGTCAGGACATGACATGAGGAGCCTAAACCATCCGACACACCCTTTGCAATGCCCGCCCCCCCCCCCCAGCTGGTGACTCACCCCCATGAGGCTGAGCAGGATGTATTCATTGAGGGAGCAGAGGGTGACCTCCAGCAGGGTCAGCAGCAGCATCTGCACAGGGTTCACCCTGCCCAGAACAGCTCCGGTGGAGATCAGAACGGCCGCGGTGCAGAAGTCGGCGCTGATCATGCTGGGAAGGAGAGGGAAGGTGTGGGGCTGGACCCACACAGGAGCTGGAGAGAGCAGGAATGGGGGGGCAGGAGCAGAGCCCACAGCCCAGACCCTGCGTCCCACCACCCCTGCAGGCTGAACAGGCAACCCGAGCCTTGCGGTGTTGGTGACAAAGGGACAGCTGGGCTGCAGGCGGGCAGGGGCCAGTGTGCCCCCCGAAATGCCTGGCTGTAGCCTTGGCAGAACTTACACGGCCCTTACTAGTGTGGCACTCGAACAACCCAGAGGCCTGGTCCTACTTGTCCTCAAACTCCTTCTCCAAAGCAGAGCTGTGAGTTTTACAGAGGAGGGAGCCAGTGTGCCAGGGCCGGGCTGGGATGAGCGTGTCTGGACGGCAGCAGCTCCCTCCTGCCTTACCTCCGAGCTCCCACGTAAATTTTGCCATTGAGGAAGAAGTATAAAAACCCCTGGATCAGGATGGCCCACTGGATGGCAAAGGACACGATGAGGATGCTGATGGCCACGCTGCCTGGCCCATAGCGGCCAAGGAAGGCCACCAGGAGCCCGAAGCCAAGGAGCACTTGGAGGTGGATATCCCGGAAACCTGGGAGGGGAGAGGCAGAGGGGAGGGTTTGGAGGTGTTGAGGGCAGGCAGACACCCTCCTGTCTGCTGGTCCCCAAGGGGACTAGGACATCCCCTGCTCTAACAGGTTTGGGGGAGCGGAGGCTTCAGCACATATAAACCAGCCTCACTCAACTGATGTGTCTCTGGATCAGGCCTTGGATCTCCCCTGGAGATCTGTAGCAGAGAGTGGGAGCAGTTGTGGCTTGTGCTGGTGACAGGTAAAGTTGTCCCTGTCTGACATGGCCCAGTCACCCCTTGCAGTGGCTCCTTGTCACCCTGTCTGCAACCATCCCCATATCTCAGTCCACTCACGGGGCTCATCCAGCAGCCCAGACACCTCCCGCAGTGGCTGAGAGCCATCTGCACCCCTACACCAGTGTGAAGGTGGGTCTGAGGTGTCCGTCCCCCCTCCAGGACCTTGTTGCTGCCCCCAAAAACACCACATCCCACTTCATGGGATGAAGACAGAGGAAGGATGAACAGAAAAATGGGACCAGTCTGGTACTGTCTGGTGGCAAACCAGAGGATGGGGGACTAATTCAGCTTGAGCTAAATGCCCTTTGCACCTCTTGTGCCGACAGCTGTGTCCCGTCCTTCCCTGTGAGTCACTGCCTGGGTGGGGTTACGTGGGCAGGTGAAACCGGGAGAACCTGCCCCTGCACAGCGGCTCAGCTCCACCCCCTCCCTCAGCCGGGGCATCCGGAGGCTCCTTTCACACCTCCCATCGGAGAGCCACGATCAGCCCCTCATCGCTCAGCCGGGAGGAGCTCCACAGCAACGCCCAGCGTGCAGGAGGACGCTCCCAGCGGGGCAGACCCCCAGCCCCACGCTGGGCCCTGTGGCTGCACCAAGGGAGCTGAATCCTCTGTGGAAGGAGCTTGGTGCGAGCCCCTCAGCACTGCAAAACCCAGCAGGTCGATGGGAAGCTTTGCAGACCCCAGGGCACGAGGAGCAGCTGCCGTGCTACCCACAAGGGATGGGAGCATGATCCGGGGTTTATTGTTGCACCCAGTGAACCCCTCTGAATTCCAGCTGGTGAAACACATGTCCTGGACCCAAATATCCCCGTTTCGGGACTGGCTCTGTCCAAGAATGTGGGAAATCTTTGCAGTACATCTGCTTTCCACCCACTGCGCCCTGCTTGGTGGGACGCACTGGTACCCCAACCCCGCGGTGTGATGTTCCCCCTCTGTTTAACTCTGGAGTCCGGTCCAGAGCTGGGCGCTGTGACAGGGTCTGCAGCCTGGGCTGAGTGTGGTGACATCCTGCGCCCCCCCTCAGCAGCACCTGGGGACCACAGAGCTGCTCTGCACCCGCGGGCACGGGGGTACTCACGGGGGTGCTGGAAACCCGAGTCCTGGTTTCTCCGGCTGCAGTTCAGCTGCGGGAAACAGAGGCTGGAGCTGCTCTCTGGGCTGTACCGGGCAAAGACAGCGAAGAGGAGGATGTTGAGGATTTGGAGGAGGAAGCACAGCCCGGAGAGCCGGAGCCTGGAGGCAACGCTGTGCTCAGGCATGTCCAGGGGGCAGCCGGGGCAGGGGGAGCCCCTGCGAACGGGGGGACACGGGGAAAGCCACGCTGGGGCTGCAAACTCCGCCTGCCAAAGCCGCTGCCAGGTCCTGCCCTCGCCTCCCGCGCTTCCCACGGTTGGAAGAGGCTGCCGGGAGCGGGACGGCGCTGCCAACACGGAAACTCCGGGCTGGCATCGCTGGCACGCCTCCACACCCGGCTTTGCCACGCCAGGTGGCTCAGGCCGCTGTGCCGGGAAGCGCGTGAGGCGTGTGGTATCAGTGTCCTCCCTGCTGGGTGCAAGAGGGTCGGAGGAGGACTTGGGGGGCAGCAGGAGCTGTGCTGGGATCTGGATGTTGAGCGCTCGAGAAACGTTTTGGTTTTGGGGACTGGGTCAGGGAGAGGAGGTGGGACTGACCTGCTGCAGAGGTGCTGGGCTTGACAAAGCTCAGCAAAGCCAGAGTCAAACTCCCTGTTCAGAGGGAAAAATGATGGTTCATGGGGGCTTTGGGGAGGAGGTTCCCTGTGAGGGGAGGAGGAGAATCTAACCCTTGAAAAACAAGGGCGAGGAGCTGAATCAGGGCCTGCTGATAGAACCTGCAGCAGGAGCTGGGGGAGTTGAGCACAAGGGTTTCCTTCAATGTTCTTTGATGCAAAAGCTTCTGCTTTTGCAGAGGGGTTTGCGATACACCGAGAGCCGGTGCAGATCCCAAAAAGGGAGGGGAAGAGAGAAGGAGCCAAGAAGTAAAACACAGTGTGTGTTTGGGAAGTGACTTGAGTAACTCATTTCCACAGCGTTGGGCCAAACTGTGATCTCAGATAAGCAGCGTCGAGCTGGGGTCGTGCCCTGACGCCAACGGGATGGGGAAGGGGGATGAGTCACTTTTGCAGGCCCCTGCAAGTATCCTGCTTTGGGCTGTGGTTTTGTGAGAGCCAAGGGCTGTAGCTGTTGCCTTCACTTGGGAAATATGTGAGAAACACTCAGCTCGTTCGTGGTACCGCAGAGCTGGGAATCAGCATCCTCCAGCCAAGGAGCCTGGGCTGCTGCTGGGAGGGATCAGGATCTGCTGCCGCAGCCGTGGACGTGGGAAGTGTGATGGAGGGACATCATGGGCTCTCTGAAGAGCCATGGAGCCGCCAGATAACTGTGGGGAGCTGCAGGGGAGGAGCTTCCAGTGCTGCTGAGGTTTAGCCTTCCTCTGCCCGGGGGAGCAAAGCCATGGCCACCTTTTACTCATCGACATGAGCCAAAGATCTGACCATTCTGAGCTGGGAGAAGCTCGAGGGCTTCCAGTTCAGCCTGCTGGCATCAAAGTTGATGCCCCTCCTTGAAAAGGACCTGGGAGCAGTGGGGAGTAGGTGCAGGGCAAGGGCCCAGGGACCCAGTGCATTCCCTGGTGCCTCTCCTGGGAGGGTTGTTTGCTGTGCCATGCATGCCACGGCCAGGCCAGGATCACCGTGTCCTTTGGTGCTGGGGACAGTCGCTGCTTGTCCTGTGTTTGCCTTGAGAGGAGATCCCTCCACTCTTGGAGATGGACCCTGGGGGAGGGAGAAGATGAGGGAGCCCAGAACACAGTCCCATTGTGTGCCCGTGTTTTGGTGCCGGCAGCATCCCAGCCCGAGGTGGCGACAGGGAAACCTCTCTGATGCCTTTTCACAGACAGCATAAGGCCGGTGGGATGCAAGAGTGGTGGGACCCCCCTTGCACAGTCTGTGGGAGCCCCAAAGGGTGGGAACTTCTTCCCCCCCACTGGGGACTGAGGTGGGCAGAAAATCGCCCTGATGTGTGTGGGATCACAGAGCACTGTCCCAGCACTGGGGGCCGATTCCGAGCAGAGGCTTTGCAGGACCAAGAGCTGCTGGAGCCCGGTGCAGAGTTGTATTTTTCCCTGAATTCCCAACGCTGTGGCCTGCGGATAAAGGGATGTTTGTTAGCTGGGCACGCTGTGTTTTGCAGACAGAACAATAAAGAGAAAGACGCTCACAATGGGAAATTGTGCTTCCTCCTCCCTGTGCGTTCCTCGGGGAGGTATTGGAAGGGAAAAAAAAAAGAGAAGAAAGCGGGAAGAGACGGTGACAGGGCAGGGAGCGCGGGCACGGCCGGCACCATGGGAGCAGGCAGCAAGGGCCCACGGGGCCCCAGGGCTGCCGGGACACTGCCCGTCCCAGGACGGTGACAGGGCAGGGGCTGGCTGGGAGCACCCACTCGCCACATCCCCGTGTCCCTGTGCCTCCTCTTCTGTGCAGGTTCGACCTCCCCAGAGCCCTCGGCCCCTCCATGGGCTGTATATGACGGAGACAGGACGCAGCAGGAGCTGGGGCAGCACATGGGCTGGGGGCCTTGGATGGGAACAGTGGCTCCCCAAAGGACACACCTGGGGACGGTAAGAGATGGGGCAGGGGGTGCTGGGAAGGAGGGTTGGCACAGTCTGTGGCCTCAACGTCCCCTTTGCACAGTAAATATCAGTGAGCCCACCACGGAGCAGGACCACCTCCTTCGGTCTCCACCAGAGCCGGGGGCTGTCCCGCTGCCTGTCCCTGAGCCCTGTGCTCCCCTCAGGTGCCGTCCTGCCCCCAGCTCTAAGGATGCACAGGCTGCTCCTGCTTGGCTACTTCTGGCTCCTGACAGCATCCACAGTGTCCAGCATCTTCCAGAGGCCGACTGGGAGCCCAGGTAGGGAGCAGGGCCTGGGAGAAGGATGGGGGAACCCATTTAGGGAGCAGGACCTGAGGGAAAGATGGGGCACTGCTGTTTGGGGTCAGTGCTGGAGGGCAGAGATGATGCTGGGGGGGTCCAGCTGGGGCAGGGGCTGAGCTGTGCTTCCAGAGTGGAAAAGGAGCCAGGAGAGAAACCACCAAATGCTGCTGAGGGTTGAGGGGCGCTCGGGGAGGTGTCGAAGGGGTGGTGGGGCCTCAGCAATGCTCCATGGTGACCCTGTGCTGAGGCTGCCTGGGGGTGCCACAGCCCCCCCACGCCTGCAGTACCTGCTGGAGCCCCTCCACTCCACGGTGCACACCCAGCGCGGGGCCACGGCCACCCTGCCTTGTGTCCTGCGCACCCTGCCCCGCAACTACCGCGTGAAGTGGAGCAAGGTGGAGCCCGCCAACTACCGGGAGAGCATCATCATCATCACCAACGGGCTGTACCACAAGAACTACGGGCCGCTGAGCCCGCGGGTGCGCCTGCGGCACAGCCACCGCTACGACGCCTCGCTCACCATCACCGACGTGGCTCTGGAGGACGAGGGGCGCTACCGCTGCCAGCTGGTCAACGGGCTGGACGATGAGAGCGTCTCGCTCACGCTGCACCTCGAAGGTGAGGCTGGGCTCCCCCGCCCTGGGGGATGCAGCAGGAGACTGAGATCCAATCCAGCCAGGGGCTCTGGGCTGGACTGCAGGTCTGGCGGGTTCCATCCCTGTACGGGCCATTCACTTAAGAGCTGGACTCGATGATTCTTGTGGGTCCTTTCCAACTCGGAATGTTCTGTAACTCCTGTCTGTGACTGGCTGCCTCCACCCCTTGTTGCACCGCCTCAGCCTTATCTTCAGCACTGAATCTCTGGGGATGTTCAGTCAAAGCCTCCTCAGGGAGAGCATCTCCCTCACCCTGTCCCTGCCCCTCCAGGTGTCGTCTTCCCTTACCAACCCAGCAATGGGCGCTACAAATTCAACTACCACGAAGCCAAGCGAGCCTGCGAGCAGCAGGACTCCCGCCTCGCCACCTACCAGCAGCTGTACAAAGGTGAACCACTCAAAAAAAGACCCCATTTCAGCCCAAAAAACACGCCTGCCTGGGCATGGGGAGGAGGGAAGTGCTGGTGCTGAGCTCCCTCTTGCCCCACAGCCTGGACAGAGGGTCTGGACTGGTGCAATGCTGGCTGGATCCTCGACGGGACCGTCCACTACCCCATCATCAACTCGCGGGAACCTTGCGGTGGCCGCCTCCTCCTGCCCGGTGTCCGGACCTATGGGGCCAAGGACAAGCAGAAGGACCGATTTGATGCTTTCTGCTTTACCTCTGCTCTTCAAGGTAGTGCTGGGGTCCCCTGTCCCTCCCACAGAGCCCTGATGCCCCCCAAAATTTGTGCCAGCTCTGGGGGGTTGTTCCCAGGGCATCATGGCAGCTGCTCACCCGCGGTGTCCCCATCCATCCATCCATCCATCCATCCATCCATCCATCCATCCATCCATCCATCCATCCATCCATCCCCAAGGCCAGGTCTACTTCATCCGAGGCCACCTGAACTTCAAGGAGGCCGGGCAGGCGTGTCGCAACCACGGGGCTGCCATCGCCAAGGTGGGGCAGCTCTACTCGGCCTGGAAGTTCTCCCGGCTGGATCGCTGCGACGGGGGGTGGCTGGCGGACGGCAGTGTGCGCTACCCCATCACCACCCCCCGCGAGCGCTGCGGGGGGCTGCCGGACCCCGGCGTCCGCAGCTTCGGCTTCCCCAGCAAGGAGATGAGGACCTACGGCACCTACTGCTTCGTGGGGAAGTAGGGGACGCCGGGAGGAGAGGGGGGCTGAGCAGAGGGGGCGGCGGTGGGACACCAGCCCTCGGCACCCGGGCAGAGAGTGTGAGGTGGGGTAGGAGGGGGTGATCTCCCAGTGATTTTGGGTGGTTCATGCATCATCCAGTGAAGAGCTGGATGTAGGTGCTCAGTGCGTGCTCTCATGGAGCTGCTCCCCACGGCCCAGCCTGCTGCAGGACTTGTGGGCTGGTCAAGGCCTGCTGGAGAAGCCAGACCCGTTGCTGGGCCAGGACGGGGTTCCAATCCAGCCCCCCCAGCAGGCAGCACAGACTCCCCATTCTCCAGCTCCCATGAATCCCTCACCCCATCCTTGCTCCCTGCAGCCATGAGGACTCTCTCTGGTGCGAGCACAGAGGACTTGGGCTGAGCATTAACGAGCGTGACTAATGGCGTGTCGCCTTCTCAATTAATAAAGCAACGGCAAAGCTGCGCAGCAAAGCCACACTCCTGCCTGGCTCCTTCCCCTGGGACCATCTGGCCTCTCCATGAGGGGAATTTGACAGGGACTTTCCATCCCTGATGCCCTGCCCAGGGGTTATCTGTGTTCCAGGCTCTGGGGATTTCCGGGTGTTGCTGTTTGATACAGCCCAGGAGATCTATAAAAAGCTGTGGAACTGGCACATTGTGGGGGGTAACAGTATGGGGAGATGCTGGCAGCCCCTGGCACCTGTCTCGTGTGTTTGCTGGTAGCAACATCCCAGTCCAAGCCCTGACCAGTGCCCAGTGTCACTGGGACGTGGGGGCACTTTGGTCTGTGCCTCGCTGCTTCTGTGCCCAGGCTTTCAGCCTGCTGGTGGAGGCTGACACGGTGTCTGTTTTGGGGCTGTACAGCCCTGCCTGTCCCACCCCTGGGCCTGACCCCCCACACCAAATGACCAGGCCACCACTCTGCATCATCCGTTTACTGGTTTTAATACCCACAGGAGCACAGAGAGGGGGTTTGGGCAACACGTACACAGCTCCAAGCCTCCAGCGGTGACTTCTGCCTTTCCTGGGAAGTGCAGAAGCACCCCCACATCCCAGGACGGCGCTGAGCTGCAGCAGAACTTGAATGTCCCCATGTCACCCTCCACCAGGGTGTCACAGGATGAGAACCCTTGGGGCAGAGGTGGGAGAAAGCGGCTGAGGGTGACACTGTCATGTCACCGACACCCCCTGCCCACGGTGTCCCCCTTGATTTCAACTCTGTTGTGACTGCGGGAACGAAACTCCCGCTGTGCTGCATTTCGGGTCACTGTCGGTTCCTTTTGAGGGAGTCTTTAGTTATTAGGATTTCTTTGTACAGATATAAAACAAACAAGGAGGCAGACACCCCGCAGTGAGGTTTCAGCCCACGCCGGTGTCCCAGTGCCGTCCCCATCCACACGAGCTCCAGGGCCCGGGCAGGCGGTGGCTGCTGCCCCAGGGACTCGTTCAGTTGTCTCGGGGCTGAGCCAGGCCTGGGCGGGGGACACAAGACGGCCCAGGTGAAGGGAAAGCCGGGTGGGCAGATGCTGGGGGAATTCAGGGGGGGCCTGGAGCTCACCGGGGCGACAGGCCAGCTGGGGCGGCTCCCACGTGCCGTCCTCCTGGCAGCGGACGACGGGCGAGCGGCGCGGGACGAGGCCGTGCCGGCACTGGTACCGCGCCACGGAGCCGATCTCGTAGCGCTGCTTTGGTTTGCCGAAGGCGCGGGCGTTGGCCAGGGCGGGGGGGGCCCGCACTGCACTGCGAGGGAGGGTCGGGGGCGTCGCAGCCAGCGTGGAGGGACCCCCCCCTCAGCCTGGAGCAAAGCGCTGCCCCATGAACCCCAAACTGACCGAGGGGCCCGAGCGCAGGATCTGCTTCCCTGCTGTGGGCATGGCGGGGAACCCCCTCGCTGGGGGTGGCAGGGGGGGGCAGCCCCAGCCTGGGGGGGAGGCACGGCTTACCCAGCCCCATTTTGCAGGTGTAGGAGAGGTGGTAGTTGCAGGGCACGTCGCTCCACTGGCCCCCGTCGTGCCACACGATGACCACGCAGTTCTCACCGGAGAGGAAGTAGCTGTCGGGCTGCCCGGGGTGCCAGTTCTCATAGAGCTGGGGGGACAGGCATGACAGGGTGCACGGGGCACCCCAGCACACCCCTCTTAGTGTCCCTACCCGTCTGCAGCCTCCTGGCTGTGACATCCCCATCGGGAATGAGGTACCACCTCCACGCCCCTTGGCGTGGCCTCGGCACCCCAAATCCCGAGGTCTGGCTCCCCTGAGGATGTCAGCCCTGCTGAGGGGCTTCAAACCCTGGCCCCAGGGTTGGGACCGCAGTGCTGGAGAAGGATGACAAGGTGCCAGGCAGGGTGAGGGGACACAAGGGCTTACCTAGCCCGACTTACCAAGGGGCTCCCGTCAGACCATTGGAAATCTCCCTCGATGGTCCGGTCGTTCAAGCCGATCCATTGATATTCCCTGTACTGGTCTGGGGGGCAGGGGGTGTGTTGGGGGCAGGAACACACCCAGGCAGCCCAGCACCTCCTGGCAGGAGGAGGCTGGAGGGTGCTGGAGGCTGAATTTGGGGGAGATTTGGGGTCTGGAGATGAGTGCAGGGAAGCAGAGGTGACCCTTGCCCTGCAGAAGGAGGGTGATGGGAGATTTGGGGACAAGGGGAGTCCCAAAAGGGACACAGCGGGACCCCCCGGCCCGCACCCCGGAGCGGTGGGACTGGGCTGGCCGGGAGAGGGCGGCATTGCCCCGGGACCCTGCCGGGCTCTGCCTGTCCTCATGTCCCTGCCGGCACCCGCCTGTTCCTGCAGGTCCCCGCCTGGCTCTGCAGGTCCCCACCTGTCCTTGCCGGTCCCTGCCTGTCCCCGCCTGTCCCTGCCTGTCCCCACCCAGCCCTGCAGGTCCCCACCTGGCTCTGCCTGTCACTACTTGTCCCTGCAGCTCTCTGCCTGCCCTTGCCTGTCCCTGCAGGTCCCCAGCTGGCTCTGCTGGTCCCTTTTCTGGTCTGGCCAGTCCCTGCCTGGCCCTGCGACTCCTTGCCTGTCCATACCTGTCCACACCTGTCCCTGCAGCTCCCTGTGAGTTCTCCCCCTGCCCCTCTCCTCTTTCACCCTCAAGTCCCTCCAGGCCTCTTTGCTCTCTGTCCCATCCCCACCACTCTTGCCCCTGACCTGCCTCCCCCTGCATTCCCCCTGTCCCTCCACAGCTGCTTTCAGGCAGGTTGTTACTTTGCCTTCAAATTTACTTGCACGTGTCCAGCCCTGGGCCGGTCTGCCCACTTGTCACGGGATCATGGAATTGTTTAGGTTGGAAAAGCTCTCCAAGACCACCAAGTCCAACCATTCCCCAGCACTGCCAAGGCCACGATTAACCCACCTCCCCAAGTGCCACATCCACATGTCTGTTAAATCCCTCCAGGGCTGGGCAGCCTGTGCCAGTGCCCGACCACCCTTCCATGCAGAAGTTTTCCCAATATCCAACCTAAACCTCCTGGTGCAATTGAGGCCATTTCCTCTTATCTTGTCACTTGTTCCCTGGGAGCAGAGCCTGACCCCCACCCGGCTTCACCCTCCTGTCAGGGAGTTGGGGAGAGTGAGAAGGTCCCCTGTGAACCTCCTTTACTCCAGGCTGAGCCCCCCCCAGCTCCCTCAGCTGCTCCTGGTGCTCCAGACCCTTCCCCAGCTCCGTTCCCCTTCTGTGGTCGCAGTCCAGGCCCTCAATGTTTTTGTTGTCATGAGGGGCCCAAGGCTGAGCCTGTCTGCTCCCGTATCTCTCTGTGTCACTATCCATCCCCTCCCACGTCTATCCACGTGTCTGTCTACCTGTCCATCCACCCACCCGTCAGCTCTGACGGGCCAGGCTCTGCCTCAGCTCTTGGCTACTTTTTTGGCTTAAGGTTTGAAACTTGCAGCCCAGCACTGAGGGTCACTGAGCAGCGGTCTGGGGAGTGCAGCAGGGTCTGGGGTGACATCACATACCATTAATGAAGTCCTGCTCTTCAGGGGTCAGGATGGTGGCAAGGTGTCCCCCGTAATGTCTGCACTGGGTCTCCGCATCCTCCCAGCTCCTCCGGGTGGAGAAGTGCTTGTAACAGGCTCCCTGGAAGCTGTCCCAGCCGGGGCTGCACCTCTGCAGCGCTGAGCCCCGGAGGGGAGCAAGGAGGGAGAGAGGAGAGGGTCAGGGAGATGGATCCCAACCCACCCCGGGCTCCTGATTTCCTCAGTTTTACGTCTCCTGAGCCGCTGGTTCAGCAGCTCAGATGGCAGCAAGACCTGGACAGGGCCAACCCAGTGCGGCCATGGTGGGACCTGGGGGACTCACGTCTTTCACAGCTGCTGCCTCCATAGCCGGGCAGGCACAGGCAGGTGAGGTGGGTGTCGTCCTCTGTGCAGGTCCCTCCATTCAGGCAGGGGTTGGGGACACAGCCACCTGCAAGGCACATGCAGCCGTCCTCACCGCGGGCTCTCGGGGACCTTGTCCGTGCCCAGCATCGCCAGAGCCTCATCCCTGCAGTGTCCCACAGCCACCAGGTCTCTGAGCTGGCCCCTGGGGCCACCAAGTGTGGAGTAGGTGAAGGACTCGGGTGCATGGTGATGTGCCCAGAGCCGACCCGCGCTGCCCTTTGTCCATGGGATGGACCCAGCTCAGCTGCCCCGGCCCAGAGCTGGCTGGACCTGGGGCTTTGGTCTCCCCTCAGGGCACAGGGACACGAGTGGATGCTCTCATCCCCTGTATCAGTGGTCTGGCTGCCGTGCCAGTCCCTGGCCCGCTCCTGCTGCCCGGCCACAGCTCCTGGTGTCCCCTGGAGTGACGCAGCAGTTGTCTTTTGGGAGGGGAACATGCGAAGGATAAACCCTTCGGCACGTCCCGGCCGCACGTCCTCAGCCTGGCAGCAAGGTGAGCCACACGCCTGTCCCTCTGGTGTCACCTTCAGCCTGGCCAGGGCTGATAACTCAGCCGGCGCTGTCCCCAACCCGCGTGGCCCCAGCAGCCCGTTACGGTCATTAATGCACCCGGAGCACGCCGTGTGCTCCCAGCCCAGCTCAAGAGTGTGATGAAGGGCTGCTGCCAGCGCCAGCGGAGCGAGGACTGAAAGTCCTTGACCTCCTTCATCCTAATGATTCCCCGTTTCATGGTCCTTGGCTCGGTGGAGACGTGACAAGGGTGATGCTGTCACCCTCACCCATCCCCAGGCACCATCACCTCCCCACAAGGTGCCAGCAGCTCACTCGGGACGTACAGCTCGTCCCCAGCAGCCCAAGGAATGGAGAGGGATGGGCAATCTGGGGCCCTAGCATCACATGGGCGGCTCTTCCTGGGCACCTCTCCTTGCCAGGGCAAGGGCAACCACCCCACAAGGTCTGGCCACCCTCCGTGGAACCTTCTTCATGCCACGGGACCGGGCAGGGCACTGCCAGAGCAGGGGGAAGGGAGCTCACGTGGTCCCCTCTGCTGCAGCTGCCCTTGCAGGGAGCAGGGGGCAGGGTCTTGGCTGCTGTGCACTGCACTGGGAGCACCCCTGAGTGCAGGGGGACGGGGCAGAGGATGGGGCTGGGTGGGTGACACCCACCTGCAGCAGTTCATGCACCCACCGCTCACCCATCTCAGCCCTCCTGTGGGGGCACCAGGGGTGGGGTGAGGGGGAAACCGCTCCCTGCAGGGGATTGCAGCAATTTTGGGGTGCTTGGCCACCAAAGGCTGCACAAGGCAGGGTTCTCTTGGTGGGGCTCTGCACCCCACGACCCATCGGTGCCCCCCTGCTCATGCCATGCAGCCCTCGCCCCTCCTCCCGGGGCAGTGTGGGGTGACCCAGCCCTAGGGGGGCCACATGGAGCGTGCAAAGCAGCCATACCCCCCCAGACCTCACGGGGGGGTCCCATCCACCCCACTCCCAGGGACTCACGGGGCCAGAGGGTGAGGGATTAGTTCGTCAGTGGGAGGGGCGCGTGGGCAGCAGGCGCAAGGACGAAGGGAAGAGCTCGCCGAGGTGCTTGTTCTAGAAAGCTTTTAATTCCCTTTATTAGTACCACGGTTAGTCAGAGCAGGGGCTGGGGCCGCCTTTTGCTTATTGGGCTTTTTCATGGAAACAGTCATTTTAAAACACTTCACAGAAGTAGAAGAGATTTAAGTGCATGCAGAGCTCGGACCAATTTGTTTGACAAATATGTGCTTCTCCGGACCTGTAACCTTCCCTTACCCAGCTGAGGAGGAGAGAGAGAGAGGAGAGACAGACGGACGGACAGACAGAGGGAAGCACAGCGTGAAGGAAAGGTGTTGGCTTTCTCTATTGCCAAAGAGCAGCCAAGAGGGCTGCCCCGAGGGCGAGTGTGGCACGGCGGGGACCCCCGGCCGAGCTGGCGCCTGCCCCGACGCTGGCCCGCTCCGTGGGGAGGGCGGGCAGGGGCACAGCCGTGCTGGGGGCCGGGTCCCCCAACGGGGTCGCCGCCAGGGTCACCCCCGAGCTGCCAGTACGGGGAGAGGTGAGGCCATCCCTGCGGGTCCCACCTGGTTCTCCAGGAACGGCTGTAAGGAAACCCTCCACGGTTGCAACGGAGGGAGCAGGTTGCTCCTCCTCCTCCTCCTCCTCCTCCTCGGAAGGTGCAGCAGGCATCCCGCCGTCAGCGCCCGGGGGTCGCGGCACGGCCTCCTCTCCTTCCAGGGCCGGGGCGCGGCTGTCGCCAGGCACCGCCGTAGCCTCCGCCGCGGGGACGGTGCTCCCGTCCCCCGGGGCCGCAGGCGAGGGGAACCACGGGGCCCCTGACAGCTCCTCTCCCTCCTCCTGCGGCTGCGAGGGCGCAGCGGGCAGCGGGGAAGCCCCGGGGCTTTCGACCACGTCTCCGGAGAGCTCGGCGTCTTCAGCGGCGGGGACGGGGCTGCTCGTCCCGCCGAGCTTGTGGCCGGGGGTCCCACCAGGCTCTCGGCGCTCTGTCGAGGTGGCAGAAGCGGCACTGGTCGGCGATGGCACACGGTGCCCAGGTGCCCCAGGGCTGGCAGGGTGGGCCGGCCGCCCCATGGAGTCCCGCGGGCGGTCGGGGCCGTGTGTGGGGCCGGCAGGGCTGGGCGGCCGGGGAAAGCCCTCAGGAGGCTCCGTGTCACCTGCTGGGGCATCGGTGGGTCCCTCTGCGCCCAGCCGCGGGGCCATGGAGAGTGTCTCTGAGCCGGGGCCTCCGTCCGGCTCCAGGCTGGGGTCTCGCCCTCTGCCCGGCCTCTCCGCCGACGTGCTGCCAGGGCCCCTGCCCGACGCTGCTCCCCGTTCTTCCTCTGCAAAGGGCAAGGCAGAAAGGCAGTGAGACGCCGGCGCCGGGAGCCAGCCAGACCAAGGGGCCGCGGGCTCCGGCGTCTCCCGCCAGCGCTGCCGATCCTCCCCCGGTGGGCAGAGCCGGGGGGGCGATGCCAGCACAGAGGTGCGCGGGGAGATGGAAGTGGCCCCGAGCCCGTGTGGCACTGTCTCCTCTGAACCGGCACGGCTGACAGCTCTGGTTTGGCCGCTGCCAAGCCCAGCCCTGGCTTTCCTGTGGCAGGGGCCATGCTCAGCCCCTCACCGTTGTGCCTGGCCTCCTTTCCCTCCAGCTGCCAGCACCCTCGTCCAGCTCCTTGCTCTGCTAAACTACGGTCCAGCACCGACCCTGCACGCTGGACCCTGGCCAGGGGAGGGACACAACAGATGTCCCCACGCCAGTGCACAGCCCTACACCAAGACACCGGTGCAGTGGCCACGGGGGCTCCCTCCACCGGAGGGACAGGGACAGCAGGGGTGACCTGGGCACCCACGAGTGCCTCCAACCTCTCCTTTCAATCCCGGTGCCTCTGTGCCTGCGGTTCGTCTCTATGTTCCAGCCCTGGCACGGCCACAGCAGCTGCTCAACCTACCAGTGTGGGACAGTCTGTGCCTGGCCACGGTGGCTGCCCCACTGTCCCTGTCCCCCCGTCCTCCTCCGCAGGGCGTGGGCTCCCCAGCTTTGCACCACAGCTAAGTGGGACACCTGCCTCGGGGACGGCTGGGGCCGTGGGGAAAGGGGAGGCAGGGGTGGGGTGACCTGAGGACACGGAGGTATCTAGTGGGGGATGTCGGGCCCCTGGCCCTGGTGTGTCTTCGGGGGACGGGCTCGGCTTTTCCAGCTCAGCGTCCTCAAAGAAAGGGACGGCGTAAATAGCCCCTCGCGACTCAAGCTCCACTGGTGCTCTGGGCAGCTGCAGCTCCTCCAGCTTTTCTGCCACTGTGACAATCTCCTGGAGGAGATTCTCCTCGGGCTCTTGGGCTTGGTATTTTCCTGCAGCCTCAGGGAAAGAGTTTGTCCCTTCTGTGGGCAGAAAGAAAGTGGGATATTACTGCCCTGTCCTGGCCCCATGGTAGGCAGAGATGCCCTCGCCCCGCAGTGGGGTTGGAGTCCTGGCACCCCAGCAGGGACTCAGCTCTCATTAACCTCCCCTTCCCCACCTAAAGAGGGTCAGCACGGGGCAGGATCAGGCCCCAGCTGCTGTTGGAGCCAGAAGAGCCAACAGCCCCAGTGGGAGCTGTGGGGCTTGGCAGCGCATAGGGGGGCCAGATCCCTAACCCTGCATTCCCCTCTCGGGGAGGGTCCGTCTCCACACCCCCATCCCCACCCCGGGGAGAGCAGACATGCATGGGGAGTTAGTGTGTTACAGGGGGCTTGGATTCGTGGGACGGGTCCATCCTGCCTAACCCATCCTGCCTAACCCTGCTGACAGGTGGGGAAACTGAGGCACGGAGATGGGCAGCATCCAGTTGATCCGGGGGCAGTGTCCCCGTACCGTGAGCCCGCATGGCCCCGAGGGGATACACGGAGAGGCGGGATGGGGCAGGAGTGGAGGGGCAGCTCTTCCTCCCTCCGTGCCCATTATCCCTGCAGCTCATCCCCTGCAGGGCTCCCCGGCAGCGCAGGCAGCACTGCGCCGCTGCCCACGGGTCTCCTCTGTGCCCACCGTGGGAGGTGCAGCCCCAAACCAGCCTGGCAGGCTGTGTTCCACAGCCCCCAGCACCCAGCAGTGCCCCCCAGGCCAGCAGCTGTGCTCGCAGAGCTCGCACAGACCGTCGGTGCCACACGGGACATCCCTGTTCCGTCACGATACAGTGGCGCGCGGTACTGAGGACATGCGGGGCGTCCCTGCTCTGTCGCGACATACCAGCACGCACTGCTGAGACCACGCAGAGCACCCCTCCTCTACCGAGAGCTATCAGCATGCAGTATGAGGACCATGCAGGTTATCCCTCCCCTGTCACGACATGCAGTATGGAGACCATGCAAGACACCCCTATCCTGCCGCGGTAAGTCGGGATGGCACAAAACGCCCCTGCCTGCCCTATCGCGACAGCGCAGCGCGCGGCTCAGGGAACATGCGGGGATCCCGGTGCGATCCCAACCCCGCAGGACAGCCCGTCTCTGCTGGGCGCAGCGCACCCGGGTGGCCTTGGGGGTGGCACCTCGCACCCGCCGGGCACCTGAAAGCCCTGCCAGAGGCTTCCCGAGGCCTCCCGCTGGTCCCTGCCCAGGAGCACCCGCGGGCCGGGGGGATGGTGCCCCTCTTTACCTCGGAAGCAGTACGCATCGTATCTGCTCTGGGCATCGGGGAATCCCGTCTGGTTGCGGAAGAGGAAGATGGTTTTGACCCCGGGCAGGGCTCCGCCGCAGCGCTCCCGGGGGGTGACGATGGGGTAGCGGACGCTGCCGTCGGCCAGCCAGCCGGGGCTGCAGGCGTCCAGCCCCGCGTTCCAGGCCGCGTAGAGCTGCCCCGGGCTCGCCAGCTCCGCGCCCAGCGCCCGGCAGCGCTCCGCCGCCTCCTCCAGCGTGAACCGGGCTGGGGCCGTCTCCAAAAAGATCTCCCCTGCGAAGAGAGGAAGGAGACGCGGCGTCAGAGCTGGGGAGGAGGGCAGGGGCTGCGGGAGCCCCCTCACCTCCTCCGCTCTCCGCACAACCCCAGGAGCTGGCGTGGAGGTGGGGAGTCCGGCCTGTGGAGGCGCACATGGGGCTGGAGGAGCCTGCCTGTATCCCTGCCTTCCTCCTTGCCTGCATCCCTGCCTGCAACCTTGTCTTCCTCCCTGCCTTCATCCTTGCCTCTGTTTCCCTGCACATGCACGTGGCAACCACAGTGCAGGCACGGCCGGAGCTCTCGAGCCACACGGGATTCCTGCCCTCGCAAACAGAGCTGAGACTTTGAAGCCCCCGTGAACCACGAACGGGACGCCAGAGGAGCAGGTCTGCACCCTGCACAGCACAATCCACAAGCAGGACATTTCTGAAGGGGACCTGCGAGCCCAGTGGGTGCTGTGGTGGGGTTTCACACTGAGGAGTTCTGGGGACATCATGAGCCAGCCCCCCACGACCACACCGACCTCCATGTCCCAGCACATCGTGCCCTGCACACAAAGCAACTGGTCCCTTGTCCCTGCCACCCTGCCTGGCATCACCCCAACCCACCCCACAACAGCCGCTGCCGCCAGTGGGGAGCCCCATCAGGGCCCAAGGGAGGGACCAGCCGTGCACACGCAGCCGGGTGGGATCTGCAGCCCTGCAGCACATGCAAAGCATGGTACGAGCACAGCCAACCCCAAACCACCTCGCAGCGTTACCCACGCTCTGCTGCCAAACCAGGGCAGATCACCGCGGGCACACTCCAGCCTGGGCACGGCCTGCTGCGAGGGAGAGAGCCCCCCATCCCGCCAAACCGAACCAGAATGCAACCCAGCAAGTCCCCACACCCTGGAGCCAGAGCCTGAGGTTCAGGGCAGCTTTTTCCTCGGGTTCACGACTGGTTATGGGGGCGAGTTAGTGTGGGAGCAAAAGCAGGGGAGAGCAAGAGGGGGCTGGTGGCACCACAGGCACCTGGGAGGTCCTCAGCGTAGCAGTACACGTCGTACATGTCCTCCGGGTCCACCACCCCGTAGTTCCTGACCCCAGGAAAGCCATTCATGTCTCCATAACAGGCCTCGCGGGGTGTCTGGATGGGGTACCTGGGGCGGGAAAGCACAGGGCAGGGCTGGTGACTCCCAGAGGGGTGACGGGGGGAGGCGGTGGGTGCGATGCCCGGGTGGCTGCAGTGCCCACCTGACGGTCTGGTCGGCGATCCAGCCGGCGTCACACTGCTCGTAGCCGCCCAGGTAGGCGGCGTAGAGCTGCTCGGGGGTGGCAATGCTGGCACCGATCCGGGCACAAGCTTCCCGCGCCTCGGCAAAGGTGTAGGCGTAGCGCCTGGAGCCCTCCCGGTAGTGAAACACCACCCCTGGGGGACGACAAGGGCGTGGGCGAGGGCCTTCGTGGCAGCCCCCACCCGCGCGGGTGCAGATGAACCCGGGGGGGGGCATTTGCTGAGCCAGGAGAGGGCCCCAACCCGCCCCAAACCCCACCGCTCCCCACCTTGGAGTACCTTTGACTTTGACACGGAGGATGTCGTGGCCGTCCTCGATGCCGTGCTGCACGTCGCAGCGGTAGATGCCCGAGTCGTTGGGCCGCAGCTCGGTGAGCAGGAGGGAGGCGTTGGTGTAGCGCTGGTGGAAGATGGGCAGGGAGGCGCGCAGGCGATAGTCCTCGCTCACCTTCACCCTGTCCCCCCGAGCTACCAAGATCTCCACCTCCCTGCCCTCAGAGATGAAGGTCCACTTGACCCGGGGGGTTCCCAGGACGGCCCGGCGGCCGCCAGTGCCGGCAGTGGGCTGGGGGCCAAGGTAGGTGATGAGGCAGGGGATGGTGATGTCGCCTGCCAGCACAGGGGCGAGGGCTGGGTGGCGTGGGATGGAGACCTGCAGAGCCTTGAGGTCCTCTGGGGGGAGAAGAGAGGAGCTGTGAGCGGGACGAGGGTGGGGGCTCCCCTGAAGCCCCCACTACGGGGCACAGACAGGGCAGGGAGTGACGCAGATGCGGCCGATGATGCCGAGTTACCTGTGCCATCTCCAGGGCCAAACACCTGCGGGACCACTGAGGGGGCAAACACCCAGAGCAGCAGCAGCGGGAGGGCTGGGGCCATGCTCTGCCCTGCAGGGGGGGAGCAAAAACCACCAGCTGTGCTTAGAATCCAAAAAAGCACCAGAAATATCCCATCCCTGCATGAGCGGGAGAGGTCAGGGAGAGCCCCCGGCCCGTCTGGGCAGGGATGGGGTGTCGGGGCACAGAGGGAGAGGCCGGCACTGGCATGGCTGCAGGGCATCACCTGGACCCTTGGACAGTGGAGAGGAGAGGGAAGAGAAGGAAATGTGCCCTGGTTAACAGGAGGAAGGAGGCAGCATGAGCTCCAGGACCATTGGCTGGGAACCACTGGGCGCCATCCAGCCCCACCAGCCTTCCCTGGGAGCCGGGTCCCCTGGGGACAGCGTAGTCCAGCCTGGCACCGACGGCACTGAAGGTCTGAGCCCAAATGCTGGGCAGGGAGGCGGTGCCAGCGCCCGCGGTGCCACCGTGAGAAACCTCGGGAAGGGTTCTAACAGCGGGTGTTGGGCAGGAAAGAGGCGGCGAGGGAGGGGAGCGAGCAAGCAGGGCCCACACGCGCGCTTGTGCCGCTCCACGCGTGTCGCAGAGCCCACACGTGCGGGTGTGCACACGCGTGTGCGTGCTCTCGTGCACGTGTGTGCTGAAGAGGGAGTTTTTGTGGAGGGGGTTGAGGTCAGCGAGCTGCTGGGAGGGGTGGTGACAGCCCAGGACACACAAAGCACAGGGCAGAGGGGGAGGGAAGGAGCAGGGCGGCTTCTTTACCATTCAGCTCACGCCGGAGGCTCCCTGCGCGGGCTGGGAAAACCGGGGCTGACCAAAGCAGCCATTATGTCCCAGGCCTCTCTCAGGCTGCCTGGCACAAAGGGCTCCCACCGCAGGGCTGGGGAACCAGAGCTGAAAGGAGAGCCCAGTGGCCAGCACTGCTGTCACCGGCCCCCAGCCCTCCCCAAGGAGCAGCTCAGGGGATGCCAGACATGTCATGGAGGGGCTCCGGCTGCCCACGGCCTCTTGCAGCCCTCCAGAGGGGAGGGTGGTGCTGGGGTTGTGGGGAGATTCCCCCGCATGATGCACAGCACTGATACCCCCTCACCTCTCTGCAGAGGCTCCTCAGGGCTCTGGGAGCTCCTCAGCCCCCCATGCCAGGATTGCATCACACCGTTCCCTGGGAACGGAGCACCCTGAGCCTCAGAGCAGCTTTGTGATTTATGAGCTCTTTGTGCTCCATTGATTTCAGCAGCCACAGGAGTGGCTTGGGCAGCTCCATGGCAGATCGCTGCCTGCCAGGGCCAGCCTGATGGGAGGCTGTCCTGGTCACCTGCATCCCTCTGCAAACTGTGCTCCTGGACTGTGCCCAGGGACCAGTGCCCCGGGGAGAGGGTGTGAGTACAGCCCCCAACACCGAGCACCGTGCACTCACAGCCCTGTAGCAATTCACCAGCAATATGTAAAGTGGAAGAAGTCCTGCCAGGAATGGAGTTCTGAAGCTGATAAAGGAATTAGCAAACCTGTTTTAAAAACTGATTGTAATGCTGTATAAGTAAGTGCTACAAGAAGTCCTCCTTTACCTGAAATGCTGTGTTTCCCAAAATACCTTGAGACAACTACTATGTATATTTGACCCTTTCCCTGTTGGCTGTGAAACCTTGCCCCTATGGGCAGTGGTTAAAATTCCCTTAACTCCTAGATTGGATGTATGCTAATCTCCCCAAACCTATAAGTACTTGGACCCTAGAACAATAAACTCTCTTTCCTGCTCATCTCCTGGTGTGGTCTCTGCGGTCCTGGTTTGGGGCTCTGGGGATCCACGTGGCTGGGGAACCAGGGGGAGCATTCCCCCTCCAGCATAAAGATTAATTTCTAATTACTGGAGGCCCTCACCAGCACCCACACGCCCCAGCACCACGCAACCAAGGATGTCCAGGCACCACCCACCATGGACATGGAGCCCCTGGCACCACCCACCATGGACATGGAGCCCCTGACACCACCCACCACAGACATACAGCCCCTGGCACCACATAGCAATGAATGTACATCCCCTGGCACCACCCACCATGGACATGGAGCCCCTGACACCACCCACCATGGATATCCAGTCCCTGGCACCACACACAATGGACATGGAGCCCCTGGCACCACATAGCAATGAATGTACATCCGCTGGTACCACACACTAAGGATGTCCAGTCCCTGGCACCACCCACCATGGATGTCCAGCCCCTGGCATCACACAACCACGGACATGTAGCCCCTGGCACCACATAGCAATGAATGTACATCCCCTGGCACCACACAACCATGGACATACAGCCCCTGGAAACACCCACCATGGACATACAGCCCCTGGCACCACATAGCAATGAATGTACATCCCCTGGCACCACACACTAAGGATATACAGCCCCTGGCACCAAGCACCATGCATGCACAGCTCCTAGCACCAAGATCTGTGGACATACAACCCTGGCATTGCTCATCATGGGTGCACACCCCTGGCACCACCCACCATGGGCATACAGCTCCTGGCATCACCCACCATGGACATAGAGTCCCTGGAAACACACGCCAAGGATGTACAGCCCCTGGAAACACCCACCATGGACATACAGCCCCTGGAAACACACACCATGGACATACAGCCCCTGGCACCACACAACCATGGACATACAGCCCCTGGAAACACACACCATGGACATACAGCCCCTGGCACCACACAACCATGGACACACACACCCTGGTACCACGCATCATGACCATCGACCATCACGTGCAGACCACAAACCTCCCGTTCGCAGCCGGAGCTCAGCAGGGGCAGCCGAAGCTCGATCTCCCGGGACCCGGTTGGTGGTGCCAGGGGCAAGCCAGGGGCTTTCTCCTCTCCGGACGGGTAATTTGAATGCAGCCCCACGGCTCTGGAGTGAGGGACAAAACCCTCCTGCGTGGCCGCCGTGGCCGGGCTCCAGTGCGGGGGTTGGCTGCCACCCCCAGGGCGGCCAAGCGAGGAAGGCTTTTGTCGTGGGCACCTTTTCTTCCCATCCCCAAGGCGCCGCGGTGGCGCGGGCAGCAGCCACGAAGCCCCAGGGAGGAAATCCAAGTGATAAAACTCTGCAGGAATGGGGCAAGCTGGGGTGAGCGGGTGGCTGCTCCCTTCCCGTGCTCATCCCTGGCTGGACCAGCGTGCTGGCACCGGGAATGGGGTGTGGAGAGGGTTAAACCTCATTTCAGCCTGCCCGTGGGTGATGTCCTGAGGTCCTGGAGTCCCATGATGGCAAGAGACTCTCAGCCATCAGATCTGGGGCTTGAGGTTGGGTTTTTGGCTTGGCTTCTTTTCTTGTTTACCACAGATGGAAAATCTTTTGACCCACACATCATGAGGGAAAAGCTGGGAGCAGGATTAGGGAAGGGCAGCCAAAAAGGTTGAAGAGGGGGAATGGCAGAGGCTCAATTGTCTCTGAGACCTCAAAGCTCAGGAGATGCCAGGGATGGACTGAGACACAGGCACGCACGCACGTGGCAGGGCCAGCTAACCTCCATTTCCGTGGGAAACCAGGTGGAAAATGGAGCTGAAATCTATTTTGGGACAGAAGTGATCTTTCTTTCTCCCCTGAGCTCGGCCCTCCTTTCAGAGGCGGCTCCTTGAACGTGGGGCCAGGAGGATTTGGGGCTGCAGCACCTGGTCCAGGGCACAAGGCAGGAGATGCTGCAAGGGGGGACGGTCGTGGGAGGGGGTCCCTTCTCATCCCTGAAGAGGGGCTTTCTCCTCCGCAGCCCCTCGTCCCCTCCACGTGACGGTTACTCATCCCGGCTCCCAAGGTGCCCTGCCAGCCCGCAGCGAGCCGGAGGAGGGGGGAGCAGAGCGGTGGCTTTCCAGGGATGCTCAGCTGCAGAATGAGTCAGCAGCCGCCGGCACGGTCTGGCCCCGCTCCAGCCTCATCCCCAGCAATGCAAAGGGCTTCGGACACCCCGCTGCCGCCCCGGCTGCCGGGCGGACCCGCAGCCACGGTTCGCGTGTGGCTGCGCCGTGTCCGTCCCCCCGCCGCGGTGCCGCAAACCGGCGCCGCGTCCAGGATTCGTCCCCACCCCCGCGGGGGGGTGGGGTGCGACCATCGGAGGGGTCCCCGGAGCGGGGCAGTGCCAGGGACGTGCCAGCTCGGGGCATGCAGCGGGAAGAGCCCGGCAGCCTCTTGGCAGCAGCTGCTGGCAGAGCTTAAAGGGCCGGAAGCAGGTGGGGAGAACGGGGCGGGGAGGGGTCCCTCCAGCTGCCAGAACCCCCCCTCCACACCCCGCCAGGGAGAAAGGGGCTCCTTGTTGCAGGGCAGGGCTGTGGGAAGCGGCCCCGCTCCGCGGGAGCGCAGGGAGGGTCCGTGGGGAGATCCAGTCCCGCACGGAGGGGTGGGGGCGGGAGCAGAGCCCGCAGGAACCCTCCAGGGACACGTGGGCAGGTGCACTCCCCCCGGTAAGTGTGTCACACACAC
>VXAY01003316.1:91225-102332 GCA_013399855.1 Oxyruncus cristatus
TTTATCCTTCCCCTAAAAAAGAAGGGAAAAAAAAAAAAAAAAAAAGATATTACCGTGTTGGCGGGCGCCTCGTCCCTCCCCGTCCCTCCCTCCTGGCAGTGGCAAACCCCGCACGAGAGGAGGATGCTCAGCCCGGGCACGGTGTTAACCCAATGCAGCAGAAGTGGGCGAGCAGCCGGCACTGGGCGCCCCGGACCCTGCCGGAGATGGGGGGGTCCCCCTGCCGCAGCCCCTGCCGTGGCACGGGAATGCCCTTGGAACGGTTATTCCTGATATTTGGCAGCTTCAGCAGGACGGAGAGTGGACCACAGGCGGGGGTCCCAGTACCCAGCGGAGGTTTTGTTATGCAAAAGCCCCCTTAGCTGCGAGGCCACAGTGGGTGGAGGCACCATCCAGGGGCCGGAGAGACCCTTCACCAGCCCCAAAAGTGCGTTGGGAGCAGCCAGACCCCACCACCCGGCACGGCACTCACAGCCAAGCTTGGTCCGGCAGAGAGACATGCCGTGCCTCAGTTTACTCGCCTGCCTCCGTGTCAGGGTTAATTTATGCCAGGATAATTTATGCATCTTTAGGCTTGAATGCTTGTTCCTGGAAGGATGTGTGGGGACCCGGGCACCCAGTGGGGTCCTGGGGCGGCTGCAGCCCCTCATCTGCAGACCCAAGCCCCTTGGCAGAAGGGCAGCTCTGGCATTGGGGCTTTTTTTAACCAGACCTCGCTCAAACTTTCCCTGGCACGGAGCACCCCCTGACCGGGGCGGGGGGGTGAGGCTGGCGCGGGGCCTACCAGGGAATTGCTCGGGTGAGTTTGCAGAAAGCCGCAGCTCCTGAGCAGAATTAATCACTCGTCGCCCTGGGAAATAATTGCAGGCGGCAGAGACGGTCTCGTCAGCGGAGCGGTTGGGTGGGGGACGCGGGTCCAGCGGGTGATGCTCCTCCGGTGGGGACACACACACGCTGCAGAGCTCTGCCCTCCAGGCGGCTGCGTCGCGGAGTGGGGCTGCGCTGGGCACCGGGACGGGCAGGGGTGAAACCCACAGGCTGTCCCAGCCTCTGCCCCCCAAAAACCCGACCCATGAGGTCACATCCTGCACCAGCAGCTTTTGTGGGAAAGGGCTCGAGGCCGGGGGAACCGCGGAGTGCCTGCTCAGCAAGGAGCATCCCCCATCCTAACTGGGAACAGATGTTCCTGGTGTGGCTGGAGTTTCCTTGTTGGCTCAGAGCAAATCTTCCAGGACTGCTGCTTTGCCAGCTCCTTCCCTCCCGATCCCTCCTGGCCACTGGAATCTATGGAGCAAAGCCCTTGGGACATCCAGCTCCTGGAATGGGCAGGGGAGAAGGGAGAGGAGCAAGACAGAAGCAGGGATTGTCTAACCCTTGTTAGACACCAGAGAATATCCATCCCTGCCTGCAGCTCCAGAGGAGCAGGGGGCCTCCCAGCATAGAAAAGGGCATTGAAAAGGATCCCAGCCTCATGGGGACCCCCACAACAGCAATCCCCCCCCCAGTCCCAGCTGTGTCCAGTCTGGAAGGGCCTCAATGCCCAGCTGTGCTTCCTCCTCCTCCTCCTTCTCCTCCTTCAGCCCTGCTTGAAGTCACGTACCAGCTGCTGCCACGCACCCTGTGCCAGGCTCGACAGCACCCACCGGCCCCCACCCTGAGGCAGCAGGGCTGGGGCACCCTCAAACCTGCTGCCCCCTAAAAACCTCTGCTGCTGCTGAACGGCCACCCCCGAGCACCCCAGGGGACAGGGGGCACAGTCATCCCCATCCCAGGGGGTCCTGGTCCTGAGCACCCCCCAGGGACACCGACATCCCCATCCCAGGGGATCCTGACCCCCTGTGTTCCCCAGGGACACAGACGACTCCATCCCAAGTCACTCCCAAACCCGAGCACCCAGCAGAAGGAAGGGATACAGAAACATGCCCACTTCAGGGTGCCCCCCAGCTCTCCCCAAGGGAGGGAGTGTTGAGGGGTCCTGGCACCAAGGAGGGCACCTGGCACCTCAACACCAAGGAGGAGCCCAAGTCCTCCTTGGGCTGCAGGATTTGGTCTGTGCCACCGAGCTCCGGCACTGGCTGAGGGAGAGGAGCCTGGGCACCGTGAGGAACCCAAAACAAAGGCAGGAGGAGGAAGAGTGGAGCAAGGCCAGGGAGGAGGGAAACGCTCCCTCCCAGGGCACGTCCTGGTGTAGCCACAGGCACTGGGGGATGCCTTGGGGCAGACACCAATATTGGGGGTACCCAGACACCCCAGGGACGCCTGGACACCCTGCAGATTTCTGGATACCCCAGGAGGAGAAGAGTGGGAGCAGCCCAGCAGTGGGGATGGCCTGCTCTGGAGCAGATGGGCTATGGAAGCGAAGAGGAGGGGCATGAAGACGCACAGCAAGGCTTCATCCCCCGCTGCCCGGGGCTCCAGGGACCCCGGATGAATTATCCGACCTCAGAGCTCCCTGTGCTCCTTAATGGCATTTCAGGCCTGGCTGTGAGAGGCAAACCAGAGCCGGGGCCAGGGGACCAGACAGGATGTCTGGCCGGAGATGAGCCGGAAAGGCAATGCCTTTGGGGACCCCCCAGCCGGGTCATCCCCCCTTCCCCACTATCCAGGCACCAGGGGAACGCCGGGTGCTGGGACCCCGTTACTGCTGCTCCCAGATGTGGGCGGCGTCGGGGGCCCCCCAGCAGCTCCCGATGGTGCGAGGCTGGAAGGAGCTCGGGGACGGCGCTGAGTGGCGCTGGGCGTCCTTTGCCAGCAGAGGGGACTGTTGCTCGTCTCTCCAGAAACTCTCATTTGGAACCTCTCCCGTGGGACAGCTCGGGAGGGGACATTCTTGTCCTCCTTGCCATGGTGAGGACAGAGCACGGACCCTCCTGTGGGAAAAAAACACCGTCTCTGGGGAGAGGGAGGACCGGGAGAAAGCTGGCAACAAGTCTCTCCCCAAGTGATGTTTTCCTGCCTCTTTTGTTCGCAGAAACCTCCCGAGTTTGAATTTTTAAATCTCCTCCTCTTTACCACCTCGCTGCCCTTCCCCCAGATAAATCAGCTGGGGAAAACAGAAAAGGAAAATCAAAACTCCTAATGCCCAAACGCTCCCCGTGAAGCGATTCTTATCCCGACCGTGACGACTTGACCGCGCGGGTGGAAGCTGTGAAGGAAATCAAACGCTGAGCCGGCGCTTGCCAAGTTTCAGAGGCTGCCGGCGGAGCAGCTCCCGTTGGGCTCCCGGCTGCGCTCGGCACATCCCACCACAACATCTGGAAAGAAGGAGGGTTGCAGCTGGACGCAGCTGGATGCAGCACCACGGGGGGAAGAGGGGGGTGGCCGGGATGACGCTCAGTGTCCCCCCACTGTCCCCCAAGGCGGTTCTCCCTCTCTCATCTCTGATGGATCCAGGGCACCGGATCTGCCGTGGTTTGTGCTGAGCCCAAAACAGCCCCGGGTCAAGAGTGGCACCGGTGTTGTCGGTGCAGCCATCACCTCCCCAGGACTGTGAGACCCTCGGTGGGCTCCTCCTGGGCTCCCTTGCACCCGGGTTTCAGAGCACGGGGCTGGCCAGACACTGCAGTGGGAGGGATGCTACAGCCAAGCCCTCCGGGATGGGCATCTGCCAACTGCCCTTGGACATCTCCCAGGCTCCACGCCGAGCCCCACGGCAGCCCTCCAGCTCCCTGGCATCACACTCAGGCTTTGGGGAGGGCATTCCCAGCCGAGCCACGCCGGGGGAGGATCCAATCCCTCAAGTCACCCTCCCAAAGTGTAAAGGAACACCTTGCCCCTCCCTAGGGCTTGGACATCGCGGTGCTGGAGCAGAGCTCAGCGTCGAGCCCACGTGGGCTGGAGCCAGCCCGGCTGTGCAAGAGTTAAACCCGGCTGCTCGCCCGGGTCTCGGGGGCCTCCCACTCGTCCTCGCAGAGTATGAATAGCTGCGCTCCCCTCTGCTCTCAGCCGCTCACTTCCCTCCCTGCCCTCCCTCTCCTCCAGAGCCTCGGCATCCTCCCCGGCATCCTCCTCCCGGCGTCTTCCTCTGGCAGTGCCGGCTCCAGAGCCCCGGCACCCTCCGGCAGCGCCGATGCTGAGCACGGAAAGTTTCGCAGGGGCGAGAGCCCTGGGAGAGGAATCGCTACAGATGTGGGACCTCAACAAGCGGCTGGAGGCGTATCTGGCCCGCGTGAAGTTCCTGGAGGAGGAGAACGAGGTGCTGCGAGCTGAAATCCAGAGTGCCAAGGGCAGCCCAGCCGGGGACTCGTGGCGGGTGAAGTACGAGGAGGAGCTGCGAGCCCTGCGGGATGCGCTGGATCACGCCTTCAGGGAGAAGTGCACGGCCGAGCTGGCCAGGGACAACCTCTACGAGGAGGTCCAGCAGGTGAAAAGTAGGTGCCAGAAGGAGCAGGCAGCCCGAGAGGAGGCCAAGAAGCAGCTGTCCTTGAGCAGGAAGGAGCTGGAGGAGGAGAGGAGGGCACAGATCTGGCTGAAGGAGAGAGCTGTGCAGCTGGAGAAGGAGGTGGAAGCCTTGCTGGAGGTGCACGAGGAGGAGAAAGCAGGGCTGGACCAGGAGATCGCGAGCTACTCCCAGAGCCTGGAGAGCTTCCGCTGTGCACCAGTGGCTTTCCAGCCCGTGGAGGTGGAGGACTATTCCAAGAGGCTCTCAGAGATCTGGAAAGGGGCAGTGGAGACCTACAAGACGGAGGTGTCACAGCTGGAGGGCTCCCTCTGCCAGGCCAAGGAGAACCTGTGGAAAGCAGTGGAGGACAACCACCAGAGCCAGCTGCAGCTGCAGCACCTGGAGAAGGACCTGGCGGGGCTCAAAGCGCGGAAGGAGATGCTGGAGGAGAGCCTGGCCCAGCAGTGGCAGGAGCAGCGTGGGGAGGCAGAGAAATTCCAGGTGAGCGAGGGCAGTGGGGAGGCGCTGGGACCCCGGGGAGGGGGAGAATGGGGGGCTGTGGGTGCGTGGGAGGGGGCTCAGGGCACACACCCCCTCCAGCAAAGGGATGGGGGAGACATGGCAGAAGGCAAGATGGAGGGAGCAAACACCAGGGCAGGGATGGATGGTGGCCCTGGAGGAGCTGCAGAGGGAGATGAAGCTGGGGAGGGTGGGAGATTGAGCAGAGCAGCTTGGGGACATCCCTGTCCCCATCACAACAGGGACCTGGCCCCCCTCCACTGTAGGGAAACGGCACCCAGAGACCTCCCCCGACACCTGCCCGAGGCCACTGTTCCACGTCCTGCTGGGCTCCAGGGTCAGGGGCCCCGGGGAAAGGCAGCCCCTGCCCGTGGCCCCCGGCACAGGGTGCAGGCAGCAGGGTGCAGGCAGCAGGGTGCAGGCAATGGGGAGGGGAGAGTGCGGGCAGGATAAACTCCGACCGACTTTGCTGCAGCTGCAACTCAACAGCTGCAAAAGTGATTCAGCAGAGGGAGGTGGAGGCAGAGGGGGCTGGAAATGCAGGAACGGCGTGAACGCTGCCCGGGGAAGGGTCTCTCTTTGTTCCAGGTCCTGGGACCAGCCACGGGTGTCACAGGGCAGAGGGTGCTGCGGCCTCGGCTGCTCACCCAAAAGTTGCTTCTTTCCCACGCTGGCTCCTCACAATCCCAAATCCCCCTCCGGCCTTTCCTCCCTCCTCCGGCAGCCGTTTCCCCATCGCCTTTCAGCCCTGCTCCCCTCCTCGCCCTCTCCCCGCAGCATCCTGAGGGGACGAGCCACCTGCCCGGTCCCAGGTCGGAAGGGACCAGCAGGGCTCGGGCGAACCTGAGGCTCCCCTGACCCCCCCGTGCCGCCCACAGCTGGCGATGGAGGCCCTGGAGCAGGAGCAGCAGAGCCTGCGGGTGCAGATCGCCCGGGTGCTGGAGGACAGGCAGCAGCTCATGCACCTCAAGATGTCCCTCAGCCTGGAAGTGGCGACCTACAGGTGAGGCTCCCGACGGGAATGGGGCCGGGGAGCTTCCCCACCGCGCAGGGAGCTGGGGCCGAAGCTCGGCGGGCACAGGAGGGTCTCGGGCACAAGGGAGGTCTCGGCAGGGGTAGCCCTGTGCCCCTTCGGCAGCCCTTCCAGATGGCCCCACACAAAGGCCGCCTGCCAGGGACTGGGGGGACAATTAGCATGAGAATAGGGGCTGTCCCAGCCCAGGCGAGGGGCCTCCCCGGCAGAGCATGATGTCACCCTGCGAGTACACTAATCCCGGGCACGGGGGGATGGGAGGGGAGACGGGAGCGAGGGGGGCTCCTCCGGTCCCCCCGTCCCCTCACCGGGCCGTGACAGGGCAGCACAACCACCTGTAGCCCCTCCGTGCCTCAGTTTACCTCCTCCCTCACCTGCCGTAGCCCAGCAGGGTGAGCTGGGGGTGCACGGGGAGCACCCACCCACCCTGCAGCACCCACCCTGTAGCACCCACCACTTTCCTCTCCTCGCAGGACGCTGCTGGAAGCAGAAAGCACCCGCCTGCAAATGCCAGCCGGGGAATTCAGGCTGGCCAACGGCGTGCGAGGTAAGGGACCCCCAGCGCCAGCCCCTGCACCGCCACGGTGTCACCCTGGGGCGGGGCTCGGGGGCTGAGGCTGGATATAGCCACATTTTCCTGCATTTTCCTGGCAGCGGTTCCCTGGCTGCGATAGGAAGGTGTGAACAGCGGCCGGGGGGCTCCTGGCACGGGGCTCTCAGCCCAGATAAGGCTTATCTGCTTCCTTGCCTTTTATTTTAACGCTGCCCTGCACGGGCAGGGCAGGAGCGGATCCGCCCGGCGGGACAACGGGCTGCGGTAACCAGCTGAGCATTTCCTTTTTCCTCCAAAAAAAATAACAAGGAAAGCCTCCCACCTGCACACTTTCCCCAGCAGCAGGACCCGACCGTGGGCTGCAGCCGGGACAGAGCATTGTCCCGGCCCGATGCCAGATCCCCTGGGAACATCAGCGTCCGGTGCACTCAAGAGGGAGGAATTTCCCACTTTCCATGAAGGGGCTGTTTAAAAATAGGAGAGGGGGCAGCGAGAGGCTGCCAGGCGGCAGGGGAGGGCTGAGGGAGCCGCGGAGCAGCTTCTCGAGCCGCTCACCGCCCCGACTCCCTCTTTGCAGATCTCAAACTGGAGGTGAGCAGCAGCAGCAGCAAACTGGTACCAGCAAGCCCCGAGCCCAGGCGGCTGCTGCCCCGGGAGCGCTGCACCAGCCCCTCCGTCCTCCCCAGGGCAGAGGGGAGGGGACACCCGGCTAAAGCTCAGAGCGACGCCCTGGCACCCAAAAGCCAGAGCCCCGGTGCCAGCGAGCTCCAGAAAATCAGCGCGGTCCTCCATGGCACCGCTCCCGGCAGGGCTGGGCGTCCGGGGACCCCCGGGGGCCCCGCACCGAGCCCCTCACAGCCCGGCAAAGCTGCCCCTCCTCTCTCCCCGGAGCCCCCCAGCCCCTCGCCACCGGAGCCGGGGAGCCCAGGGGGAGAGGGTCCCGCCTGGCCGGGGGGAGCCGGGGGGGTGACGAGCCGAGGGACGGAGCATCTCCTGCCCGGGGCCACGGCAGAGACCCCCGAGGACAGTGTGAAGCCCCCGGGAACGGTGCCCACCCTGCAGTACCCGGCCCAGCTGGTCAGCGAGGCCCTGGAGGACGCGCTCAAGGAAATGGAAGATGATGCTCAGCCCCAAGAGGAGCCGGCCCTCAGCGCCACGTGGGCCCCCCAGGATGCCCGTGCCCCCAGCCCCGTTTTCCCCACAGAGGCTTGTGGAGGGGCTGCGGCAGAGGGGGCAGGGGAAGGGCAGGACCCCTCCGAGGCCCCTGGGGACGGTGATGGTCCCGGAGTGGAGGAGAAAGCTGGGGAAGCCGAGCTCCAGGGGCTGGGGGTGGGGAGCAGCATCCCGGGGGCCAGAGCCGCGTCCCCACCGGGCACGGCCGATCCCCTGAGTGACACAGCGAGCCGGGGAGAGACGGGAGCGTGGGAGGAGCAGGAGGTGCCTGCTGTGCTGAGCCCAAGGGATCCGGGAGCAGAGGTCCAGGAAGAGGATGTGAGTGGTCCTGGACAGACAGCGACCAGCTGGGAAAGACCAGAGCGAGAGGAGGACGAGGAAGAGACGCTGAGCACAGAGCCATCACAACCCTCAGAGGACGAGGAGGAGAGGGGACCCCACAGTCCCTGCGAGGAGGACGGAGATTTCCGCGGAGAAGGAGGGGATGAACCAGAAGAGGAGTCCCCAGGCAGGGAAGTGGAAGCTGTTCGTGCTGTCCTCGTGGAAAGCCACCTGGTTTCACCCACAAAGAGTCACCTGGAGGAGGACTTTGTTGATGCAGAGCAGGAAAAGTCTGAGCATCAGGAAATGACTGTGTGTGAGACAGAGGCTGCAGAGGAGGAAAGAGGACAGGAGCTGTGCCCAGAGCAGGAGCCCTCGAGTGCCCACGAGGCCATCCCAGCAGAGGAGGCTTCATCAGGAGCTGAAGAAGATGCTGTGGGAGGGGAGGACACAGGCAGAGTGAAAGATGGTGAGGGAGAAAAGGGAGAGGCCAGCAGGGAGATGCTGGGAGGAGAGGACCCCGGGGAAGGAGAAGACCCTGAGACAGGAGAGGATCCCGAGGCAGGAGAGGACCCCAGGAAAGGAGAGGATCCTGAGGCAGGAGAGGACTTCATGGCAGGAGAGGACCCCAGGGTGGGAGAGGACCCTGAGGCAGGAGAAGACCCTGAGACAGGAGAGGATCCTGAGGCAGGAGAGGACCCCACGGCAGGAGAGGACCCCAGGGTGGGAGAGGACCCTGAGGCAGGAGAGGATCCCAGAAAAGGAGAGGATCCTGATGCAGGAGAGGCTGCAGGAGGTGACACCCCAGAGTGGGAGAACAGAGCCCCAGAGGAGCCCGAGGACCTGCAGGAAGCCAGAGCTTCTGTGGAAGAGCGGGGGGAACAGGAGGAGCTGGAGCTGGAAGAGGAGCCCTGGGGCAAGGGGGATGATGGCAATGGCCAAGAGCCCTGTCCAGAGCACTGGGAGGGGACAGCAGAGGACACGGAGGGGGCTTTGGGCACAGCCTGGGCGGATGACACCCCATCCAGCACAGGAAGGCTGGAAAGTGAGGAGAGAGATGGCGTGTCGCCAGCAGAGCTGGAGGAAGCCCAGGAAGATGATGAAGAAGATGCCAAGAGCCAGGGGGTGAGCCAGCAGCAGCCACTGCCAGAGGCTGAGCCAGCACCGGAGCTGGCAAGGGAGGAGCAGGAGGGCACGGCAGGGCAGCCTGACCCGGCCACCCCATGTGCCCCTGGGCAAGGGGACACCCAGGAGCCGGCCGAGCCGTGGGAGGTGCAGGGTGAAGATGCTGAAGAGGGGCTCAGCTCAGAGCTGGGGCAGCCAGAGAACAGCAGCTCTGGCCTCGTGGCGCTGCAGGAGCTGTCGGGTGAGGGCACAGAGAGCGGCGAGTGGGCGGAGGAGGATTTCGGGAGATCGGGAGACTCGGAGCCCACCCCAGGCACCGGCAGGAGGGTGGAGCTGGAGGACACCCTGCCGGACAGCACACCCCTGCACCTCTACGAGGGGGAGATGCTGGCTGGGGGTGCACCCAGCCAAAACCCCCCGGAGAGCGGGGAGACCACGGAGACAGACCCTGTGACCGAAACAGCTCCAGAGGGGGAAGGGTGGCTGGAAGGGAGGGACAAGCCACTGACTCCCACCATGCCAGAGAGCCCTGAAGAAGAGGCAGAGGCAGAGGTGGCCCCTGTGGCAGAGGGTGCTGAGGAGGAGGAAGGATATTTCATGGTCTCTGCTCCCAGCCAAGAGGTGTCCAGCTCGGAGGAAGCTGAGATCTCTGAGGACTTTGAAGAAATTAAAGTGGAAGCAACTGAAGGCAGCCAAGGTGACCTGGGAGCTCCCAGAGAAGCATCTCCAGTGCTGGAGGGCAAAGGGCACCTCGAGACTTTTGTTGGGGAAGCAGAAGAAGACATGGAGGTGCCCACAGAAGAACCTGAGATGCCACAGGATGAGGAGGAAGACGACACTGCTGAGCTGGAGGAAGGCCCAGCTGTGCCTGAAGCGGGTCCCAGCTGCCCCGGGGCCATGGGACCATTAACAGGAGGCACTGACCAGCCAGCCCAGGGTCCCACAGGCACTGGGGCACAGGAGGGATCCGACCACTCTGAGGGTTTGGCTGCTGAATCAGACGAGGAGCTCCACGGCACAGTCGAGCTGGAGAGTGATGCCAGTGGAGCCACAGCACTCCCGGGCTGCAGCCTGGGGCTGGTGGGGCAGGAGGAGGAGGAGGAGGTGGATGAGGATGAGCCTGGCATGGCTCACCACGACACGGCCAAGGCCATCCCTCCGGCAGAGCTCCAGGCCCAGGCAACGCCTGAGCAAGCGGAGCAGCCGTCGGATGGGCAGCAGCCCACGGAGGAGGAAGCACCGGACAGCGACAGCCCTCCCTCAGCAGGGGATGAGCAGCCCCCCGAGGCCGACCCACCCCAGCCGGGCTCGGCACTGGAGCAGAGAGGTTTTCCAGAGGTGATTACAGACGTCCCTGACACAGCTGTTCTCCCTGCGGAGGTGCCGGTGGACGTCATGAAGGACTCCGATATTCTGGAAATAGTTGAGCAGGCCCTGGAGTTCAACCAGGAGCTGGTGATGGGGGCGAGGGCGGCCGAGGGAGGGCAGCAGGGTCCTGGCAGGACCGAGCTCCCCCGGGATGCTGGGGAGGACTCCTCGCCCGCCTCATCCAGCGAGGAGGAGCCGACGGTGCAGGAGGCGCCGGAGGCGGAGGGTCGGGGTCAGGCTGCGAATGGGCTGCACCGCGGGGCCAGTTTGGAGGACCTGGCCGAGTTCACCGAGGAGGTGCTGAACGGCATTGCCAGCATGGCCCCGGCACAGGAGTCCCCCTCGGGGACCGCAGAGCCCTCCGTGGGGACGCCGGCGCAGCCCCCCGGGGACGCCACCACGGCCAAGCTGGGGGATGGCTCCCTGTGGGGCAAACACGGCAGGGCCGACCCCGTGCCCCCCGCTCCGGGGGACGATGTCCTGTGCCTCTCAGCTGAGCAGCCACCAGCCTGTCGGCTGAGAGCCGAGCAGGAGCCCTGGTCCTCGGGGGACGAGTGACAGCGGTGGGGGGACCCCTCCCCCCCCAGCGATAGCCCCTTCCCTGCCACGACCCAGCACCCCCCCACTGCCCCCA
>VXAY01003317.1:0-127800 GCA_013399855.1 Oxyruncus cristatus
TCATACCTGTTCTTTAAGGGCATACAGATTATTCTTACCAATTTACTTAATATATTACGTACAGATAATTTGTGAAATCCCTTGAAGCAGAACAAAAGCCTTAAAGGTACTCTTAAGATCTAATTGATTATATTCATAAATGTTATCATTGAGGAAGTAGAAAGCAATTTTTCCTGAACTTTACCTCCGTGAATAGTTGTTGACAAAGGGCTCTTCAGAATGAAATGTCACATCTTTTTCCTGTGGCTTGTGAGAAGTCATACAACCAAAATGCTAGGCTGACTAATTTTTTGTTAGGAAAGAGTTTATTATGTCTACATGTCCAAAGGTTTTCCAGCTCTCTGTAACTCTCACGGCACAATAAGGAGTGGAAAATAAAGGAAATCGAGGTAATATTTGTGCCTGCTAATACAAACACAGCTGTACCACCTCTCACTAGTTGGGTAAATGGTCTGTCTGCAAAGTTCAAATCTGGAAGTAAATATCAAAGATGACCAATGTTAAATCAGTTGTTTAGATTAGGTCCAGTGTTTTGTTTGTTTCCTACCATAGTTTTTCTGTGCTGACATTGACAATCCTCACTCGCATGAAACCAACTTAGACAGATAGTTCTTTTGCCTCTACAGCTCAATAAAATAACCTCAGAAGCAATTTTTTTTTCTCAAATACAGTTATATCTTGGTGGAGTGAATTGCTGTATAAAACTACCAAGTAAGGTAGTGATTTTCTTTTTGCCATTGTTTTAACCAGCCTTTCTAGAATGGCAAAAGCCTTTACTTGTAGATCAGGCCCTACTGAGGATTTTTCAAAGATTGGATTAATTTATGACAGTATGTAAAATAAATGTAATTTTGACTCATCCTGTGTATAAATAGCTCCTCTAAGGTAAGAGATTTTTCTCAATTACTCAGATTACTCATATGTTTCTTAGGTTATCAACACATTTTTTATATAAAGGAGAAGGAGGATTGATTCTGACATTTTCTCAGTTGTGTGCAATGACACTTTTGAAATTGTAACAGTCTCCTGCCAACTGTGGATATTGACTCAGATTTTCAGAAGACATGCTTACTTTAGAGACTAGTTTATCATGTTTCCATCTGTTGGATAAATATTTTTTTGACTAAGTGTAAAACCCCAGATACATGTCATCGCAGATGCTCAAGAAATTTTTCATCTGACTGCTGAAAGGCAACAAGATGAGATGCAAAATCCTTTCAAAACACCTGCCAAGCCAGACTACACAATCCTGTCTCAGGCAACTGGAATAGTCACCTGAGATTTGGAACTTCAACAATCCCGAGATTGAAAACAGCGATGTGTGAGACAGGGCGGACAAATCTCACTGCTGGAGAGCATGTGATTACCCAGCAGGTGGGAGATGTAAATCAGCAGCCTGGAGAGAATCAGGAGACACTGGGATGGCAGAGGGTTGGACACTCAAATGCGTGCCCTCTACAGCTGGGTTCCAGGAAATCTGACCTGGGGTTATTTTGGATACTGGCAGATAAAAGTCTTTTCCTTACTGTCTGGGCACTGTGGCTGAAGAAATTTGCTTTCCTACTTCTTGCATTTTATCCTACTGGCTTTGCCAGAGAGGATTGGTGAGGGCAGGTGAGACTGAAATTCCATTTTGCAAGCTCTCTTGCTGGCATGCAGAGATTTCTGTCCCTCATAGGGAGTATTTGTTGGATAGACCTCAGGAAGTGTTCCTTCAGGGTTCTAAAACAGTATGTTCATTTGTAAATACTCTTTCACTTACCCCATTCACTGAGATAAAATAATGCTCTGGTGGTGCATTCTCTGTAATCTTTTTGTGGCTTCACTGGAATAGATGTGGAGGGATCTGTTGCTCAAACAGAAGCCACCTCTGCAACACCAATGTGCAGTAACAATTTCATTGTTACTGATTTTTTCCTTTTCCAGAAATATTGTATCTATTGATGTATTTGCCTAGGAAAAAGCAAAAGCAGTTAAAGTAGAGAGTGAGTATGACAGAAGAATCACTTTACATTGTTAACTACTAAACAGCAGGTTTTATGAGAGCAGGTAAAGACTTTTTTTTTTTTTATTCAGTTACGAGTGTTACTTAATGTAGGCAGTAGTAGACTTGGTGGTCCTATGACCCATTTTATATGGTGTGATTTTAGCCATGCAGACTTCCATTTTTCTCTGTCAGGGTAACCTGAAAAGAAGCTTTCTTTTGTTCTGTGTTTAAGTTTGATTCTCAGCAAGGCAGTGAACAGCTATGGTCTTGCTGGAGCTTGCTGCTGTTTCCTGATAACTTTCCCAATCTCTGCCTGCAGAGCAGCAATGTGAGACTGGAAGTGACTCACTGGATCACAGAATCCACCTCTCTGCTGCAGCAGGCATCACATCTCATAAATCCCATTTAAAACCAACCAAACTCAGTCTTGAAACTGCTTCGTCACCCACCTCACCTGCGCTGAGATTATCCTACACTGTTTAATAAATGCTGTTCACGCACTTAAAAGGCCCCAGCTCTGCTCACTGCTGCTAGAGAAACACATGGAAATATGGTGTGTAGGTGTTTGTTGCCTTCCAGTTCTCATACCAGAGTGCTCTTCTGGGACCCCACTGCTCAGAAACCCGAGTTCTTTGTTCAGCCTTCCTGGCTAATAGGCCTGGGCTTGGAAGGTATTACCCAGCTTATGCACTTGATCGTGCAGTTTCTTGGGTTGCCGGAACTCTTCTGGGGAGGTTTCTGTCAGATATGTCTAAGATTGCTCACTGAGGTGAGTTATGGGAATGCGCAAATGGATTTTGTCAGTATATATTCTGTAAAGAATGTAGGAAGAGGGTGGAAGAGCCAGGGTTGCTAAATGGTACTGTAGGAGGGGAAGAAATGCTTGGCCTTTCTGAATATGACAGGCTGAAACTGATTACAAAAGCTTTGTAAATAAAATATTTCAGGACATATTTGATGTCAGCATTATAGAATTCTTCTCATTCATAGGGAGGATTTAATTTTAGAATGTATTGAAAAGTAGTGTCTCTACGATAGCTTTTCTAATTCAGTGAAAAAAAGTACTTCAAGAATGATTTTATGACTTTGTGAAAGGAAATAACATGACCCAAGCCTATGTCTTCTGGCCAGAAACAGGAAAGAGAAAAATCTCCTTAGAATTTCTGTTTTCCAGATTTTTTTTTTTTCTGATTCAGAACTTCCATTGTCTTCAGTAAGGAAATTCTAACTGTGTACATCCTCAGCCATGCTGTTAAATTGTTCTTTCTTCTTCCAGTTCTGTATTATTTCTTGGACTGATACCATAACATCTGAATCGATTCCACAATTTATGACTAGTGTTATAACTAAAGCTGATTGCTTTATTTTTAATTTTTAAAATTGAAGTATAAGTAGATTCCACCTTCATCTGATATTCTAAGGGTTTATTATCAGCGTCTGACAAGGGAAATGGTATTTTTAGAAAAATGCAACATAAACCGCATAGTTCCAGAAATACCACTCTAGGAATATATATATATATATTTTTTTCATTCATGTGCTAGTAACCATGAAGTTGTTCAGGGGAGATTTTACTGATGAAGTAGGATGGGGCACTTTTGTATATTTCTTGGAGTTCCTTATTGATGCTTTCAGGTCATAGGTGCACAAATTCCTGCTTTTGGTAGGGCTCTGCCAAAGTGAGTTTGATCAGAGTGCAGAGAAGGATGACATTTAATCCTGTAAATGGGACTGTGTAGTTCCAAAATTTTAAAATGGCTGCTCAAGGCTTGGTAGCTGAGGAAACCTCCTCCGAGTCCAATTGTTCACCCGCGCCTTCGTAACGGAATTGCAGATCATCTCAATAATCCTCTCTTGTGTCCCCACATCCAGTATTGGACGTTGTTTCTGCATTCGCAGAGCCTGTCGACAGTATTGAATATTTTTGGCTGCAAGGGGTGGCAGCTGTAGAAGGAGGGGGTTTGTAAGGGAAAGTTATGAGATCTGGTTCATATATTATTCTGCCACATGGTGTCCTCCTAAGCCAGGTTAGAATCGTGGAATCCGGGCATTCCAACTTGAAACCGTATAATTCTGTAGCATTTAGACATGTGTTTATGTAAAAGGTATCAATCTTGTTATAAACTATTCCTCTAATCAGAAATATCTATGTAATTTGTGTCAGTTGCTGTATATGAGTTGTGAGCGTTTCTGAGTCTGAGCATTATAAATACAGCCTTGTAATCACCTGCATTAGAATCCAAAGCTTAAGAAACTTGAGCATTTTCAATTTATTCTGCTGGAATGAACACAGCCCAGCTTAGTGTCACCGGTACTGCTCACTTCTTTGTGCAAATATTATGTGCTAATTGTCTATTTTTTTGCTCACAACAGAGCTACAAGTGAAACTTCCCCTCTTCCTGCTCCTCTGAGCTTTTACTGTGGTAGATTTACATAGGGCATAAACTACTGACAGTAACACACGTTGTACAAGGTGGCTGGGTGGTAGCAAAAGGAAAATTTTCCAACACATGTGTCTCAATTTTTGAAAGCTTACTTGCAAACATGGCTCTTTCTGTGTCCACTAAATTAGACACTGACACTTACGTCACATTGCAGGGCTTTCTTCTCACGTGGAACTTAAGTTTTACCTAAACTGCAGTTTAGGATTTTTAAATGAACCTGTTCTTCAGTTAGAAAAGGAGGAAATTGGTTACATAGAATATTATGAGGGAAATGAAGGGAACTCTCAGTAATTGGTCCATCCCTCTCCCCTAAATACATCCACTACTATTTAAAGTAATTATACTGATCAGCACAGTATTTAGGCACAGATGACATTCGTGAAGAAAAATTAAAGTGCTGTTCTAACACACCAGTGAAATCTTTGACAAGTTAATTTAGTATTTATTTAATTAAACAATGGAAATAAAATATTTAATTGCACTTTAAGATTTCTATTTCTGTCATCCAACCAGGCAGAAAATTCAGAACTCAACATATGTCAAGCGATGAAAATGCCTCAAGCACATCAAGTATCACCCTGTTTTATAGATTAATGAAAGAAGCTGAGCTGCAGTGTGCACAGGTATGAACAGTTAAATATTTAACTCCCTTTCTGCTCTTTGAGTCTGAAGCAAAAGGGAAATATCCCTCTAATCCCCCAACCCAGTCCCGTTTGTTTCTGAGGAATGTTAATCAGCTTCCTAGTGCCAGCAGGCTACAATCACCAACTACTAATTAGTTTTAGATAATGATATTGGTAATGAGCCTTTAGTTTCTCAGAGGCACCAGGCTGAGCTTGACTCAGATTTATTCAGTTATTTATCAGGAATGTTATTGTGACAAGCAGTGTGAACAGTTTGAGCATGTTTAATGCCAAGTATTTTTCTTTCATTGGATAGTATCAACACACCATTTTTAAACAGACTTTGCTGATATAGCAGCTGATTTTAAATTAACTTTCCATTAAACAATGATAGTATTTGTTTCCTTGTTATTCCAGTTGTTTGATTACTCTCCTGGATATCTTTACTACTCAGGCAGTTATCTAATCACCTGAGGTTAGAACACTTAATTGGGGAAGTTTTTTAAATGAACTTCCTGTCACATTGCCTCTCCAGGAGATCTGTGTCTGGTCTAATGCCAAAGGCTGTTATTTTTGTAAGGCATAAAATTCTCTGATAGGTATTCCATGAGCGAGGTTATAATTTGTGGGAGCTCCCAGCTGTGAGGGGGAGAGCGAATAGTTCAGTCTCCCCTCCATGAGAGGTGTGCAGTTAATTTGCACGTTCCAAAAAGTTATCCTCAGGATACTTTTCACCATTAGGGCAGAGGAAAAAAAAAAAGCCATTATCCAGCAGATAATAACAAATATTGTGGAATGATTTCATGCCCAGAGCTGTAGCAGGGAGGCACAAATGAGACATTTCAGCACCTACCTGAGGATCTCAGTTTGGTACCACCTTCCTACCTGGTAAGTTTGCATGGGAGGAGAATTTGTGGAAAAATGCCACACCTGCTTCCTTAGAGCATTGGGTATTGGAAGTGAGACTACAGAAGGAAGATGTATAATTTACTTACATGTTTCCTGACATCCTGTCTCTACTTCTGCTAAACATTGTAGGACTTATTTGACCATTAATTCCTTAAAAACACTAACCCCCTGTCAGAAGATTTAACAGTGGAAGACTGTGGCATATTGAAACATACTGGGTTTTGTGCTCTTTTGGTCTTCCCATGGCTGTCTTCTGTTTATATATGTTTAGTATCTTAGAGTAAAAGTCTGAATCTTATTCCTGCTCCCAAAAGTTTACACATTTAAAGGCATAATTTCTGGCAAATTTACTTGTTTAAATTGCAGTTCTGAAAATGGTTGCAGTTGCTTTCTCTTGGCATGTGAAGTCCTTTTTTGTTTTTCTTCTGTCATTGAAAGCTCCCCCAGTATGATCAAAACATTCTCAATTTTGACAAACTGAGCATTGGAAACTAATGGATTTGTTATTCTTTTGTGTAAGTATGCGGAGAGAAGGCTTCGAGGCATATGTAATTGCCATCAAGAAAATATGTGATATTTTTATATTCTACTCAATACAGCATCTGTGTGAGAAGAGGAATATCTTGAGTTTATGTTTTGGCTTCCAGTAAATAATAACAAATGTAAAAATCGTTAATAAGATACTGAGCTGCACTCTCATATGTGATCCTTCTATCTGTCCCAGGAAGCCTTGAATTATTTTCCTCACAGTAGTGCAGTTTACAACTGAATGTTGTAGAATAGTTTTCCCCTTGCTTGTTAATACATTTTCTGGGAAAATGGAAGACGTGAATTTGGGCTCCCTCATTCTGAGGAGAAACCAAAGTTGAGCTTTATATTTCATAGGTGATTGCTAGGCTCTTCCATGAGCAGCAGCCACTTCTTTTCCTCAAGTTGTGTTTTGCAGCTCTACTTCCAAATTAAAAAATACATTCTGAATGTTTCAGTGTCATAATCAGGCCTGCTGAAGACTAAGGATGTCAGGATATATCAGTTATAAGGAAAATGCAGGTTATATGTAAGTGAGAACCTAGATTCTGATAGGGTTCAGGTTATTTGTGTCCTCCTCTGACCACCAGCTGTATTCCATGTGAAATTTGTTTAAAAATATGCTTTCCATGTATTAGGATTGTAGAGAGCTTTTATTTTTTTCATTTAATGTAATGGGGGGGGGAAACCTATTCAAAGGATTGCATTTTATAAACCCAAAATTGTCTACAGTAGGAAAAATTGTATTTGAGGGTAATGGTGTTGGAGTATGATAATTCCTGGGTGACTGTGCATAGCTGTGAACTTTGACAGTTAGGAAGAAACCTTGAATCAGGAGCAGGTTACTTTGTACAAGCAGGAATGGCTTCGAACTGAAAGAGGGCAGGTTTAGATTAGATATTAGGAAGAAATTTTGTACTGTAAGTGTGGTGAGATGCTGGAACAGGTTTCCAGAGAAGCTGTGGATGCCCCAGCCCTGGCAGCGTTGAAGGCCAGGTTGGATGGAGCTCTGAGCAACCTGGTCTGGTGGAAGGTGTCCCTGCCCAAAGCAGGGTGTTGGAATTAGATGATCTTTAAGGTCCATTCCAAACCAGGCCATTCTGTAAGTCTAAGTATCTTTTTATTTTGCGTGTTCCCAAAGCTTACTTATCAAACATGGGATACATCCCAACTGTGAGATACTGGAATCTGACTAGTGAGATCCCGAGATCAACAGATAACCTTCTCCCTAGTTTTACCAGGCTCTGAAGTGAGACTGATAGGGCCTGTAATTACCAGGGTCTTCCTCACCCTTCCTGAACACTAGCACAACATTTACCATTTGCCACTTTCCGGTGAGCTGGAACTCCCAAGGCTTCTGAAAAATAATGGAGAGAGGTACCGCAATATAATCAGCCAGCTCTTTCAATAGCCTGGGATGAATCCCATTGGGCCCCATAGGAGATGAGGATGAAACAGAACAGTTTGGTTCTACTCCCAAGGGTCAGCTAACTTTCCCTTTTCTGCCTGGAAGCGTATAATGCCCATGGACATTTTTTCTATTTACGCCACACCAATTTTCTGCTTCCTTTTATCATGGAAATGCGGAATGATCGCAGCGCACCGAGGTGGCAATAACTGTGAACTTGTTCCGTGAAGAGCTGCTGGTTTATCATTTAGGCATACCATATTGTTGTGTGTCACACAACATCACCCACAAGAGGATTATGATGTGCTTAAATGACAAATCCATCACTCTGTGCCAAGCTCCTCATGACTTGAATTTCTACACTTGTTCGTCAAAAAGCCCTTAATGACGGTGATTTAAATTTGAAGTCTCTGTGGGTTTCAGTTCTCTTCAGCCTGTCTACTGTGTGCACATCCTGACCTGCCCAGTCAGGCAGAGGCAATATTGTTGCACAGCCTTTTAACCGTTTGAAAACAACGAACCAAACCAGAATTCCGTACACACGTTTGACCAGTGAACTTCTGAGGGTAAAGTTATCTTTGAAGTCAGAAGTATGACAGAGCAACGTGATAGCAAGGACTGCTACTTGGAGGAATTCTGCTGGCATTTGTTCTAAAGAACCTATTTCGGTTGACTCTTAAACTTGCTTTAGTGGGAAATTTAAAAGAATATAATAGTGTAGCTAGGAGCATATTTTATACATATGAAAAGACAAAGGAATTAATAGATTGTTAGTCATGTGAATTTTGATATCCAAAAAATACTGTGTGGCATACAGAAAAGTAAGGTTTCCATTAGAATATTTTCTAATGGTAAAAAGTGAAACTATTAACGAGATTTTGAAACTGTTCATGTGGACCTTGCAAAAACCATAAATCAAAAATTGGAAAGAATTTGAATTCCTTTAACAGAAAATTAAGAGTTAGGGTAGCAATGCGGTAAAGTTTGCAGTAATACTGAAATTGCTGAAATGTCTTTGGTCACTTTAGCAATCCAAAAGGGAGCACTTCAGTTTTGCAAACTGAAGATTTGAATTTTAATAATGGTTTTCTTACTATACTTTTTTTTAAAATGAGAAGTGCAAAATAAAAATGAGTGCATTGATCCAAATTAAGACCAAGGGAATAGAACTCAATGATTATCTGTAATTTGTTTTGGAATTGTATCCTGAAGTTCTGGTATAGCTAGGTGACATGCCCGCAGTTAAAGGCAGTTTTGTGCAACCTCATAAAACATTTTGAAATGTAATTTTAGAGTGGTTGAAACGGAGATGGATGAAATTCATTTGACAGTGCAGTATGGAAGATATATAAATGTTCCAGCACCAGCTCAAGTGTAGCAGTAGTTGTGTCCAAGTTTATGCCATGTTCACATATCAGTGTTGGTTTTATGGACCTGTGAAGAAAGCCAGTTTTTCAAAACATCCACTGTTCAGCTCCTTCTGAGGCTTGTAAGACAACTTTTAATGCTGCCCTTTTCTCTTTCTCCTCTCTATCTTTTGTAAATTTTATTAGTAGTGTTCTCTTCCCTCAGTCTTCATACCCTAGGAGTTGCAGATATTGAAATTAAGCGTTGTAAAAGAACATTGTTTGACTACCCCTTTAAAAAAACAAAACCACATCAAAAACAAAGCAAAAAAAAAAAGTGTCTTCACCTTCTCAGTTGATGAAGAGACTAAATAAATTAGGACTTTGGCAAGTGTGGCTTCCTTCCTCCAGAAGATTAAATGTTTTGGTTTTTTTCTTTTCACAGTAAAGCACTACACAAGTATAGTGCAAATCTAAATCAAAGTGTAGTGCAGATCTACACTTTCTGCACCTATTTTTCAGGAACCCCTGATGATTCAAGTTATTTTTCCTCTTTTATGCCAGAGAAGTATGAAATGTTTGGACCATTCTCCTGAAATTGGAATTGTCTAAGTCAGAATTTCAGCTTTTGGTTAGACAGGCTTATCAAGTGACTGTGGATATATACATATGTATGCCTCTCCTATGGTATAGCTCTGTGCAAAGAATGGAGCTTAAAATAACAGTTATGCAGTTGTGCTAAAACTCCATTTAATAAAAAATGCTCTCTACGTGTCTGTGTATAAATAGCAAATAATTAGTTATACTCAGAATAACTCATTAAAAGTCCATTTAAAGCCATTAAGGTTAATCTGGGCATTTAAAAGGTCATTATCAAGCAATTAGCTTGCTTTCTGTTGAATATTGGATTTTTTTTAATTGCGTCTGAAAGGGGAAATTGCAGTGGAAGAAACTTGCAGACAAAGCAACAAAAATAAATAAAATTACTTGCTGTCTGGTGAAAGAACCCTCCGGAAAACTAGATATGAATTTCCAAAAGTAGGGCTTGCTTTCTGATGGCCTGTTCTTTCCCCTCCCCCCTTAACTCTGCAGAAAAGTTACGTTTCTGTCCCTTTTTGTTTCACTGTGGTTATGTCACAGAGGACCAAATTATTTCCTGAGTGATGAGATGGGGGGGGGCGGAAAGGATTTACTTGAAAAATAAAGTCCTTATTCAAACACTATTTACCAAGTTTCAGCATTCTGTGCTGGAATGGAAGATAATGTCTTAAGCTCCCAATTTCTCACCACCACCACCCAGGGAGGTGTCCCTGCCCTCTGCAGGGGGGGTTGGGACTAGATGGTCTTTGAGGTCGCTCCCCACCCTCAACATTCTATGATTCTGTGATGTCTGCCGAGAGTAATTCGTGTTCTGCAATGGGCTGCCCAGTAAAAGCAGCCCAAACAGTGGCTGCTTTCCCCAGCTTGACTTTTTGTGTGAAATAACCAGCGGAAGATCAATGATACCAATATTTTAATTGTATAAACCTTCTGAATTATCATGGCCGTGAAATAAGTGGGAGCATATGAAGTCCAAGGGACAGGCCTTCTGGGGTCACTGGAGGCTCAGTCCATGTAGCACTTTTCAGCATCCTGAATATGCTTGGGAATAATAAAAAACCCCTCAAAATCAGTGCTTTAATTCACGAGCACAATTTGATGGTAATTTGCATAACAATAAGATGTTATTAAGCAAATATTATGAAGTGGTTTAGGTACTGAATGAAGTAAGAAAGGAGGTAGAAGTTAGACTGTTACATACTGATAGGGCTTTAATCTCACCTTCCTATTTTAAAGATGGGTTTAATCCTGTACTGAGTTAATTTTCTCCTTTTTTTCTCCAAATTTTGTTGATTGAAACACTTCAATTCTGTAAATGTTACTGCTTTGTACTCTAGAGCTACATACAAATGGGTCTGTAAAATAAAACCTTTTCACTGGTGTGTTCACAAAATAGCATAGCAATATATTCTGTTAACATTTTTAAGAGTTGCAGTCTGAAGAAAATGCTTGATGTCCTTGTTGAGAGATAAAGAACATTCTACCTGACACTTGGACCAAATTCAACTAATAATTTGGGTTTCCAGTCTTATCACTTATCATGAAATCACTGAAGCATCAACTTCCGTTGCAGATATTTTACTCTTATTTAATTAGTGCTGTTGTGCTGCCGTGACTGGTGTGAGAGAAGGCCCTTTTGATGATTCCTCATCATTTCTGGAGTCAGCAGAAGTGCAGCAGTTCCATCTTTGGGGACTGGCTGTCCGGCTCAGTGCTCTCTCTGACAGGCCTTGGTCACTGACTGCGTCCTTTGCTTTTATTCCAGTTATTTCCAACTTGCTGTCTTTAGTATTTTTTAGTGGGGGATGAGGTGAACTGGCAAGTTAATCGGAACGGAATGGCAGACTTAAATTTTTAATTCTAGGGAAGGGGGGTTACTGTAGCTGTGAAAGATGAAATCCTGTTAATAGCTTTTAATTGACATCTTGGCCACTGCGATCAAACAGATGGGTAGTACTTCCCCTGCTCTACCCTTCCCTAGGAGAGAAGTTATGCTTTTGGAGAACCCGTGTGTGGCAGCAGGGTGGTGAGGGCTGTTCCATGAGGGAGGATGAGCCAGGAGCCACGAGTGGCACAGGCAGGACAGTGCTCTTGTTGCCCACAGTGCAGTCCTTGCAAAGGTCCCTGGGCCCTCGGGCAGTGATTGTGTGGCTGCAGCTCCCAGGTCAGACTGCTCAGGGCATTTAAGGACTGTTGGGGCACTGGAGGCCCAGATGGAAGGTTTGTAAAGAATACATGTCATTGGTGAGCTGGCAATTTTACACACGTTTTTGTGCTGCTGGCCTCCAGCACAGATTGGAATAATTTAAAATGGTTTGAATTCTTCCTGAGATAAGGGAGTTATTCTCACATACAGATTAATGGAATACACTATTGCCGTTTGCTGATATGACATCATGTATATTCTCACAGGTGGATAGTGGCAGAGTTAATAGACTGAATATAAAGAAATCTCATTATCAATATTCTTCAGTAATATGTGGTTTTGTTCTATTATGCAGAGCACTATCTTAATACAGTCAGAAGATAAAATTATGCATCCTGTTTAGTCTTTGGAACTTTTGGCTTCAGATTTTTTGAATCACAAAAGTTTTGATTGTATCACGGACCTTCTTTTTAAAAATTTAGAACGTTTTATGTACTAATTTCAGTCGTCAAATACCACATAGAATATTTTAGTTCCTTACCATGTAGGTTTCTCAAAATCTTGTAAGAAGAGAGTAATTAACATTTAGACTTTTAGTTGCTTTCTCTATGGTCTTCATTTCTGAATAGGTTTGGATCGAGATCTGATGTTCAGCCTCTGTTGTGCTCATGTGTTTTATCCTGTTGTACAAATCCAAATTATTAGTGTATGTGGTTAGTTAGCTTGATCTAAGAGGAATTGGGTTTTTGGCTTAGAAATAACTGGCCTTTGAGAGACTGTAAACTGGCAGTTTAAGGGAAACCTAGACTGCAACAGGGCAAATATTAAAATACAGATCCCTCAAAAGATTAAGTACCCATTTAATTGGTACTTTCCAAAGTTATGCCAGCAATTTTTGTCTGCTTTATAGTGGTTGTTCCCTTCTCTTATTATATCTTACGTTAAATGAGACTGTGTTTTAAGTAGTGATTAAACATAGAACTTAAAAAAAAAATTATTTTTGGCATAATTAGAATGTTTTGCTGAAGAAGTCTGTTCTGTCATGTGTCTAGGCCAAAAAGTGAAACCTGTAACTGTTAAGTGAAATTCTGAAATCTTTTATGCTTTTATGACATTTTTCACGAGTTACTTCCTACCCTGTCAACCCCCTTTTAAATCCACTCTGCAGGGAACTGTTTCTATTTGAATGTTTTGCTCTGCTTGTCTAATGGAGCTCTAAATTCTATTAATGCTTTTAGATTCCACTGCAATACGTACATAAAAGAACCCCCAAAAAATAAAACAACCCCCCCACAAAACAATAAACAGAAAAAGCCAAACAAACAAAACCCAACCAGCCCCAAAAAAAAAAAAAAAAACCAACAACAAAAAACCCCCCCACAAACCAAACCAGAAAAACTCAACCAATGTGCCAAAACTTCTTGACACCCTTATGATCCTCACAATCCATTAACCTGCACTGCCAATAGTAAGGCAAACACAGCGGATCAAGGTTGTTGTAGCAATTCGAATTCATTTGCCTGTGCGATCTGCAGTGACTATTCCTGTAATGGTGTTTTCCAGAGAGCCTCAGAGACGCTTTGATTGGCAGTGCTGTAGGACTGGGCACTTCTGGAGGATTTATGCCTGTTGTAGCAGCCACTCAATGTCGTTACTTAATGTGCAATATTCTACCAGGGCTATAATTTACAACAAATTGAACATATTTCCCGGTCCACTTAAAGACTGTCCCATTGTTAAAAGGCTTGTGTCCATCTTTAGATTTTGTTGTTATTTTTGTGACGTCTTTTGAGTTTTGCCTGGTAGCAGTGGCAGATTTATCTTGCTTCTTCTGTGTTTAATTTTAGTTCCAGTGGAATTCTTGCTGTGAAAAAGTGAGTGTGACTTTCATTCCCTCTGAAGCTGTTTTGACAAGTAAAACACAATGACTTTCTGCATAGTGCTGGCCACAGTGTTTCAGGCCACATTCCTGACACAGAGAAAATAATTGAGAGAAATGATGGATACTTCTAAAAGTTCTCCTTCTTCCTGTTTTTGTGGTCAGTAGTTATAGGGTCCCTGTTCAGATTTGTGTCTGCATGAGGCACTGTGAAGACCGAGAGCTCTGACCTTAGTGACTGCTTGACCCTCAAAGCTTCAGAAGTATGAATAAGGATACCCAGAATTTCTTTTAGCAACAACATAAACCTGCCTTGAGAGTTACATCATCTTTTGTGACTGTTTTTTCCATTCGGGCAATGAATTTTTGTACCCATTTTTCATTTTTTATATTGTCAGTGCGTGCTGGTAACTTCATGGAAATGCCTTCAGGGAGCCTCATTTGCTCTTTTTACCAACTTCCCAGTACAGTTGTCTTATTTAATATCTAGTTCCTTCCTTTGGTTTGTCCCTAGGTGATGTGCTTTTCTCTGTGAAAATTAAATTCCCATTATCTTTTAATATCAAATTCTTTAAACCTGGTTACACAACCTTTTCTTTACTTTTAACTTGCTGCCCTCTGTCCCACATAGTTACTCTTTGAATTCTTTGTCAGCTTTTAGTGACAAATCACTGGGTGTATAAAAGCTCAGCCCAGGTTGATGAGGTTTGGTGCAGACACAGTGATCTTTCCTCCTCTGCTCATTGCGGATTTTGGACCTGAGGGAACCTTTTAATTCTTCTGTGGAGAGATTTGGGGACCAGAAACATCCCTTAGCCTTTCTGATCTGTTTGTTGTGTTTGCTCAGGAGACTCTAGCCCCTTCTCTGTGCTACCTATGCAGGTCATTGCCAATGTCTTCACAGATTCCACGGAACATTCCAAGTTGGAAGGGTCCCACAAGGATCACTCAGACCCATACAGGGTCTTGTTGCTCTGTTCCCCTGTTTCATTCACAGAATGAAGCATTGTCTGTACTGACTTCTTAGGAATGGCTGTTGATTCAGTGCCCTGGGTTCAAGAGCTGGTTATCGTTGTTGGTATCATTGTTCAGTCTGATGTAACCCTTGGCTACTCAGGTGACACCAGCACCCTGTTTGTGTAACTTCTGTCAGTGTAGTTAAGATGACGCACGTGAACAGCAGCTTTGTAATCAACTGTCTTTCTGTTTAAAGATGGCAAATTTGCATTTCGACTGATGCAGCCTCCGCAGCTTTATTGATTTAAATAGGATTATGTTGCTTTAAAGCAATGAAAGAACTGCCCTCTGTTTTCAATAAGTTTTTTTGATTCTTAAACTGTGTTTGCCATGTTGTAGCTACTTAAGTAGCTGCACAGAAATGACTGGGACTATCTGTAGTGCCTGCAGTTTAACATGCAGTTGATGTTTTCAGTACTAGGTTAATAATCTCATTTTACTTTTCTGTAACTATGTTTGGTTTTGAGAAGTAGGCCTGTTTTTTTCACTTTCCAGGCTGCTTTTAATTATAGTGAGACAACTGTAGGCTTTTGACAAATTCTATCAAAAAGCAGACTATGCTTCTATCCTTAGAAAGAGTATTTCTTGAGCTGTTGCATAAATGTGCTAGATATTAAGGCTGATATATTTTCCGCTGAAGTCTCTCACTAAAATAAAAGTGCAGCACAAAAAGAATAAATGCCTCTTCATGCAGCTCCAGCTGCAGGACCGAGTTATAAATGGATGGGAAAAAAAGTGACAATTTGCTTTCAAAGGATTCAGTAATCAAGGACTAGGTTTTTTTCCTCTATTGAGAAAAATTCCACTCATAATTATAGTGTACCCAGTACATCAGGGCATGCCTTTCTATTTTTATCTAAGTTGTCTCCCATGTTTCCCATCAAAATGTTCTAAGACTTATAATCATTCTCAATTATTATAGCCACTATTTCTGTCTCTAAAGAAAGATCTTTCTGATTCACACTTCCAGCCGTATTCCTGGTTTAACCAGCTCCATCTTCAATGCAATAATTAGAAAATCTATCTGCTTTCTACTTGCTTTAGGGGGATATTTCAGTGTTCTCTTTCACATTATTTCATGTATATTTTAAAATACACTGTTATGCAATATTGCTTAGTTATAACAAGTGTTCCCACAGCTGGTTGCCCACTTAGTAATTAATATTATTACACAAAGTGCATGTACTGATTAGACACGAGATTCTGATTATGCAGATGTGCACCTCATCTGTTGTGGCTTTGAGAGGTTGGTCCTTTATGCCTGAAGGAACTAGTTTTGTGGAGTGAAATTCTGCTTTTGGGTAGTGCTGTTGATCCTCTGGTTAGGCCTGACCACCCTAGTGAGCTCCTACTCTAAGGACACTGAGTGAAAATAATTTTACTACTTACTTATGGGAAGAGTATTGTGTGGGGTGATTTATTCTGAATAATGAACACTCCCACTGACACACTTATGCTACAGTACCTGGTACTATGCATAGCTATTGTTATAAAAAAAGAATTTCATTGAATAAAGATATTATCAGTACACTGAGTCCTAATTAGAATCTGTGAATGGAAAGCTAAGCACTGGAATGGTGCCTTCCCTTAAAAAAAGGCAGGTACTTGTTCTTGCTTCAATGTCTTTCCTATTATGCCTAAGAATTTGGAATAATCCTCAGCACTAATTCTGCATCTTTTGATACATGACATCTACTGCGGAATGCTAGAAACGTAAATATTATCTTTTCTTCAATAATGCTTATTTGATTTGGAAGCCAGGAAGTATATTAGGAAAATTACTTGAAGGTATATCCAGGAAAAAGGTAATGCTTTTGAATATTGTGAAGATGACTTCACCAAAGGAAGAATATTTCTACCATACCTTATAAGTAGCTCTTATTAAACTTAACAGTTAAATACTGTAATTCTTCTTGGAGAGGCAATGTTGTATGTAAAGCAGTCCTGGTGAGCAGGTGCATAAGAGCACCTGCCTGTGGATTTGAATTTGCCTGCTATAACACTGTGTCTAACTGTAGTGTGTATGGATTTACACTGAAGCTGGGATTAGAACGTGGAAATTCTCCCAGGAGCACAGAAATCTTGCAAGAAGCTTCACACAATCACTATGTGGTTAATTTGCCTGTTTGGTCTTCTATCAGTACCTTTTGACAGCTGAGGGCCTTTATTTACAGACTTCCCGTGCCTACCAGACTTCTGCAGCAGAGGCTGTCTGTTAAACAAAGAGATTTTTACTGATTTAAATATGGGTTTGCAGAAGTAAGGCCTGATAGGGGAAGAGCCATTAGCTGCAGGCATTTGATGGAAAGCAAAAGCACTGTTTTCACCCAATCCTTTCTCAAGCTATGTTGAATCTAAGATCAAGCAAGGTGGGAGACAGAGTGGGAGACAGAGTTTAAGGAGATGGAGCCAGAGTAGTGGGAAGCTTTATTCTCTGACCAGACTTGAAAGAATGGAATGAGAACCAGTGTGTTGGAACCATTGGGAACACCTGAGAAAAGGGGGAGCATCCTGGATCTCCCTTCTTATGTGTATAGGAAAGAAAATAAAGGATGCTGGTGACATGGAGCACATCTCCCCTTGTTTAAGTATTTGCATCTCCCACAGCTCACAAGTGCAGAGAAATGTACCTGGGACTCCAGAGGTTTTTGGGGCTTTTTATCTAGAAGAGTGTGTATCCAAAGTGATGAATTGGGAAAACAGTCCTGTTCACATACAAGGGATTTGCTTCCATTTTGTACAAAACCCCCTCAATTTGTCAGCCTTTACTTGGCTTGTTCACTGTTCAGCTCCATTTGCTCAAAGCACAGCAGCTCCCATTAGTATCTCTCTTAACTCATAATATTAATTGCCATTGGGAAGTTGGATAGAGTATTACCAAAAATAGCTTGCTTAGTTATTGATGACAATAAATACCTGTGCAAATGTATTATCAGAAGCATGTTACTTTTTAAATGCAAAATATGCAGTTGCTCCCTGAGAATTTGTTTTGGTGAAGCACTGATAAGAATTTTGTGTCTTAGGCCAGATGAATCAAGGTGTGACCCAGCTTTCAGCTCTGTGGAAATCCAGTGCTGTTTCTCACTCTTGCACACCTTTGCCTTCCCAGTGACATGTAGAATGCAAGTCAGCCGTGTCCTTCTGAGTACTCATAACATAAATTGTTTATTGCAGGCTTTATCTGAGCTAAAGCTGTCTCCACAGCAGCATGAATGGAGACGATACACACTCTTTCCACTGGATGTCACTCTTAGCTTGGATCTGTGGTAGTTTAATACCAAGGCGTTGTCTATGTAAACCTGACACCTGCTTTGCTGGGATTTTTTTTTATGTGAAGTTTTAAAGAGGTTCATTTAACCTCATGGCTTTAAGGTATGTTTGTTTTTTTTTTTTTTTTAAGGAGAAAAAGTGCTGAAAACGTTAATGATGATCTGTAGGGTTAGTTTTTGCTCGTGTGATTCTAGTTTGTTTCTGAAGGGAGGGTGAATTTGTGAAACTTAATAATTTAAGGAAGCATTGGGATAAGAGTCTCAGGTATTAAGAAAGAATATATTAATGAGTCTGTTTTAAACAATTCCCTTGTGCTTGGTAGACCTGATTCTCCACAATAAATTGCCTTTCTTTTTCCTTTAATATCTAACCTTTCCTTATTTAGTCTCTTTGCTTAAAATGTTGGGGTTTGTTTGTTTGCTTGCTTGCTTCGTTTGGGTTTTTCAGCTTTTGTTTGTTTGAAAATGTAGCTTTTCTACAGTCCCAAAATAGGAGTGACTTGCATGGAGAGGACAAAACTGCATTCCTTTCCACACTTGCTGTCCATTTTATACATTCAGTGTACGAGAAGGATTTGACCCCAGCAAAGACACTCCCAGAAGTTATTTTAGCTTATGCCAATGAGCTAAACTGCTCGTTAATTGAGGTTCTGTAATGCTCCATTAGAATCAGCAATTAAAAGTATATCACACAGGTTTTGTTTGCCTGTGTTCCATTAAATTGTCACAGGATGCTTCTGGTTCTGTGGTGTTTTGTTTTGTACTACTCCTCAGGGTCACCCAGAACAGCACAAAGCTGCCCCTCTGTAATTACATTTCAATGATACAACTCAGAAGTTGAGCTCTTTGTTTTGATGCTCACAGTGTCAGCGTATATTGGTCACAAATGAGATCTGAAATTGATGTTCCTCTAAGGTGATTTGTGAAGTTCAAGTCTTTGGTACTTAAATGGCACATGACTTTGATTCAAAGTCAGAGAAGAAGGGACAAAATTTAAATGGATGCAGGAACCTCCTCTCCTTTCCCTGTGACCACATATTACAGTAAACACTTGTGTGGGTTGAAAGTGAAGGAGCAAGGCTGAGTTTGGAAGTTCTGTACTTTGATGACTTGTCTCCCACAGAGGTGATGCAAGTCTGAACAGCCAGAAACAATACAGAGATTAAGTATTGCAATCTGTTTTAACTTAGTTTTTCAGTTGTCAGTAGCATTTACTCTGTGTATATCCCCTAAATGCCAAATCAATGTGTTTGTATTCCAGTCCCATCTGTGAGTTATTGAACAAACATAAGGAGGCCTAAATTATTGCTGCTTATACATGGCCCTTGGCAGCCTTCCTTGCCTTGGCCTTTGAGACACTGAGAAGAAATCAGCCTTGCCAGTGCCTAAAAGGGAGGGATGACAGTTTGTGTGTGGTCACCTCACCCCACATACAGCCTCTGGAGTGGGGAACGAGCGAAAGGATAATCAAAGAGAAAATGGGATGTAGAAACCTGTGCCAGTAGAAGGAACATCCCACCCAGAGAGCAGCAACTTGGGTTATTTGTTGTGTTATCTGCTGTACTAAATGCAGTGAGAAATCCGGCATCTTGTTCATGCCAAGTGAAGTGATTTGGTATTATTGTGCTTTGCTTTTGTGTTACTGCTATACAGACTTTTTGTTCCTATTTGAAAGATTATACTTCTAATATTTATATTCCGTTTTCTTGGACATTTCTATTGAGAATGTTGGCTCTGGTAATTATTAATGTATTTGATGATATCCTGAGTATTCAGGATCCAAAATCATACCTCTTGTCCTACAATCTGATTCATTTTTGGGAGGCTATTGGTAAACGTTGCAGCAGGGTTTTCGTGCCCGGCCTCCTACTAAAAGTTTTCCAGTTTAGAGGTAGAAGACAGTACAAGGTAGTTTAAACCAACCATTTTCATTTCCTCTCTTGTATCCATAACTTTTTAAAAAAAAGTTATGTTATCCTTTGCGAAAAGCATAATCTTTTGCATTAATTATGTAAAGATCACGTTCCCTAGAAGTTCCAGGGTGAGAGACTTCCCAATTCTAGCTCTGCTCTTCATTTTCATTTTGTTGGAGGAACTTTTAGCAAAACAGTGGCTACCACGAGTTGAGCCTTGAACTGGTTCGAATTCTGGGCGTAGCATATGATCTAAGTACAGATTATTTATAGAAGAAACTTAACTCTAAGTTCTGCTTTATTTTTAAGAACTAAATAAACCTTTTATCTTGAAATAATTATATTCTGAGCAGCTTAAGCCTTCGGAGTTATGCTCAGGCTGCATTTGGGTCATTCAGTACAAATGAGAAGCTGACACAGTCTGATCAAACAGGCACTTACTGGTGAGAAGAGACGTTTTGAATATTTAGGCCTTTATGTGCAATTGGGAAAATTACCCCCATTAGGTTTTTTTCATCAGATATTTAATGTGTGTAATAGTAAACCTAAACCCCTTTTCTCTGTGTCTGTCCATAATTGCCTAATTTTTAATAACAACGTGGTTATTCCATCTTATCCTGAACATATGTTTGCGTTAGGCATTGAAATGCAAATTGTTAATGGGTTTGCTTGTATGATTATCTCGGAATATCAGTCATCACAATTTTCCAGTTGAAAGGCGGAAGCTTGTGAGCATGATCTTCCCTCCTTTCCTCACCTTCCCTCTGGCAAAATAGAGAGAGACATGAACGCCGTGGCACGTCACAGCTGTACAGAGCAGTTCTGGTACCAGCTTTTGTAGAGGAAAGCTCTCGAGGGTCCGTTTCCATTGTATTCACAGTACTTGCTACTTTCATTTCTGTGCTCATTAAGACTTTTTAGAAGACAATTTCTTTACATTTCTGATATTGAAGACGAGATCGTGTACGACTGATGATACGAAAAAATGGTGTGATTTGAGGATTGTATCGTAGGCTGTGGTTGGTATTTGCTTCTGTGCTGGAGTAGCACCCCTTAACGTGTGAATATTGTCTGAACCTTGCCTGGGGGGAAGCCTGAGGACCTGATGGAGTCATGCAGGCTCGGAGCTCAGCTGGAGATACCGTGGTGCTTTAGAGTGTGATCATGTAGATCAGTGGTTCCATTAAATACTGCTCATTTGTTAAGTTCGATTATGCTTCAGTAACAGGGTATTTGGTATTTTGTTTTGACTGTAACTGATTTGCTACTGTTATAAACTGGAGGAAGTTGCACTCTGTTTTCTTACATTTGGGAATATGTCTTGCGGTGTTTTTGAGCGTGAAGTCAGATGCAATAGTAGCAACTAAAGTAGTGTCGAGATATTGGAAAAAAAGTTAATATTTATCTGATAGAGCTTCTGAAGAGTAGCTGCTTCATCTAAAATAACCTGAGAAGCAAAGACCTGGAAGGGAGGGAGGGCTTAAATACAGGCTTAAAAACGTTCACAAATACACTCTTTAAGGAAGGAAAAACAGTACATACAACACACTATGTCTTATCTCTCACCCTGGAAATTAATGGCAAGAATCTCCCTGAACAGCAATGGACATTATAATTTTTTTCCCCCTTGAATCATGCAGCAATTAATAAAAGCAATTCTGGAGTGGCATTTAGATGATTTTTAGAGGCTGGGAATACGTGAATTTTCCTCTCACAGGTAGGGATCCGAACACATGGATCGGCAGCACAGTGAATCTCTCTGCTGGTACAGGAGTTTGTTGCTAAGAGTCAGACTGGAAGGTATTGATCTGGAATACTGTCCCAATTCCCCGTGGGAATCATTTTAAGCGTGAAACATAACAGTCTATGAGAAATGATTTGGTTGACCTCAGAAGATGCTCATATGAGGAAATGCAGCACAGTGTTGCTCCCCGCATTGGTGCTTTTTACATCATATAAAGAAGAAAGGCTCCTGCAGCAGTAACTGAAGTATCAGGTAATTACCTGAACTGTAGGTGGGAAGACATACATGGTTAAGCTGTGTTCATGGTACAGTCCATGGGGGCTCTAGGAAATGTGAAACAGCTGGGAGCAAGGAGTGTGTGTGTTTGACACCGTATTTAGGCAGTCAATTTATTTGCAGACCCACGTAATCCTGTTCTGACTAGCATTTTAAATGAATTCACATATTAAACTATTAAAATTAAACTAGGTATAGATGTCAACTTAGAAATTCTCTCCCAGGGCCAGGATTAAGATACATGGGTTAAAGTAAATTGCTGTGATGTGGCAGTGGGATGAAGACGTGGAGAAATTCCCTCTCCCTGTTTGGCAAATCTAGTATGATTCACAGGAATTAATTTTGTATTTTCTTGAAGTGAAACAGGAAATATAGCAATACAAATCAATATATTTCTGATTTCATTGGAAATATCTGTAGTATTACATATAGATAAGAGTCCAGGTATGTGTTGCTGCTAAACAATGCGAGCCTTTAGGCAATTAAAGGAGGGCAAGGTGGCAAAAGTAAAGAAAAAAGAGTGACTCAGGCTCCAAATTCTTGGAGGTTCCTGAAGAGATGGAAGGATAGGACATTGTGCATAAAAAATGGTATCTACAGCATCATTATGTGTTTTTCTCCTGTGCTTTAGTGTATGAGGTGCATTGGTCAGAGCCTATTTCATGTTAAGTACCTTAGAACCAGTCTGTCACTACTCCCTAGCAGGCATTCCTTTAGAAACAATCTCTTTTATTTTGTTCCAATAGGAACAGGGTTTTTTGGGATTTTTTTGTTCTTTTTTTTTTTTTTTTTAACCATGACTGATTTGCTACAATTTTGGGGTTATGATTTCTCTCTTGGAAATGTCCTAAATATAGAACTGGCTTATTTTTATATTTTTGCATCATTATTTCACCTCTTGAGGTACATTCAGTGTCTTATTGGGAGTCTTGAAGGTTTTCTTGTGTAGGTTGTCATCATGAAAATAGTTTACAGGTTACTGATCACTTCATGCCACAGGGAAGTTGGCAGTGGACAGAAGAGAAGAGGAAACAGCTTCTCTGTTTGGAAGTGGAAGACAGAACAGAAAACAATGACCCTGCTGTACCAACATTATTATTTTTCTGAAGATAAGAATTTCCCCCTTCCTTTAGGCCTTCCAATAAGTGTGGAATTAAATGAGCAGTGCAGTTAGAAAGGTATGAAGGAGTGCTGCTGATTCAAGCTTTGTAAAATCAATTTGCTCAGTTTTCTGTCTGTGTTGCATTTCTATTGTTTTCTTCACAAGGAACAGTCAACACTTTTGTCCTTACTTTAATATGTCATTTTTTCTTGTTGCTCTATATCACATGTTCTGCAGAAAGTACCTCAGCTTTTCTCTGGCTTTAGTCATTAAACACTGATAATCAAAGCAGCGTTGCAGAATTAGGATGTAACTTCAGAGTTTTTTGTGTTTGGTCTTTTAGAAATGCGGAAATACCAACTGACTCAAATTCAGAAGTTTGATTCCCTTTTGGCAAAGCTATCAACTTCTGAAATTTTCTAGTCACTCTTTTTTTACAGCACAAAAAGAGATTGATCTCTTCTTTTTGCAGCTTTCCTGTTGATGTTCTTACAACATTATTCGCAGAGAATTCCAGGGAATGATAATCTTTGCCTGGCTCTACTTTTTTTTTCTTTTTCTAGCTGACTCAGTGCATAAAAAGAAATGGCCACTGTTCTGCGGCAAATGAGTCCAAAGCCTGTACCATCCATCCTGTCTTCATGGCAGAAGGATCTCTCAGTTATCCAAACAACTTGGATATGACCTATCATTTATTTTTTTTCCTAGTTAGGCACGGGTGAAAATCTACATTCCTGTGAAAATTTACAGGAATGTAGATGTTAATTTAAATATTAAAAAAAAATATTTATATCCCTATTCATAGAGATTTAATTATATTTATATCCTTATTCATATGTTTCTCAGGCAACTATTTTTCCATGGTGCACTATCCCCCCCACTGAGTTTATCTCCAGTTTTTAACAACAAACCTATCAAACTGGAGATTCCCTGGGGAAAAAAATAATATTTGACTATTAAATATAAACGTTAAATAATGTTCGATATATAGGGCACAGTGGAGGAGAATGTGTGGAAGTAAATACCGTTTGGCATTTCTTTTACATTCTGGGGAGATGATTTAAGCACTGAGCTCTTCCTTTGCACACCTTCAACTCAAGTATTTCAGTTGTTTGGTTTGGGAAGTAACTTCTCCCACAATTCCATCAACACAGTGGAGGCCGGAGTGAGTGTGGGTCAAAGTTGGTGCAGAGGGATGGGGAGGCATTTTTAAATGATGGAGAAGCCACAATCTACATCCTCACATATATACAGGAATAAAATTTCTCCTCATACACAAGGAAGCCTTTTTTTGACAGAAACTTTATTCAATGTATGGGAAAATCTGTGGGGTTTTTTCTGTGTTTCACCCCTCTCCCCCAACATAACATTTTCCGCTGAAATTATTTTCTTGTTGAAAGTTTTCCAAGCATTTCTAGTACCGGCCTTTCAAAAGAAAATGCATGTAGTGAAATTTCGGCTATATTATCTGCTGATGGGCAGCAGGAACACTTAGAAATTCCTACAAAGCTACGGTCCTAACCTGTAACTCTGGTTATAGAGAGGAGCATTTGTCACGCTGGGGGGGTAAATCCTTTGTCATGGCTTGGGTCATATTACTGGTTTTAGGGTGGACTTTTTCTCCGATGATCAATTTACCTGGATTATGAACCTGGCTCGCTGCAGCAGGACATCTGTGGAATGGACAGAACCAAACAGCATGTATAGGAGTCCCTATACATCGGCAGGAGGATGTGTAATAACCTCCCTCTCGTGAAATGGCCTCCGTTCCTTAGGCAAACTTCACACTTGTTCTAGTGAACGTGTCAAATTGGGATTGTTAAGAATCGCAATCAAACTCTTAAAGTCGGATCTTGTTGCTGAAGTGCAGTGGTTTTTGCATGAGTAGGAATGTTAAATAACCTGAAAGGTTTGCAGCGAGCTACAAGGGAAACTTGCTAGGTTTTGTGGATATTCTTGTGCACAGTGATGCATGTCTGGATTATTGCTAATGCTTTAAGAAGTACAATTGAGTCAACTTAAATTTTCCTAGTTTGCTGAAACAGGGGACATAAGCCAAGCTGCTGACAATAGCATTACAAACTCATTTTTCCAGTTAAGATTTCACAGTATTTGTGTTCTTCCTTGCTACTGTATTAATTAAACCACTCTGATGCTGCTCAAGCTGTAGATCAAGTCCAGCAAACAGGAAAGAACATGAATCATAACTAGGCTATTAACCCAAATGAGAGTCATAAGGCATTCTAAGCCTATTTCCTATCTGAGTTCTGGGCTTTGAAATACATGTTGAATCAGAACAAGGCTGCACTGTAATCTATGGCCTGTTTCAAGTAGTTCTAATAGCTAGAACAGCTAGCTTGGGTCATATTCTTATATTCTGAGACATCACAAAAGCTGGAAACCGAAGAACTGCTTGGGCCATGGTGACTTGGAAATTTCTGGTGCTCAAGAAACTGCTTGTGACGTGGATGACCTCCTTTATCCCAAATGATCCCAGAAGGTGTTACAGGCGAATGTAGAACTCTGCACTGAGCTAATTAGCTTCCATGTCAGTGAGGTTTAATCAGGTTGAAAGAGTGAAAGCACAGCCAGGCCATTGTGGAAACCTTCCTTGAATTGTGATATTCATTAACTTCAATGCTAATGCTCCTAATGGTACCACTGACAGGAATGACACTGCTGAGATCACTTCATTTACCTTCCTAAGAGAACCTTTATTGTGCAATTGCAGGGACATTAAAAGATCCCTGTCTCTTGCTGGTTTGTAGTGTACATAAGTGGGGAAAAAAGCTAACCTCTTTTTTTATATTGACTTATATGAGTGACCCACATACTGCTTTAATGGTTGGATATGTGAACAGAAATCCCAGAATTATCCGATTCCATAGTTTCACCTCGAATACTTTTTCAAAAAATATTAGCAGGTGGTATCATCTAAGATACCAGGTATATTTGACAGAAAGAGCTCCAAATCTGGTTATTTTCTGATACATTTATCCACACAAATTTGCCTTTTGTTTTTTGTTCTGCTATCAGAGTTCTTCTTAGTCCTGTTTTCTCCATGCTGGCTTTACTGAAGATTGAAGCCTGAATTGTCAGTGTGTCGTAGCTCATTTTTCATTCAATCATGTGGTCTTGGTGTGATCAAGAAGTTAAAGAAATAGTATGGAATGGGAGAATAGGTTCAACCACATTCAAACATACATATCTTTAAGATAAGGGTTTGCTTTTTTTAATGTGACAATTAAAACTAATTAACCTTTAGACCATATTTGAATCCAGTGAGATTTGATTTCGAAGATTCTTTGAAGAAAGTGCTGTAACTTAAAGATGTGTTTTGTTAATTTAATGGTTTAATACATTTAAATTAACTAAGTAACTTGAAAGAAAATTACTTTGCAATTACTTTGAAACTTTCTTCCATTGATTTCTAATGGGACTTGAATTCTTTTCCGGATATAATCTGTTTCAAGAGGGTGGCTTCACATTGCAATAATCCTTCTCATTACATTTCAAGGACTTAACTCCTTTTTTCCCTAACCTTCTTGGCAAACTAGTACATAGCACTTTCCTGTTTCAGTAGTATGCTACTTTTTAAAAGTTACAGTGAAGCTCTATGAAGTTTGCTTAAGGGCTCTTCTTGATGACTAAACTGAGGATTATCAAATACCTGCAATGTTTCCACATTCAAAAGGGATCTCAAAAACTCTGGCTTTGTTTGTGTTTCCTTGACCTAGAAAAAATGTCCAGGGGGATTAGAGGTCAAAGATGAGAAAAAAGTCTTTGGATTTTTTTTTATTTTTTTTTTCCCTCAGCAGCAGTTTTTGCACAAAGCCTTTACAAAAATGTTGAGTGGGGCTGCAGCACAGCTCACTTCTGTCAGGAAGTCTGTATACAATATTTCCAGATTGATGAATCAAAACCCTGCAGTACACCCTGGGAGAAGTCCTGATGGTTTCTTGCTATGTGAGAACATTGTTTCCAATGCCTGATGCTGGTCCATAAATGTCTGGTTTACAGTGTATTTAGAGTGGCTCTTACTCCTCAAACACAGTGGAGATGGTAGGCCTTAGTGCTTTTTGTCTCTGAAGATAGTTACCATTCTTAGGTTAACTTAGAGAGAAGCACTTTTCCAGTACTGCTGGACCTTTTATGAGTTGTTCTGTATATTCCTCCATTAACTCAGGAGTTTGCTTTAACTATTTTGTACTTCCAGTTTTTCCTGGATTTCCTACTTTCCCACCCTCCTGCCCTTCAACATGGTTGAGGCTTTGAAGCTCATCTTTTAAACATCTTGCTTTTCAGCTCAGGTGCAGCTGTTATGAGTCCAGTGAGTTATGACCAGAGGATCCTTGGGGGAGGCTGTGATTGCCTTGATAGCTTTGTCCTCCAATTAGAGGAGAAACAGCTGCCTCTTGTGTCCTTTCTTCTGGTGGTTCTTTGAAGATTGGCCCTGTGTCAGGTCTTATTTGCATGTCCTTGCTTAGGTAGCCTAAAATAGTCGGGTGCACTAAAGCTCCTGGCATATTAATTGGTTTGTATTCTCCTTTATTAAAAAAAAAAAACCCAAAACAAAACGCTGCTGCTGATGTTGCTGCATTGCATGTGGTTTGAAAAGGCGCTGTAGGCCAATAGTAGTTGAAGTGAAGGAAATCCATCCTTTCCGAGCAAAGTGTGAGAATAATGTCTTTCAGATCCAAAGATATTTCCCCTATTAGTACCGAACAGTTCCACCAGCCTGCGGTGCAGATGCTCACCCATGTATTTATACAAGCTTCATAAAGCAAGATGCTCAGAAATGTAGAGGAAAATGTGAAATAACTATGAATATGCACAGACAGCCACTGGCAGTTCTTTCTGCTTCTGAGAGTGAGAGGCAAAAGATGTTCTTACTAAAATCTGAGTCAGAACGTGTTAAAATTGGCATTTACATACAGCCAAGAACCATATGTCAGGTATAACTGGGTGGTAGAACTCCAACCTGAGCCAATAGTTAAATTCAGTGCTGTGATGAATGTAACATATTGAATTAGTCATGTGCTTTTTCCATTGAGGCAAAATGTTAATCTTTAATCTGGATTAGTTCTGAGTATCTCAAATGCGGTTTTAGGCTGCTTTGCAAATCATGCTGCAAGGACCTGGACTAGTCCTCATCCTGGCTCCAAGTGTGTTAGCTATCAGGATCTTTATAAAAATGGCATGCTCTTGGCAGCAAGTGATGGTGTAACTCCCCTCTACTTGCAGCACAGGAAATTCCAAATGCTTGATCTCACTTATAATAAAATGTTTACTATATGGCACAAAGACTTGGTGTTGGTTTGGTTTTTTTTTTAATATGGGTATAGCTGTAAGTCTAAAACCAAAAGACGACCCTTCAGTTGTTCTGAAGGGAGTTTTGAGTTATAAATCCACGTGAATGCATTTTGCTGTCCTTAGTGGTTTTGCTCTTGTTTTGTTTTGGGTAATAATCTTTGAGACCTCTGTTCATCTGGTAACTCAGGCACCGGATAAAAACAGTGTATTTTAGCTAGTTTCTGTATTGTAGTTGGATTCAGTGACATTAGAATAATTGCCACAGTAGTGTTTAGCTCACTGAGAGAGTCAGGATTCCTAAGACAGTAGTCTCTTAAAGAAGTGATACTGCTATGAGGCAGTGGGTAGCACCCTTGCTGTCACAGCAGTACTAACATGCTTGACCTGTCTAGTGGGGTGTTCCCTTGCTTGCCAGGGAAAGCACTCCTTTCCTCCTTTCCCCAAACAGTTGGTTTGGGCTGTGTGGCATGGCCAGAACTGAGTTTTGGTTTATTGTCCTGGTTTAGACTGAGACGTTTGAACACAATGCCTCCCAGCAAGCAGCCCAAGGCAACATGGTTTTCATACCTTATTATCCCCTTCCCCATTTCCTGGCCCTCCTTTCTTCCTGCTGTTGTACTTGCCTTTCTCCACCCCAGGCTTTTCCTTTCCCTGCCTCCCTTTGCTTTTTCCCTCTTGGCCCCAGTTTTGCTGCATCTGTAGCCAGATTTGACATCTCTGATACCATTGCTTAGATAATCCCGGTCTCTTGTGGTGCTACCGGTGCAGTCACCTAAATGCTGCCAGCCTCTGGGGATTTTCGGGAGAGCAGAACTCTCCCTCAGTTATCTGTGGAATTCATCTGTTTTCCATTAAACTTCCACATTACCACCTGTGAGGCCAGTTGTTCTTGACGATGCTCTCTGTAGCTCTTGTCAGCTTCTCACGAGTGGCATTTTTTTCCACGCCACGTTCAGCAGCTTTCCACGTCCTCTGCAGCTGCCTTAAGCCCATGCCTGGGCCTGGGCAGTGTCCTGGGCCCTTCTGGGCAGCCCCAACAGGCATACAGGACAAATGCTGTGCTTTTTCCCGAGTGGCAGGGCTTCTCTGGGCAAGAGCAGATTTTTTTTTTTTCATCATTTAAAATGTCCACGAAAGGTTTTCTGCTTGCCCAGCAACCCAGAGAAATGAAATAAAACTGCCATGGGGTGTCACTGAGCAGTGAAACTCCGTGCAAACGTCCAATTTGATCTGTTCTACTGGAGCTTGGTAGGAGTAGTGTATCAGTCCATTCTTTTGAACCTGCTGGGCATTTTTATGGGAAAATCAGCACGAGTATTTGCGTAACGCTGTTTCACACTGCTTTTCTTACTACTTAAAAAAAAATCTCTGAGCACCTTTTCTTTTAAGAATACGTAGGGTTGACATTGCCAAACCTGAGCAGCCCACATTTGAAAAAAATATAATAACTTACATGCATTTTCTTAATGTCAGTGTATCAGCAGTGACCTCTAATTGAGAAGAATAAGTAAAAATCTGACTCTTTATTGGGAATAAATATTCCATAGATGGCTAAAATGGGCTGAAAGCTACTCTGGTATTTTTTCACTGCAGTTTATTTATTTTAACGAAAATCTAAAAGGTTTTGTAGCTCATGGGCTTACTGTTGATTCAAAAGTCATGCTGTCATTTCTACAGAGGCAGTGATTCCTGTTGCAAGTTAGCATCAATATTCCAAAGGTTTCCCAGGTTAACACAGCAATTCTGTTTGGTGTCCATCAAGATCAGAAGAGGACTTTCAGAACAGTAGGCAAGAGAAGGATCAGTGATATTACTGTTTAGATGATCTGGTAGAATAAAGATACATTATTATTCATAAGAGTAGAAAATTAGTATTTAAAATAATAGTAATAATTTTACTCAGACAATACATTTTCCAGCAACTTCAGAGGGAGCAAGATGAGTTTGCTTTAAATTATCTCACTTTTACAATTTTTCTCCTTGGGCACAGCCTATCATGGAAGTAATAGGAGTGACTCCTAATAATCCATAGGGGATGTAATATTAACCTGCTAAAACATAAAATGTAATTTGGAAGTTGTTTGTGTATTGCAATTTTGCAACTGCATGGCTGCAGTGTTGGGAGACATTGTAAAAGTAACATCAGTTTCAATAGACAGATTAGATGTTTTGGGGGAGAAAAATAAACATTGTGGCTAACTAATGCTTCTAAAAAGAAAGACGTTGATTCTCACATCTCTCAAGGCATACTCAAAACAAAACTTTATGTATTTGTGTTTCTTACAATCATCACCCAACACTTACATTGATGATTAATTATCCAGGCCTTTATTATGCAGCCTGATGTTCCTCTTGATCCCTCTATGAATTATAGAACCATAGAGTCGTCTAGTTTGAGACCTTTAAGATCAAGTTCAACCATAAATCCAGCACTGCCTTTACTGAACCATTGTGGTCCCAAAGTACCACATCTACATGGCTTTTAAACACCTCCAGGGGTGGTGACTCAGTCACTGCCCTGGGCAGTCTGTTCGTTCCAGTGCTTGACAATCTTTTTGGTGAAGAAATTTTTCTGAATATCCAATCTAAAGCTCCCCTGGCCACAACTTGAAGCTGTTTCCCCTGCGTTACTTTCACTGTCTGACTCCAGGATTGCACATTGACTAAACTCAAATCTTATTTTGGTGCTGTCAGGCAGGTCTCTCACTGCTGTAGTCTCTCCAACTGGAGCTGAAGTTTCTGGTGTAAATTTGTGATCAAATTTTCCCAAAGAAAATGTAGGAAGCTGGTAAATGGGGGAAAGTACTAAACTGCAAAGAAACCAGAAAGTAACCACGCTGTCTGTGGAAGCTACTTTATTTCCTGTTAATCTGTTTAATAGACCTAAGAAATTGCTTGAAGACTCATTGAGAGGGATGATGGAGTGTGCAACAGATAACTAATAGAAGCACTAACATGACAACTCTCTTTAGCTGGCAGATTCTGAGAAACACTGCTCCTAGTTCCTTCTAGTGTCACAGTCTCCAAGGACAGGGGCAGAGGGTGATGCTCATATCTTCTTAGGTTGATGGAAAATATCCTTTTTTGAGAACTTTTCAGAAATGTTTCTGGTTGCTCCTTGTCTTTCAAATAGCTCCGTTGTTTTTCCTGCTTCCTAGAATGATTTTTCATATGAGTTGACGTGTAAAATGAGAGATTAATTTATGAGTTTGATTAAGGGCTGTTAGTTGGTCTAGGAAAAATACTGGGGTTTGTCCTCGGGAACGTCACATTTTCTGTCTTGGGAATATTGCCAGGCTCTAATTTGAATGGCAGAGAGGTCGCTTTGCAACCTGTCGGAACATGCGTCTGGACATACATTTCCTAATTAGTTTTTAGGTATTTTTGAGGGGAGCTCTGGAAGTTCAGTGCCTAGATACATAAAGAAAACATGATTTCAAATGTATTCTGGTAGCATGCAGGGCCAGGATCTTCTCTGTGTGGCATTATGCATCTGGACTAATTATTAAACCATCTCTGAAGTCTAACAGCTGAATACAAAAGATCTCTTTTTGCGTAGATGGAGAGAGCAGGGTCGTGGGGGAACTTGGGGGCAAAACTGGTTATTGTGCTCATATTTTTACTACTTCTTCCATCAGAAGACTCTTCTACTTCAGTTCATTTTAGACAAATATAAGTTTTAATTGAGTGCAGAAGTCAAACAGAGTTCTGTGACTATCATTCTGGGTTTTTTTTTAATCTTATGTGATTTCTTTTTTTCTCTCAGAATTTACTACAGTCAAACTATTTCCTTTGGTTTTTTTAATGGTCTCTGAACCCACTTTTTGAGAATAGCTACGTAAAATAAATCACAAATGGTTTCACAGCCATTAATAATGGATATGTGGCCTGCTAGATCACTTAACCGCAAATTTGATCTGGATCAGGTACGAGTAGAGAGCATCACATTTGTTTAATTATTCAGAGCAGAAGATAGCCTATCTATGCCCACAGAAGTCTTTGGTTTCTTATTTTGCCTCCTGAAATGCATGTGTTCTTTTTCCTTTTCTCTCCAGTGTGTTACGGTATTCTTTTCCTGTTTTCCCAGGAGGATATTTTTGAGGTTATCCTTGGGGGAAAGGTCCTGATGAATTTGGTGAATGGTTTCATGCTGCAGCTAAAACTCAGAAATTGAAATTGGTTAGGCGAAAATTGTGAAAAACATTAAAATTGCATATTTGGTCGATAGCAACTTAGAAGATGAAAGAGAACTGTGTCAGGAGACAGAAGTAGGATTGATAGATACTGGAACAGGAGTGGGAAGGACTGGAAGATGTCTATTCCATTGACCCTGAGGGAGGACAGAAAAGCCCTTATCTTCACTCCTGCCATGGCCTTATGTATGTGTGAAACTGGATTAAATGAGTGGGTTTTTTTTGTTGGTTTTTTTTTTGTTTTTTTTTTTTTACTTCAAGCATTGATGAATTTTGGAGACAGACTCCACAGAAGTCTCCTTACCAGGTACCATGCCCTTCTTGGGTGAGATTGGTATTCAGAGATGTGGTGAGGTAAGACTTGTTAATCCTGTTAAAGCTGTCTTCTCTGTGCAGTAAAAAGGGCAGGATTGCATGAGGTAAAGAGGGAAGGATGCCTGAACCCGTATCCCAGTGAGGAAAGCATTTACCTGGAAGAGAGCAGACCTGGTTTCTCCAAAACTTCCTAGTGTATTTTACACTGAATAGTCACTGGGTAAAATGCTTAGATGTAGCCATCAGTTTGTGATTCTGATGGTTAGGAAAGATCACACAGACTTCAGAGGAAAAGTTCAGAGCCTGAGGAGGAAGAGGAGGCTGCTCTTAGTTGACACACTTCTAGAATATTGGCCAGTTTGGGTACTTTAATGAAAAGATCTGTTAAAAAAAAAAAAAAAGAAGCCTTTTTTTCAGTAGACATGAAGGATTTAAAAAGCTTGTAATTGTGTTTCCACTGAGAATTATTAGGGATATTTTACTTTCGGTAGGTTCTCAGGTTGTAATAAGGATTTATGTTTTGACATGGGAACAATTAGCTACCTATGTATAATGACTTTGAGGGAGATTTTCAAAGGCATATAAATGCCTTTCTTGTAATAACTAATATCATATTAAGCTGATGTCGTATTGAGGACATCACATTAACATCCATTACAATAAACAGAATCTTTCAACTGCAGAGCTCAAGGCTGCTTGAAGTGCGAAGCAATCGCTGTAGTAGATGTCCGTACAACCCTGCTGGGCACTGATGAGCCACAGTGAGAACTGGATTTCGTTTGTAAGGGTATTCCTAGGAAAGCACTTCTTTTGCTCTCAGGCTGCCAGGTTTATACACACGCTTTCACACAGTAAGTGATTTTCAAAATAAAATCTGAGAGAGATGTGGGAGAGCACTCAAGTCTCTCCCTCATGATACTGCAAGACTTCCAGTCACATACTAAATGCAAGAAGGATTGGCTCGTAGGTCTGCAGTTGATGTGTTGGATTACTGCATGTCACAGTGTACAGTGTGCTTGACTGCGTAATCAAATTGTGACACAAAAAACCCCAAACACTTGTGGGTGGGGAGAATCTTCCTAAAGAAGGACCTTTATGATATATTTCTTAAAATACTCTTACTTCAGACCTTCAGTTTGTTTAATGCTAATGCAAAAGGCGTGCTTGAGATAATCATACCTCTTTTTTCAGGGTGATGAAAGTTTGCTTGTGTTCAAATCTGTCATGAAACTGGATTTATTCCTGAAGAGTTTTTCAGTAGGGGATTGTAGAATCAAATACAAAATCAATGGACCCGTTCATACAACAGTTAACACAAGAGAAAGCTTGTGCTCTGGAAGCTTTTGGGGGCAGGGGGAAGACTTAAGAACGTGGTTATTTTCTGGAAATTGGTTTGGCAAGCAACTTATAGTGTGTTCCTGTGCAATTCTCACTCTGCCTATTGCCACACTTTAGTTTGGTTTTTATAACCTGTGTATAGACATTGACTTGGCAGAAGTCCTGCGTGCAAGCTCTCAGACTGCCAAAAACGCTCCTTGTGCTTAAAAACTGCAGTTCTATCAGCTGACTCCTTTCCAAGAGTTCTTGTATTGAAGTGGAATACTTGCAGGTTTGGGATTCCACTTGGAATCATCTTTATGCCTGTTATACTCTTCTTACAGAAGAAGAAAGATAACAGGGCATGAAAGACTCAAACCTTCTCCCTGAGCTCCTTGAGAACTGTCAGAAAACACCTCTGCCCAGGCTGTTCCTGCACTCACTGTACCATTGAAGGTATTGGGTCATGGAGAAAAACTTGTACAATAGGTCTGTACCTACATTCCTTCCTTAAAGCCTTCATAGTGGTTTTCTTAGGGATGTATTCCATGAATGGCCTCGTTGTCTTGGCCTTAGGAGTCTCGGTGCAAGCAGATAACTTGAAATGTTCCTGTGTATTCCTGGAGGCGATCCAGGCACCCTGTCCTCAGATTCTCTCACTCTCTTTCAGAGTTGTTATATGCTACTGGGAATAGGGATGTGGATTGTGCCCCTGTGTCCTTGTATGCCATAATCCTATTATCTCAAGTACATCCTAATTGCTAAAAACTTATGTGGTGTAGGCAGGGCTTCCAGCTCTCTCTTATGGACTGATCTGGCTGCTGCATCACCCACAGACTACTGGGATAGTTATCCCTGATAGTGCTGGAAAATGTCAAGTTGAGACTATTAGGAATTTTTCTGTGTGCTGGCATCTACCTGAAAAACGAAACAAATATTTTATGTGGATTAAACCTGACTTCAAGGTAAGTACCATCAATGTCTTGTGACTGCCTGGCTGAGAGAAAATATACTTGATTTGACTTATAATTCTCAAATAATTTTTTTTTAGGAAGTGTGTTTTTTGCTTTACCAAAAGTTGCATTGTCTAGATGGGAAGTACTTTTAAAGCTAAATGTTCAGGAGCTGGAATTTCAGGGGTGTATTGGGAAGAATGTGTTTATGCTGTGAAAAGGGAGACTTAAGCCAGCCAGTTCTCTAGAAAAGTGATGCAAAGAGCCTTAGTCACCTTACTTTGTGCTGTTGAGATATTCATCTAATTGAAGCTTTACTCTGTTTTGGCTTCCTGTGTTCTCCGTTGTGTTCACCTGACGTTTTAATTTTGTAGTGATGGTTAGATATTGTGCTTTTGTCCTTGTTTGCTTTTTTAGTGTAAACTGAAACCATGATAAGAGCAAAGTGCTGCAGCAGTCCAAACACCAATTAGATAGATGGGGTGAGAAAAGTCATATTGTGTTGAGATCTAGGATTGTTTAGCTGTGAATGACTTCTGGATTCATTTTCAAGTAAAAACTACCTGATAGTAAGATATGTTACCATCTGTGTCTCAAAGATACGTGATTGCTCTTTGTTGTCTTCATCTTCCATCCCTGACTGGTGAAAAATGCATTTAACTACTCCTCCAAATTTAAAATTACATTGTATTACATCCCAGATGGCTGTTGTGGATACCTGTATGTTTTGGAATATATGAACTAATACTAGGACTTCAGTTTTTCAGTCTTTGTAATAACTTGAAAAGTCCTGGATGCTGGATTTTTGGATTGCTGCCCTATGAGGTGCTAGCAGTAAAGCTGTAAGCCACATCTTGATTTGGATGCTCTTATAACTAGGAGTGTATTTCTTGAGAGGGGTTGTTGCTGAGAGTCGCAAACATTCGTGTGATGATGGTTTACAGCAGAGCTCTGCACTGAAATAATGCAAAGAACCAACCCTGGTTGAATGATTTCAGCAGTTCAAGATCCACAGTGAAAGTAGTCTGTGTGAAAGGGAACACCCCTGTTCCATCAGATGCATGTGGGAGAAATCCACAATACAACAGTAAATTTACTGTGGGTGATACAACCCAATAAAATACAGCTGAGTAACGTAGAGCTGTGTGATGTAGTGTAGTTGCTTACAGATAGCGAGGTGAGGCAGAGGGTCTGCTGGGACTGACAGAACGGGTATCCTGGAGATTCAGACACGAGACTCAAGGAAACAGTGCAAAAAAATCCAACCCAAAAGCCCGTTCAACAGCTGTCTTTCCTTAGACTCGTGCTGGCTGATTTTTGAGAGAGGAGATGGGATGAGGTGTGTCCCCTTGTGTCTTTTTTTTTGGGATGGTTGTCACTACAGCTCTGGACTTTTTTGCTATCCTAATGGTTAGAAAGTACAAAACTGGGAGTATTACTGCCTATGTCTTGGTACAGATTTGCTCTGAAATGGTGCCTTTTTCTAGAAATCTCTAAGCACCAGAATCTATGTATGCTCTGTCGTGTAACAACTTGATCTGTGTTCAGATGAATGTAAATAGTAAATAGCCTTACTCCTTTGTGTGCTGTAACATGAGATCTACTGTCTTGTTTGTCGTCAGTAGAATCCGACTCCTTGAACAAAATAATCGAGAGGAACTGCCCTGAAGAATGAAAATGTTTGTGTACAGCCTATTCCAAAATAATAAACAGGTTTGAATTTCTTCTTCTAGGACATTACTTCATCTTTTATTGGATTTTTAATCTTGCTCTACTTTCTTCATACATGTACAGCATGTAAAGGAAAGAATAAGTGCATTTATCTCTTGGGAGCACGATATATGATACAGTGTCACTCATCACAATTGCTTTCACACACTGATGTGTAGCTGGGTACAAGTGAAACATTTTTCTTCGGTTGATAAGCAAGTGAAATTGCAAATTGCATGTGTTTATTATCCTTACCTAGAAAAAAAAAGTTATCTTCACATATTCATGTAATTTAATTTCTTTTTTTTTTCTTTAAACGTATTCTGGGAGTTGCTTTTTGTTCCTGGTATTTCCTATGTCTTTTGAGCCAAAATACCGTAATGGGGAAATCTGTCTTTTTCTTTCTGTCTTACAAGGTCAATATGACCCTGTACCCTCTTTTAAAACTACCTAATCTAGTAGGAAGCCATTTCTTGGTGACTGTCAGTGTGGAGAAAGACAACACAGGGGTCTGTAGCAGACTGTACAATGAGCTATAAAATTAATCAAAGAATGGATTTGCTTCTAGAACATGTTTCAGAGAACACTGCCATTAGTAGGCATAAGATTTTCCTGCTACACCGTGTGTCCCTCAGTGGTTATTACAGCAGTTGCCATCTTATTCCCTAAGTCTGAACTAGTATAGAAAAACAATTTAAAAACTGTGATTGATAATACAGCAAATTGAAGGGGAGCGTGGCTGCTCTCCTAATATTTCAGTCTTCTGATTTGATTTCTGTAAGAACCTTCTCCACTAGTGACAGGTAAATCCCCAAACTAATTTACTTACTTTGTCTTCAGCTACATCATTGAAAACTAATCTTGTTTGGACTTCATTTTTGTTTGTTTTTTTTTGTTTTGTTTTGTTTTTGCCTTTTTTTTTCCCCTCCTAAAGGAACTTGTGCTCAAGTAAATATTACGATGGTGGTTTCAATCTTGACCCATTGTAATATTGTGCAAGAGCATGGTTTCTTAACAACAACCAAAGAAATTACTTAGGGGATTTCTACAAGCAAAATATCTTCATTTTACACATTGTCAATTCAGATCTTAAAGAAGTATGTGCTTTAATTATGCTTTGGCTTTTTAACTAAACCAATATATAGTCTCCATCTGCATCCTGCTGCTGAAAGGAAAAGAAATATGCAAAAGCATATATGAAAGGCTGTGATTTCTGATTTTATTCAAACTCCAGAGAAGGATATAGGAATCAAGTTTTGAATATTTTAGGAAGTTTGCTTAACTGATGGGTGTGTTTTGAAAGTGAAGATGGTTCTTTCCCTTTTATTTCTGGGCAACTGCTCTTCATAAAGGGAGAAGTTACCTAATGTTCAGTAGGCTTTTGTGGTAAGTGTTTGTTTGACTTTTCTGGACCAAGAGACACTGGATAAAGTTTGGCTCAGCATCTGAACTTATAGCTGCTTTATCTGAGCCTGGTTTAAGGCTTTGAAAAAATCACACGGTCATTCACAAATGCTTCTCTCTGGTCCCAGCTGTCAGTCCAATCCATATCCTTATCTTTATTTATACACTAGAACTATTTGTGCACAAAGAATCCATGGGCATGAGATGTCTATAATCATGTAATTACACTGAGATATAATGTTATGTACATATTTCAAGTTAAATACTGAGGGCTAGCGAAAGAACAGAAAATTCCCTTCAAATCAAACCTCTATGTATAGGCCCACTTAGTATTCTAAAAGCTTTTCTGAAGAAATTTAGGCATTTCTTGAGTGGATTTTTAGATTGCCTTTTCTTCTACAGATGAATAAATAAAATTGTGTGCTGGGTGCAGAGGCAAAGCACTGCTGGCATTTTAGGACTGTTATCAATTTGACAACAACCATTAGTTCTGTGCTCTCCTGTCTTCTAAAGTTATTCCGTGCATGTGTACAGATCTTTCCATGTATTTGTCCATTAATCTCCGTCTCTGGACTTGATAACACTTACTTAAACCACAGAATTTTAATTACTTGTGGGAGAAGAAACAAACATTTGTGTACCAGTTATCACAATTTCAGCAGTGGAATCTTAGCGAGATGCAAAATTTGCATCAGGGTCATCTGTGTCAGAATTCAGAAAGGATGGTAGTGTATCACAATGCTATGCACAGAGAAACAGGATGGGGGGTAAGGACTGTCCATGTGTCTAGGGACATTAATAAAATGACTTCTCCATGCAGCAGGTTTTGAATGGAAAATATCTCCCCCTGCCCTTGTGTCTATTAACCTGAAAGTTACTGAGTGACTTAACTTGCCTTTGTAGCACTTTGCACGTGACTGTAGCTCATCTCTTGGCATTAGCATTTGCAGCTGGCTCTTGAGAAAATAGGTGACCTAAGCAGCAACTGGACTGGAACTCTCTGACAGCAGTTCAGTCTCAGATGAGCCACAAGACCTAGGAGCAGTGTTAGATATTAAGGGGGAAATTATTCTGTACTGAAGGCCTGTGTTTCAGTGCACAGGTTTGTACACTGTGTGAAGCACTGTATTTTAAAATGCAAATGGAAACTTCGGACAGGAGATGAATTGTTTAAAACCACATATTTAAGATGGAGGTTGGGAGGATGTGACTGAACAGGCATAAACAGAAATAAGAGCAGATCAGATGGCTTATAAAGTTCACCACAAGGAAAGCCAAGCCTTGGAGCGGGCTGCTTACAGAGGCAGTGCCATCTCTATCCCTGGAGTTTCCCAGTGCCTAACTGGATAAAGGCCTGAGCAAGCTGGTGTGATCCTACAGCTGACCCTGCTGGAGGCTGGGCTAGGGGACCTCCTGAGTTGTTCTGTAGTTCTGCCAGTGCCCCACAGAGCTCACACAGCCTGACTCAGTGCATCAACATGCAGGTCCTCACTTTGAAATTCTGCAACGTTTTTGACATGTGTCTGGTTCTACTCTTGTCTTTAATGCCTCATCGACATGAGTACCTGTGCATACACTTGAGGGAAATCAACCCAGTCTCTGGGGAAACGGTGAGTTCCGAGCTGAGGGTATGAATTGTAGACGGTCGATAACTGAGTCTTCCTGGCCTTCAGCCCGGCTATGAATTTCACATCAAAGGCTGCACAAACACTGGAACAGACTTGCCTTTGAGTTTCTCAGTCCCCCCACAATGATTTGGCAAAACCTGTAGATGGATTGCTGGAAGCCTCTAAGTGCTTTTTGGACTCCAGGAGGAGCTTTGCCACAGACTTGTTTGTCCATCTTCCAACCTATACTCTAAATTTTGAATTTAAGCTATTAAAGAATGTAAAACTGAATTAAGTTGGGTTTTTTTCCCCTCATGTTAGTGAAGTTTTTTACCTCTGAGAAGTGCCTCCGTCTTTTGCAGGGGGTATACGCTTGTCTGTGATGATTTTACAATTTCCCTCTTCAATACTCTTTTCATTACATGGTATGACTTTGTTTTGTCAGTATTATTTTATCAGTACTAAGGGTCTGTGCCAATATATTTCAGATAAATATATCACAACCCATAATCATACCTCAAAGAGTTTCCAGAATATGTCAAGGATTGGTATGAGCAAGCTTTCAAATACCACAGTCACTTAGATCTTGATCTCTCAAAGTACTCCTGAGCATATTTATATTTCTGCATGCAGGTGTATTTGAAAAGGGAAGCATGGAAATGCAATGAGAAGCCTGTGGGAATGGCCTGATTAAGTGAAAATACTTGTCAGGTGGGAACTTTTTCATAAGATTTTTCCCCAGTGGTACATCTAGAGTAGTAAAACATCTCAGGAATTTGGAAATGCAGCTTCCATTTCTGTACTCCCAATCCTTCCCAAAACATCCAGCTTAAGAATATTATGTGAAGAAAGGGCTCCTGTGTTAGAAACTAGTATCTAAGTTACCACATATGGAGGAACTTTAAATTGATATGCACCTTATGTCACATTAGATACCTTTCTTAGTGATTATAGGCAGCCATATAATGTACACACTTTCATGTGTGTATTTTTGAAAGTGCTTCATATAAAGTCAGTGTGTCTCCCTGGAAAAAAAGGTTGGGCAGTCATCTTTTGCTTGATTTTTATTATTTTTTAGTAGTATCCATTTTCATCTCCTTCTGTACAGGAAAGATAATGCTGCTGCTTAATACTATCACACACCTTGAAAACCAGCCCCTCTGGTTGGTACTTGTGGGTAATGGAATTACTTTTTTTGCCTCTTTTAATCTGGAAGCCTCATAGGTGCTCAGCTGTAACCCTTGAAAGAATCCCTGATTAGATCACAATTCTGTGTGTCAGAGGAAGTCACTGCAGCTGGTAGGCTCTGTGCTGTTTTTTGGAGGAAAAAAATTTACTGAAAGGTAAAAGCAGTGGAAAGATCAGACAACAGATTAATTTGAAAGTTTCAGTTCTTCATTTTGTCAGTTTTAATTTCTTTTTTTTTTCTTTTTAAATCACTTTTTTTGAAGTGAAATTCTGGCTTCCAACACAAATTAATTCAAAAGTTCGGTAGGTCATCATTCACCCCAAATCATGTGTCATTCTTCCTCTGACTCCATAATGATTCAGAACATTTACAGTCATTTCTTTTGAACTTTTTGTGATCTTGGCGGTAGTGCTGACAAAATTTAAAAGGCTATGCTTTGGACTGAGGAAACCTTTGCGTAGAGCTCATCACACTAGTTTGATTGTAGGAGAGAGGTATTAACTGGAAATAGATTCCATTTGTGAAAGTGAGATCAGTGCTTACACCCTTTATGCAAGTTCTGATACTCTTCTGCCAAGTGCAAGGAATCCATTGTGTGCTACTCTGTTGTTCTTCTCTTAATTCCCTCATTTTATGGAATTCTTAGCCTGTCTCAGGAAAATGTCATGATGTTTGCTGCTGGCTGCTGCATTTCTGCTTGCATACGTACCCTTTTTAGCTCAAAACTAGATTCCTTTTGCTCCCACTCGTGTATTTTCCTCTTGTAGCCTATAATATTTGCAATGTGCAATGTGGTAAAGCTAAACAGCAACGACCACCCCAAGTAGTTACGTTCTGTTCCTGTAGGTATGTCTTATAGTTTCCAAGGAAACTTAAAAATGCTGCCCAATAGGAGAGCTGTACTTAAATGTCACATCCCTTTTTATCAAGACTCAGAGAGGGCATCAGTGCTTTCAGCTTATGGGTGTTCAAGAGACTCCACACACCAAAACTGTTATTTAGTTGTGTGGCCATAGAAATTACACAAAAAAAATCTCAGATCATCTTCTCCTTCCCAGTTGCTCCATGGGCAGCAATACAGTGATTTTTACTTCGGATCAGGTTATACAGAGGCTATTTAGCCCTTACTAACTGTTGTTAATTTATCTGATGGGTTTGTAGTTTTGTAAATAAATGCTGCATTTTACTGTAGCATATACTGTAGCATATATGTATAATTATTTTATTATTGCGATTGGATACCACTGTCAAATTAATCTGTGTTATAGAATAAGTGATGTATCAGATTTCCTTTGTTAAAAAAGCAGGATACTCCACTTTGATGTGAGAAATAGGCACTAACTTTGCCTCTGCAGTTATGGATCAGCAGAGATCTCTAGTAAGTGAGTTTCCTTGGGATTGATGAAGGGCTGTGGAGAAATGTCTGGACTGTGATCATATTTCTATAGCTTTTCCCAGCCATGGCTATAGAAAAAGAGCTGTTAATTTCCTTTTCCACTGGAGTTCCTTGAGAGAGGAGAGTGGCTGTAAGTCTGGCTGTGTGGCTTTGGGGGGTGGCAGTTTAGAAATAAGTCAGGACAGGCTTGGAGTGGCGTAACATGTTTTTCTCAGAATATGGATGATAGTGTCCAAAACTTAAACAAGATTTCAGAAAAACGTGTCTACTTATTTTCAAACTCTGTTAGAAGGTGACAGATTGAGTGTAATGGGATGAGGCTGAGGAGGAGAGATTGTATTAAATGTCAGAAATAAAACTCTGTACTATTTTGGAGTAGTTTCCCAAGGGATGTGTGGGATGCTTCATATCTTTGAAGTTGTGTTTAAGATGAGGCAGGGCTGGAAAACATAGTACAGTACAGTAAATGAGCAATGCATCCTGCCCTAGGCGAGAGAAGGAAAATGGGCCTGCTTGGTGCTTTCCAGACCTGATTTCTCATGCTTTATAAAATGAATTAAACAGTTTTTCAGGAATGAAAATGCTTTATGTGAAAACATATTCTGCATCTGTTTGCAGAGTGTATTTCGAAGTTCTCTTCTTTGCACTTGTAATTAGTCTAATCAGCCCTTCCATAAAATCCAAATGTCATTAAATGTTGCTGTAATGTCACCTGGGAGATTATCCAGCAAGCAAGATTGTATCTGTGACAAATCTGGTTTTTAGTTTTCAGAAGATATGGAAAAAATTTTCATCAGACATTCCTCTTCTTTATGGCCCCAGATGAGTGAACGAGTGTTGGCTGCTGCTGCCGCCGACAGTGTTGGCTCACATGGTAAATCTCCTCTGCCTATTTGAGAGCCCTGGGCCCTGACTTTGCTCTTCTCTTTGTGGCTGTGTTTCTGCACTTACGTAAACCCTTGGCTATTTTAGTGTAGCTTTGTGACTGCCCACCCACATCTTACAGCTTTGGGTAGGATTGGAGTTTTTGGTGTTGCTGCATTGCTTAAAAAACTTAAAATTCTAGTTTAAATATGAGGAGTATATCTTCTTAAATGATATAAACTGCATCAGGCAGAGCACATTAGACTTAAATTGTTGGAGTCCTTTCTGTTTTGTCCAGACCTTGAACATACCACGCTACTTCCCAGCACTTCATAGAATCTTCTTTTTTTATACCTTGAGATGTCTACTGACTTCGTGTTTATTTTTTGTCCTTCACCTCAAGGGCAGGTGTATTTCAAAGCATATTCAACTTGTAAAAATCTACATGCAAATATAAAATGTTAGTTGTACTTCATTCTCACTCTTATTAGACTCCCTAATTACATGAGTAAGCAGTGCAGGCAGAGGCTTTAATCGATACCCAGCTTGGTAATAAAAATGTATTGCATCAGAACTATTAAAAATAAATAGTAAAGGTTAGGAGGCTGAATTCAGCATCAATAAAATTAACTTAATCTAACCCAAGAATGCAATCAGTAGATAAACAGCACTTCACAAAAATGGGGATTGGGCAGTAGAATTAAAAACAAGCATAATTTGACAGCTGATTAAGCTGGACTTCTTGTTCTGTTCCTGGCTTTTACTTGAGCCTTATTTTCATTGTTTGTATCCAGAACTTCTGGTGTTTGTTTTGCTAGGTGAAAGCAGTTGTGGCTCTGTGTGTTTTCTCAAAGATTCCATTAAATAAATTTTTTCCTCAGTTTTTGTCTGCTTTCCAGACATCCCAAATAGAACAGCTGTATGGCTATGCCATGTTTTTGTGGTGCTGCGTATTGGAAGCTTTTTTTCTGACACCTCCTACTGACACAGAACAACAGATGCTTTCAAGGTTGGTAGAATTTACACTCCAGCACGGTGTGTTTCTGGACTAATAGAAAGGCCAGTTCCTTTGGGAGAAAACGGTGGTGGATGTTCCACCCTGTATTTGACTAAAAAAACCCCCAAACAACACCTTTTCCTGATGTGTGTCCTCTTCACCTGCTACCCTCTCTTTTGGAGAGTCTGACTGTCACAGCCTCACCCCTCACACCCCACTCTTCACACCGCAGGATGCCTGACCCCGATGATGGTGCAGAGAACAGCTGCAGACCGTGAATGGAGAGCTGAGGTGCCAGACTGGCAAACGTGCATCTTGCTGTAGCGTTGCCTTGTTTATAGCTGTGGTAGCCTGTGGTACAACAGGCAGTAAAAAAAAAAAAATGCTCTACTTGCAAGGTAGTATCTTTTGTCAGATTAAATGACATCTATTGAGATGTTCGTGTTTCACTCAGAAAAAACAGTAGTTAGTGTGAAGGACTGAGGGTATATAAATGTACTGGCCTTTGTTATATGATATACATATACTTTCTGTGATGTGCTGATGATATCTGGGTTTGTATCACTGAAGAGAAAATGGATGTCCTAATATAATAAATGTGCAAAATACCCATTTCATAAATCATTGCACTTATTATGGCTCATGCTTGGTGGGTAACCTTATATACACCGTACAAAACATCAACAAGCATAATGAAAACTTCTAATCAGAATTAATTCAAGATCTTGAATGCCACGTTCAGTTTTGGGCTCTCACTACAAGGAAGATATTGATTGGCTGGAGCGAGTCCAGAGAAGGGCAATGGTGCTGGGGAAGGGTCTGGAGCGCGAGTCCTGTGAGGGAGCTGGGGGTGTTTAGCCTGGAGAAAAGGAGGAATCTCTACATCTACCTGAAAGGAGCTATAGCCAGGTGGGAGTTGGCCTCTTCTCACTGGTGAAAAGTGATGGGATGAGAGCAAACAGCTTCAGGTTGCGCCAGGGGAGGTTTATATTGGACATTAGGAATTGTTTCTTCACTGAAAGGCTTGCCAAGCAGTGGAACAGGCTGCCCGGGGAAGTGATTGGGTCACCATCCCTGGAGGTGTTTTAAACAGGTGTAGATGTGGCATTTGGGATTATTGCTTAGTGGTGGACATGGCAGTGTTGGGGTCACGGCTGAAGTCAATGATCTTAACGGTCTTTTCCAAACCTTTGCCTTGGGTCATAGAGGTTTGGAACATACTGAATGTTTTCTATTTACAGAATAGTATCTCCTTTAGTACACTATGAAAATTACCCTGCATATCTGAAAATATGATTAAATGTCTTCAAAAGAGGAATTTAGTCTTCTGGGTCCCTGGCATTCTAAAATTCTTGATGTTCTTTGAGTGAGCAGATGCAGATATTTTTCTTGGATTGTCAACTTTTTAAAGATTTTTTTTTTTTTTCTCCAGCTCTTTTCTTTGTATGAGGACCATACTGTCAGACATTATTTGGGCAAAAGAGGAGCTAGACAAAGTCCTCTGAACTTAATAGTATTAGAATTAGATAAGTCTCTGGGATATTGTCTTTCATGCTGTTTTTTGAAAGTTCAGACGTTCTAATCTATTTTTCTGAAGTCTGTCCTGTTTCTTTATGAACCCATGCTGTGATAATTGATGGAAGACTCTTTAATTTGCTTCAGTAAAGAAAGTAGTTAAAGAAATTAGAATGAAACGAAGTGAGAGAAATTGAAATTGAAGAAATTAATGACATTTTTTAAGGTATGTTTCATTACAGAACACACTGCATAAAATCCTTCTCTTATAGACAGAATGGAATCCGGGGGGGGGTTAAGTCTGCAAACCCGGAGCTTAATGTAGAATTTTCTATTAAATTTTATTTGATGTTCTGTTTCAATAGAGTTTTCTGTGACCTTCCAGGAAAAAATTTCCTGGCAGGAATATTTGGACAAAGCTTGAGCTGGCCAAATAACAACATGCTTATCCAACACCGCTTTCTTGTTCAGAAACTAATTAATTACCTCCTTTGGAAAGGTTTTGGTGAGCTAAACAGTAGATTATGTGGGGCTGGTACAAGGGCTTGCTACGAGCTACAGGCATCTTTACTTCGAGTACAGGACTGGGATGTGGGACAGCTTGTCATGAATTCTGAGTAACATTTGCTAAATTAATTATTTCCTCAGTGTAAGTTCTGCTGAGCCAATAATGCTGCTATTTGCAATATAATTAACTGTACTGAGAAATGAAATCTTTTTAGCTATCAGTTATGATGGAAATGCCCTGAGAAGTACAGCTCATAATAATCTAGGGAAGACTTTTGGTGAGTTTTTGTTAGATTTGAAAATATCCTGAATCTCTTATTTGCTTACCTATCAAGTATGAGGAATGGGTTCTATATCCTGGCTTCAATTCTGTCACTAAATTTGCACTTTCAGAGACTGAACTGAATGAAGTTGCTCTTTTTTGTATCACTGTGGCTCAGTATGGAACACGGACCATTAAATTTGTTGGGAACATCAGTGACACATAAGGGTTAAAGATAAATATCCATTGTTACTGGAGGTCTTTGGAGAGAAAAAATTGTTGCATAAATGCTGAACACTTTTCTGTCAAACTGAAGATGCATACCAATTGTGCTAAAATTGATTCTTAAGCATCATGGTTATCTGTCATGTTTTCAAATGGAAAGCTATTATGGAACTTGGACAGAATTTTTAAAAAAATGGATTACAGAGTAAGCATTGATGTGTTCACTGTGCTGCTTTACATTAAGAATAATAATTGTCAGAATAAATCATAGAATAGCTCTGGAGCTGTTATAAAATAAGGGCAGAATCAAGACTGGGACAAAATCATAGGAAATAAAGACTGAAGCTGCTATTTTTTAAATTAAAATTGAATATTACATTGAATATTTTGTGAAAATGAAGTGAGAGAAAATATCTCACTTCTGAAGGTACTTTGGCAGAAAAAAACAATGTTATGTCCAAGTTGTCTTTATACAAAAAGGAACAATTTGGGGTAACATTTTCTGACATTTTGTGCTAACACAGTGACCCATCCTGAGATAAAGAATTTATCTCTGTAGCTGAGGTCAGTTTGAAGTGTGGGAGCTCATCAAGTGTTATAAGCCAGTCTGGGCTGCATGTTTGAAAAGCAATGCCAATATTAGGCCTTACTGGGCTAATTAGTAGGCTGTTTGTATGGTCGGTATGTCAGAAGGGAACAGAATTTTATTAAATTTACGTACTAGCAAGTCATTCCCTTTGAGAGTCACATAATTTGATTATAGAGCATATAGACATCGAGAAAATTTCTTAAAATTATTTTAAGGCAAAAAGTACCTTCTGTTGCTTTAGAGCAACTGCACCCACAGGTTTCATCTACTACAGTTCATATTTATTGCTCATCATTTAACGTGGTCATTGAGCAACTGATTGAAATTGTAGGGGAAATTTTCTGAAGCAATGAACCGGTCCTTGTGAACAATTCTGACAACATTAAGGCCTTGAATAAATGATCTATATCCGATGTACTTGTCAGCTGCTTCTCGTGTCTTTACGCGACTGAACCATTTTTCAAACAGTTTCTGCTTGTGGGAGCAGGGTGGAGTAGTTAAGAAACCACTTGAGTTTTATCATTTACTTTGGTTACTGCCCTGGTTGTCCAGGCACAGCTCAGACTTCAGGGAGCTCAGTGGGCTCGTGTGAATTTGTGTCTCAGATCTTTTAAATGCTTGGCCTTGGTTCTATAAACTGTTCCATAGGGAAGGAGCTTGAGATCCGTGCTTCTGATCTGCTGCAGCCGGTGGATATCAGCACACAGGGAAGGAGGGGAGTAGGGCAGAGCTGGCTGTGGGGTGGCTGCTGCTACTGTAAAACAAACCACAGTCAACACAAATAGGGAGTGGGTAGAGCAAAGGTAAAACAGATGGGCCTTAGAAGTGGTGGGATTGTTCAGTTACTAGGTAGCTTGGTGATGGATTTAAGGGATGAGAAGATATTTGTATATTTGCATACACAGAAGCATTAGATGGCAGTGGAAATGAAAAGCCACTGTAATGAAGTCAGCAAGTGGCAAGTTGATTTGGTTACAAAGGTGATTTAGTTTTTGGGAGGGGGAAGGGGATTATACCAACCCGTTTTGGATCAGTCTGAGAAGGACCACGAAAGAAAACAGCAGAGATTTTTTTTTTCTTCCGCTGTCCCCACCCTCACTGAAAGGATTGTTTTGTCTTAATGGAGTTTGTTCCTAGATGTAAAAAGCATTCTGGCAGCTCAGTTGCAATACTGCCCACAGGATAATAAGTTTCTAATTCCTGTCCAGGATCCTTATCTATCATCTTCAATAATATAGTAAATGTGCAGCCCAACAAACGTTACAGTTCCGCCAGTGAACAATTCTTGTTACGCTCATGTAAACTAGCATGCTGTTCTAGAAACAATTGCTTGTGACAGTTGTGACACAAAATAAAAGGAGCTCAGCATTTGTTACTTTACCAGAAGGTATGTCTGAGAAACAACAGCTTCTGCTGACTTTTGAACTGGGAATAATCATCATGCTCTTCTGCAAGTTACTGTAATGGGGCATCTGTGTCTTAAACATGCACAGGATGGGGGACACTTGCATTATCATTATTATTCTTGTCCCGCTATCTTTACCCCATGATCTTTGAAATTAAGCTTTCACTAGACCTTGTGATCAGCATGTCTATCTGTTTTGATGGTCTCATCTGTGTCTGAATTCCCTAAGTCTTCCAAGTTTAAGGAAGTAATGACTTTGGGGTTTTTTTCCATTTAACTTGAGCAAAGGCAATCTCTTGATGTGTAAAAGAACAATGTATCTGCAGCCTCCATACCTGATCCAAAAAGAAATATTTATTCAACAGAGTAATATTTCGCTCTCATATTCTATTGACTCTTGCAATGTTAGTTGTGTCAAGTGATGGTTACTAATGCTGTGAGAATAGCCAAAAACACTGCATGATTTCTCTGTAGGGTAAGAATTATGTTCAAAAATGTGTAATAAACTTCACAGCCACATAATTTGCTGAATCTGAGTAGGCTTCAAGCACAGAAAGAGGGGGGAGGCATTTGTGGTTTGTTTGTAGAGTAAATCTCAGGTAAATAGCACTGCCAAAGTAATGATTTCCCTTCCCTCGCAATAGGACATAGTACTATGTGCTGCAGTTTAATAAATATATTGATTAAATCCAGCCTGCACATTTCAATCCTAATCCTTCTAGGTAACTATCCTTGCCTTTTTTCATACTCACAGCTTTAATAGATGGAGTTTAAAAGTTAGCACATTTTTTTGGAAGGAAAGGAGTACTTATGTCTAGCCCTTGCAAGAAATTATTTTGGGGAATTATTTCTCAGTACAGCTCATCATGTTATCTGACCTGGAAAAATGGATATTTGTGGATATACAAATAGGTAAAATACGAATGGACAACTGTTTTAAGTCAGAGTATCTAAAGGGAAAGATGATTGGGAAGAGGGGCATAATTGTTTAAGACTTGACTGTCTGTTAAGTGGTGAGGTAGGAGTTTATGTATAGCACTGACTAAAGCTGAGTCTGAATCAGGCCATGTAGCATCTCCTTAAAACACTTAGGGACTGAATTTCCTACTCCCTTCCCTACTGTGGGACTGAAAGGTGTCTCTCAAGTGAGCACATGGGGGATGACTGCGCTGTGGATGGGTGAACTTGCTGACCTGTGGTGGGTCAGAGACCAAGAGAGCCTCAGTGGGGGAAAAAAAAAGCCAAAAGGAGGCTGACCAAGAGATTTAGTATTCCAAGAGGCTGCAACTGGCCCCTACTGAGTAGTTTTGATGCCTTTTGTTCAAAGTAAATGTAATCTTGAAAGCTATGGCTTCCACTGTATAGATGAGAGATTCCACTACCAGGAACTAGAGGATAAACAGAGAGAATTATACAGCCCTACATCAGCAAAATGATAATTGTACTGAAAAGTTAGATTTCTGTAAAGCATACTATTGTTTAGCTCAGAAATGCAAAGGTAAAAGTTCAGTGTGTGGTTTGTCATGAGGACAAAGACCAGCTGACCAACAAGCCTGACATCTTATTTCTAAGAGAAGGTATTGTCAGTAGGAGACACGAAACCACAGTAACAGTGAATTATGTCATCCTGGGCCATGAAAGACTTCCGTCTGTTTGGAATCTATTCCCTGCTGCCTGGCAGTTTTCTAATCCTGTGTTGAAAAAGATTGTGGAACTCACTGATAGCCAGAGTGTTGCCGACTCCTTTTAACTCAATGGAAAATCTGAAGTCTAAAGTCTGGGTAATATATCTAGATAAATGGGCTGTTCTAGTCAGGTAGAAGGCCATACTTCTTGGAATTTGTAAAAATAGACTGTCCCAAGGATAATGAAATTAGAAATTAAGAAGAATTTATAGGATCCAGTGCGATACACTGTTACAGTCCTAAGAATTATGATTCTGATAGCTGCTTTAAGCCTGATGAACTTTAATGGTCTACCAGAATAGGCAAGATAGAGCATATGTAAAGGAATAAAATATGGTTGTTGGGGTTTTTTTATGAAGCAGTGATCAATCTACTACTAGCTCGTTGATTAGCCTGCTTGTCTGCTTCATATTGAGAGACGATTGAGCTTCTACTGCTTCAGATTTCCTCCCCCCTGATCTTTATACCCAGTCAGATCCTGACTATATTCCACAGAAAAGGTTTATTTTTAAAAAAATATATTTAATTAGTAAAGAATACCCGCTAGAAGGGGGAAAATTCAGAATTTGGGCTATTGCATATTGGCTTGTATACTAACCAGGGGAAAATAAGGAGCACTAAATACGTCAATTAAAAGATGATGAAAGCATACAATAGGTATCTATGGTATGCTTAAAATTTGCTTTGATGACTGATTATTTGTCATCTCTTGATACTCTGAGATGTTTACATTTGAAGTAGAAATTAAATTATTGATTATGGAAATAGAATAGTGAAACTGGGTGCACATTAAGTGTACGAAAAGTGCAAGGATGTGTATTCTAGGGAGAGAGTCAAAGCAAGGAGCATGTATTTCATTGATTTTAGTGGTGAGATTGCTAAGACATACCAGTTGTTCACGTTATAGTATTTTGTAATGCAAATGGCCATTGCAAACACCACCGGTGGTGCCACATTTGTCTCTCAGTTTTTTATCCGCTCCTCACAGACACGTAAAGATACATTGACACCTCATGTATTTCTAATGGGTTGTCAGAAAATCAGCCTCAGCTGCCCTCCATTCGAAGTGCAGGTGACTCTTCTGGCATCCATCTCAGTCTGACACTTTATATAGTCTCCAACAAGTTAATCTGTTGGTGTAGAATTTTAATGCAATGTTGGCTTTTGTCTGGTGTGAATAATTTTTTTAGAGAGGCAGATAAGTCTTGAGCAGAAGGAGCCCTCAAAGGAGGAAGGTGAAGATAAGGTGAGGAAATCCAACAGGCATTGATATGTAAGGAGGAGTAGAGATAGTGGAGACAAAAGAAAGAACACCCAAACTCAAGGGTAATATTGAAAATCCTTTAGCATGTGCACGTTTATCTTCTTAACTCATATGAATATTCAACAGATCTTCCCCAAGAGAGGAAGACAGCTCCATTTCCTTCTGTAGCATTCAGAATAGCTGTAGTTAAACCCTTAAAAAGCAAGTTCAACATGGCCTTTTTTCCATTCTAGGGAGTTGCTCATCACGCTGAAGGTGAACTTAAACTACTTTAAGCTGCTGAAGACTAAGCCAAGGGCACATCACAGGTTCACCATTGGATTCTGTCACATTGGATCATCATGGCGTTATTGACTTGAGACATTTAGACCATTCTAAGACTTTTACCTCCAGAAGAGTAGCAGTGAGAACTGCAGCAGTTACAGAGCAATGAGAGACTGAGCAAACAGAATACTTTAGCTGAAGTTAATAAGTAGATGGTGGAGCGCAGGGCATGTCTCTCACTGGGCATCTGCACTGGCATGACCAGTTACTGTAGAATATGACCCATTACTATAGAAGAGTTAGAAATATTAGTTTAATTCCAGTAGCATCACATTTCTGAAATAATCTCATCGTAATTAAATACATTCCTATCCACCTTTTGGCCTGGGGGGGCTCACGATAAAAAATAATTCATGACCTTGTTTTAGAAATTCTAGAAAAAAAATGGATTCAGAATTTTGCATATACATGTGGGAAACTTCAGTGATAGGTGTGCTGAAAGATGTCATATTGTACCAGGTTTAGAGTTCAAGGTAAGTAATAGGAGAGAAATGCTCTTTCATAACACAAATCACAGTGATTAAACAGGGCCATGTTTTTGGATAATTAAATGGACTTGACATCTCCCGGTTATCATAAGTCATTTACATCATCTCTATGTAGTGATGTAAATTGGGAAGTTGGTGATCAGAGAAGCTAAAATACTGCAGTAATACCAAACTACTTGCAGATGCATTTTAGCCTTGTGAATGCAGAAAAACAAGTGATTTGGAATATCTGTTGGGTAAGATATTAACACAGTTACCCATAAGACCTACTGCCACTTTCTTCTCTAGTCGTATTTGTTGCTTTGTAGTAGAGTCAGGAAAACATTAATTACGCGTTCCTAAATTCAGCGTTGAGGCTCCAGTTCTCAATCACCATCAGAAAGGTTGAGTCCTCCAAACTTTTTGTGTGGCTTTTACTTTGTTAAACCAAACTTTGATTTGTAATTCGTAATATCTAAAGGTCAGAGTTGTAGGCTGAAGTTAGGAGCATTTGATTAATCTATAGCTGTTCTGTGCTAGATGCTATGTAACTTGTACTGTAGAATAATGGTAATGCTTGAACCATTTCTGTGCTATTTTTTATTTTAGCTATGTAGACAATTTTAGAATTATCTAGATCTGTCTTTCAATTCGTATGTAAATGTTTCCTCCTTGTTTTTTGGTGGATTATGTAGATAATTTATAATACATTCTGAAGTTCTAAGGTAAATGTTTGCTATTCTGAAATGTTTATTTATATGAGCAATTTTAAGTTTTCACTTCAAGACTCTTGATAATGAAGAGTGAATTGGTCCCTGTTTGCATATGGGAGAAGAAAGGATAAAGGAACACACAGAGAATACTCTATGATTTCACTATTTCCATGTGGAGGGTTTGTCTGTCAAGTAAAATACTCTGGATGAGGACTTTGCAGTTGATGGGACTATATACCAGATACCATAGGAACAAGAACAAAAAAAAGGGGTATATTGTATCAAGTCACCTATTGCTTTCTGGACGAGTAATTTTATCTGGCAATTGGAACAGTGGTTACTGATTTCTCTGGAGAATACCAGAAAGCTGTAATGTGGGTACAATGACACAGCTGTGTTCCCCATTTTTGCTGTGCTGTGCCACTGTGGTGAACAAAGGCTGCTGTGCCTTTGCTCTTCAAGTTGTTACTTTTAAGTTTCAACTTCTCCTTAAGTTTTCTAGCATGAACAGCATGTGTGAACGTGTTAAGTCACTCATGTCTAGGTTTAATTTTGCTGAGCTAAGGATCTGAGTGTTTAGGAGACTCACAAGACTCTTATTTTCATTTTAGGTATCAGAATAGTTTAAAAATACCATCCTTTGTCCTACTGCTTTCCCATTTGTCATTTCTGTGTGTCACAAAGCTAGTGAGGATATATCAGTGTAGGGTCTGTGAGGCACTTGGATAATATGATTAAACCAACAAAACCAACCAGAAAACACCCACAAAACCCCCCCAAACCCCGCAACCAATTCCCCCCACTGCCAGCTAAAGAAAAAAAAAGGCAAAAAATCCACCATAAAACCAACCCCGTAACACCAAACACCACCCCATGACAAGGAAAAAAAACATCACCCCATTTCCAACAATACCCACCCACTTGAATGCACCATTTCACTCTGCAAACACAGTGGGACTTGCAAGTGGGTGAAACACTGTGCAGTGGATCGTGGGATCATAGAGTAACTCAGGTTTGAAGGGACATCAGGAGGTCTCTAGTCTGGCATGTTGCTGGTAAGACATGGGCAGACCAGGTTTTGAGATTTTTATCCTGTTGGGTTTAAAAACCTCCAGGTGTGGAGGCTGTACCTCAGGCAGTCTGTTCCAGTGCTTGTCTGCTTGCTTGGGGAGAGTCTTTAATTTCCAGGTATCCTGTCAGAGTCTCTCTTGCTTCAGGTGACGCCTCTTGACTTGTACTCCTGCAGTGCATCCCTTTGAAGAGCTTGGTGCCATCCTCTTGATGACCTCTCCGTGTGTGTGTCTGATGTTGAGATGATTTGAACTCTTTGATTTAATCAGCAAGGTTGATTTGTTGAGCGCAGTGCTTGTGGCAGCAGGGAAAGGAAATAGTTCAAGTACCTGTTTTGGAACATTTCTGCTACAGTCTGTGTGCTCCTAGTGGAAGGACAAAGGTCACACACTGAACAAAATCAGTGAAAATATGAGCTGGGAGAGTGCTGATCTTTCGTTACTACTTAAACTGAAAACACAAATGAGAGCAGCCAATACCAGTATCGATCCAAATAGTTTTTCAGAAATGGCTTCAAACTGTAGCAAACTCACACCAGGTGAGCCATAGAGAGCTTGCAAAGAAGCTGCTCTTGTGTCATTTTTTGTTTGTTGTTTCTAAAGTTCATGTTGCAGTGACGGTTTGCTAACTGGTCATTGCTCCCCGATGTGCTGACCACCTCTCTGGCCATGCTTTGTGTTCCTCTGAACAGGTCATGAGAAATGAAATTCTCTGCTATAAAGGTGTAAGATGGGCCCTTTAGCACTGATTTACTTGAACGTTGACAAGTTAATAGGGTACAAATAATTGTAAACCATTAGGTAAGTGGGTGTACATGTACTAATCCAGTGTTCAGCAGAGTTCTGGGTGTAGTTGGTGAGATCTCAACCTTTTTCCTGGAAAAAAAAAGTGTGCAAATCCTAGTTCGAAGCTGGATCAAATAGATGAGACTGAGCATTTATGGTTAAAATATCTTAAGTATGGTGGGCTATTTTGTCTACTGATTTCTGTGGTTAGTACCTTTAGATTTCTGACTTTCAGGACCACAGAGTATGTTTAAAGAATGTTACAATGTCTGTAGAAATATTAAGCGTCCTTTGGAAAGAAGATGTAGATGATCCTGGAAACGTAGGATTTTTTCCATCTTCTTTACCCTTAATTTCAAGCTTAAAATATCATAGCCTAGCCTCAGTTGAAAATGGCACGGAGGAGCCTGTTTTCGAATATGTTGAAGGTGTCGTAAATAATCTGTAGGCTGAAGCACTGACACCATTGCTGCTCGGTTTCTGTAAAAACGTAACGTTTGTCACACATTTTTCAGTGTGCATGGCTGGTGTGTGGATGGGCTTGTTCCATTGGTGCCCAGTGACATTACAAGGGGTGATGGTTTCACTATTTCTGTGTTGGGTTGAAACCAACTTTAGTGAAATATTTCTTCCGATAGAAACACTTTTTTTTTAATACCTCTATAGAATTGCAGGAACAAAATAATATTTTATGCTCTCTAGCGTAACAACTCCGAATATCAAAGTTTAGCCAGGCACACAAAAATTTTTTTTAAAGACTTTCTTACTGTTATTCAATAACGAAACCTCTCTCCCTGGAGCATGACATATCTTAAGTTAATAAAAGGAAAGGGTAGGGACTTACGTAGGCAAAGCATATTTGGTTCTTTAAAACCTTTCCAAACTTGAATGCAATATAAGATGGTGAGGTAGTGGCTCAGGGAAAAGTGTCTGAAGAGACCTGACGCACTGATCTGCCACAGGATTTTAAATTGTTTAAGTATGTAAATACTTCTAGTAGCTAAAAGCATGGAATAGAAATGATGACAAGGTGTCGTCTTGAAAGAAGTGCAAGGACGAGTCTGATTAAACTGGAGCAAGAGAATCATTAAAACAAAGAAAAGCAACTTGAGCATGAAGGAAACTATTGAAATACTACTTTTCTATGAGGCAAAGGTAGAAAATACACTATGGCTTCAAGCTGAGGCTCAAAACAAGATCTTTTTCATCTTTTTTGGTTTTTTTTTTTCCTTTTTAAAGATGACTAAAAAGAGAGGGAAGAGCAATGGGGGTAAATGTGACATGCAAATACTTCTCAGTTTAGGAATGTAAGTTTTTAATGGAGAAACAACTGCCATTTTATCCAGGAATTAAAACAGCTGCATTCTTGCCTCTGACACACTATTTACCAAAATCAAAATATTCCTCTCACACTCAGGAACAGCAGGAAAGTCCCTTGGATAACATCCAAATACCTGAGTACCTTTACATCTTGGGATGGTGACATGCTTCTCTGTTGCTTTTGACAACTACTTAAAGGGAGGACAAGTAAGCTGTCCAGCTTCAATGAAGTTCAGTTAGATACCACAGGTAGAGGTGGGGTTTGATCTGTGATCTCAAGTATGTGGATTCTTCTTATACAGTGCACCAGAGATCATTATTAACTGATGTCAGTGCCCTACAGCACTTAACTCATACTGTATTTCTATAATCCTCACCTTTGTGGGACAGAGCACTGAAAAATATTAAAAATGTGTGTTACTACTGGTTGAAATAAGAATGTATTTTGAAAGTTGGAGTGTTTTTCCTGTATCAGTTGAAGGAGAACTCATGGAACTGCACCACGTGGACTGTTGCTTTAGTACTCAAAGGCTTTGAACTGCAACCAGTCCTTTTGCAATACTGCAGCTGTTCTGAGATTTTGCTTGTTTGGATAGTAAGGGAAGGCAGCTGTTCCTCTGCAGTGAGATTTGAGATCAGGTTAGCCTTCTGTGTATTGCCTGACAGGTGAACAAAAAGCTTTTAGTCAGTGATTAAAGCATTTGTCAATGATCTGTAAATAGCCTTTTTTCTCCAAAGACAAAGCTTGAGTTTCATTTATGGTTTATGATCTTTTGTACATCTGCTCTTTGTTACCTAATGAAAGAAATGGGAAACCATCATTGACAGCAGCACAAAAATAATCTACATGTCATTCATGAAAAATATTTGTATGTTTTTATAACTGCAAATTACAGATTGCTTTTAAAATCCTCAATACTCTTCAAAAGCCTTAGCTTCCCCACTGATGATTTATTCCAAAAATGTTTTATGTCTACTTTAAAAAAGGAATTTTCATACGTGACAAAAGAAAATTTTGTTGAGAAACATGTTTTCTCTAACAAACAATGCTTGTTTCTAATGGCTGAACTTGTCCTGGATGAAAATAAAATTTAAGTCTGTAAAAAGGTCATACCGATTCTATCAGAAACTACTGGATTTCAAAATGGAAGATCTGTAGACTTTTTTTTGTGCTGTTTCCTGAAAAGTGTCTCTTTAATTCCAGAAAACTCAATTACCATTTGAAACAACACGTCTGTTGAAGGGGAGCTGGTGTGGTGAAACTGTTGTGCTGTGCTGGCGAGTTTAGTGATGCCAGTTTAACACAGCAAGCAATGCATTCAGAGGTAGCGCTAGGCTGGTACGGTGTGGAGGCTTGGCTCTGAGGCTGGCCTTCCTTAGTTGTTAATCAGAATCACGTCTCTCTCTCAAACCCTGTGCTTCACTGAATTTCCTCCCACCTCCATACTGACTGTGTCATTAAAGGGATCTCAGCAGTGAAGGTGCACGTGCAGTGCTCTGCAGCAGACCAGATGCCTTAATGATGCACCACCGCTGCGCTTACATGAGAAAAAAGCTTCATATCATCCCTGAAAAGTCATCCTCTTCTTCTTTCATTAATTCTCCTAATGAGGTTCAGGCTTTGGCTTACTTTAATGTTTCATATATCCCCAAATTAGCTCAGACATTGAAACAACTGTCATAATAAACTTATTTGCAAGTCTCTCTGCAAAGCTGGAGAAAAGAAATCCTCTGCACTGACCATATTGTGAGTACACCATTAGAGGCTGGGAGAACAACAGCGTGAGGGCAGCAGTGATCTTACAAGGCAAGTTCATTAGTATGAAATCTGATGTACGAAGATGCAAGTATCAGGGGAAAAGGAGAGGCTAAGGAAAGAAATACGTTAGAAGAAAGTAAATTTTTTAAAGCCCTTCCACTCTCGTTATAGAAATTTGGTATAGAGGGTTTCCCCTTTGATCCATAACATTTGCCGGGTTGGAAATGGAGTGGACTGATACGGGTCTAGAGATGCAAGAATAATAATTAATTAGTTAGAAATCATCAGAGTTTTTAAAGTGATGTGAAAACTGATAGGAATTGAAATGGATTTTTAAGGGATGTAGTAAGCAACAAAAGTCAATTGACGTTTGAAGCCTATTTTAAGTTCTATTTATTTATTCTTCAATTTTTTTTTTTTAATTTTTTGTCTGGAAGTTAAAAACCAATAATCAGAATGGTGACAAGCTGGCAAGACAGTACCCTGTGATGTACTAGAGACGTAGAAATTGGCACTGGCTCATCTGGGTGTCAGGCACAATGCAAAAAATCTCCCTCAAACCCCCAAGTATCATGTGTTCCTCATCCCCTCACCCCATCCTTCTTCTCCTAAATCACTTTATGACTTGTCTGGTGAGACCACAGAGGCTTGAGCAGCAATATCTGTACTGATCAATTACATTCAAAATTATTAGTATCTGTGGTAGGACTATAAGAATGTGGAATTTTGAATCTTTTCAGACAATGGCCTCAATAGATCCTAGAGGTTAGTAAATATTTTGATCTGCAGGAAAACTTAGTTATTCAGTGGGTAGGCTTTCTTGACCTGTACTCAAAGTATGATTGTTTAGATTTAACAATCATAAATGACAACATAGGTTCACCTTATTCAGAACCTTCCTAAAATCCGATTGCTGCATTTACTGAAGGTAGTTTCATGTATCATAAATTTGTGTTAAATCTTGAAAAGACTATGTAATGAAGATGGTGTTTCTTTCATATTTTGAAGAAAAGTGTAAAAAGTGGTCTTGATCTAATGTGGAGAGAAAAGTATTGCAAAACATAAACTACATTGAACAAATGAAATAGCAGCAATGCCTTGGAGGACAGGTTTGGGCTTCAACTGGACGTTTTATCCCATGGATAAGTCCTTGTTGTGTGCCAGGAATGGATACAAATAGATACAAAATCATAGGACTTCTAATTTGCATGATTGGGTCATTGTTTCACGTTCTGAAGAGAAAATTAACGTTATGGAAGAAGCTACTTTGGCAAACAGCCAACACTGAAGTGTATTTCTATGTATCCTATAAATATTTTCTGTCCTGTCTTACATATGTATTTTTTGTCACTGAGGCACAGCCAAGATAATGAACTCCTGCTGTTGAGAGAGCAGAAGTTGGTCTTTGGTACTTGAAATTCTTGCTGAGTAAGTCTGCTCACTGGGCTGCCTCAGATGGCTGCTTGTAAAATATTTGTTGCGAAAGCAAACAGTAACAAATCAGAGGGAATCTTTCCTAGCAGCAACCAGGGATTAATAGCTCATCTTAGGAGAAGAAAACATTGGAAAAAGGTTTCTGATTTGAAAGATACACAATTCATTGTGGTATTTCCAGGTTCACAAAGCAAGGCTTGTTCTAATTTACAGAATCAATGTATTTCTCTGCAGTTTCCTAGACTGCTACGCTTGCTACATCAGAAAAAGTGTATTCATGAGATGAATAGTTTTATACTTTCTGCACCTAGAAAGAAACCAGATGAATAAGCATTGATTTTCATCCTCAGTGATTGAGAAAGAAGGCAACCTGACTGGTAGCATCTTTCACTCCCAGCTTCGTTTGCGTGCTCAGTCACATTTTTTTTCTTTTTTTTTTTTTTTTCAAAGTTCTTCTTGGCTATGTTGAAGGGCCTAGAGGTTTACAGCTATGTATCTGTTTGTACTGAGTGCAGAAGACTAAATCCTGTCCAAACATGTGTTCGGTCTTTACACACCAAATCATGCAACATGCAAGCACCCTGTGGGAATTCCAGGGTGGATTCTACACTGACTTATTTCTGTGTGTATGCTGTAATGACATTGTTACATCTTCCCTTCAAAGAGATCCTCCATACAGGGTGGGGGTTTTTTGCTTATTTCCCATGGAAAATTCCTGACCTTTCATAGAGCATTTTAAAGTCCTTTCTATATGAAGTCCTTGAAATGTTCCCAAGCTGAATAAATTGGGCTTTAAAATGTTCTCTCTGTGTTCATATTAGGAATGAACTGCCTAAAAAAATAAGGTTTTTTTAACAGTGAAATAGAAAAACTTCAGAAAACATTGACTCTGATCACTAGTACCTTGTTTAATACAAATAAACAATCTACTAGGAACTTCTTGACACATAGAACAGTCTAATCATTTGTTTTACTGAAGGTATGTGAAACATACCCCAGCTCATTTTGGCTGGGGTAGAGTGAATTTTCTTCCCAGTGGTTGGTGTGGGGCTGTATTTTGGATTTGTGCTGACCACAGGGTTGACAATATAGAGATGCTTTTGTTGTTGCTGAGCTGTGCTTGCACAGAGCTGAGGCCTCTTCTGCTTTTTGTGCTGCCCTGCTGGTGAGGGGGCCGTGGGGGTTGGGAGGAGACACATCCAGGACAGGTGACCCAACCTGACCAAAGGATATCCCAGGCCATATGACATCATGCTCAGTATATAAAGTAGAGGGAAGAAGGGGGAAGAGGGGGATGTTTGGAGTGATACTGTTTGTCTTCTCAAGTCACCATTAGATACAACGGGCCCTGCTCTGCTGGGGATGGCTGAACACCTGCCTGCCCACGGGATGTGGTGACTTCATCCCTGGTTTGGCTTTGCTTGTGTGCACAGGTTTTGCTTCCCCTAATGAACTGCCTTCATCTCGCCCCACAAGTTCTGTAGCTTTTCCTCTTCCCATTCTCTCCCCAGTCCTGCTGGTGGGGGGAGTGTGTGAGTGGCTGTGTGAGGCTTTGTTGCCAGCTGGGGCGAAACCACAACAGTAGAAGAAACTTTATGATAACTACATGGCCAATGCTATTTGCTTTAATGTAAAATCCCTTGAGTGTTTATAACTTACCACAAAGTTCCAGCACAATGGTTGGAAGCGGTTAGGCTGACTCCCAAATCAGTTAGTTGAGTTAGTTACTAAATAAATTACAATGGAGTGAAACCAAGATACAGACTAAAATAAACATTTGCTGTGAGAATTGATAACTTAGGTGCAGTTAATTCAAATCATTTATTTGGTTGAAAAAAAATTCTCTGCTCTAAGGAGTCATATCTTGAAATGTTTGTCAAAGACAAGATATTATGTGCTGATGGCACAGTTTGAGACTGACAAATTCCTGAAATAGTTGTAAATGTTTATTTGAACAGTCTTAACCCATTGTGTGCTTTTATTATGGAAGGACTTGTATATATACTGGTATGAATAGGTCTTAATTTTCTGTGCCTCAGAGTGATTGCTGTGCTGGTGTTCCAGTGGAAGGAGTTTTGGAGACTTGCATTCTCTGGTGAAGATAAACTGTTGTTTTGCAGCCTTGATGCTGATCAATACTGTCAGTGTGGTCCCTGAGCTGGTGGTGGTATGTTTATTAAGATAGCAGTGTTGCTGTCAGTCAGATTGGTCACTTTTCTCATGACAGTCTGTTACAAGCCAGTCTTTTAAACATTTTCACCAATGGAGAGAATATGATATAATTAATTTTCTGGGTAAATTTAGCTTAGTTCCCCAACCACATCCCGGGTTTCATCCTCAAAAACGCATGGCAAATTCTATCAGAAAGATTTACTTCCTTTGAGCCATTACTCTGTTTACAGCCATTCCTAATATAATTAATTCAGATTCATAGTGCCTGTCACAAATGACAAAAGTAATTAATTCTGAAATTTGGATTATGGGGCTTTATGTGGAATACTTACCTTCAGGGGATTAAGTCCCAAAAAACATTTTGGTTCATCATTTATCGTGTCTGCGTCTAATAGCATGCCAGGTTTTCTAAGGTTTCAATTATGATGCTTGAATAATGTAGGAAAGAAAGAAAAAGTAATGGTTCCATGTTTATGGTATTAATTTCAGTCAGCAGAGAAGGAACGCTTTGCACTGGGGGCTACAAACATTCTGACTGCAATATTCCCTGAAGCCTGCACACAAAAATAGGTTGTGCTTTCAAAACTGGGCAAAAGTTGCCCATGCAAAGAGGCAATTAAAGAAACCAAATGACTTGCATGCTGAAATACAGTAAGTGCACACCAAGAGATTGGGGGTTTTCCCCCCTCTAATTTTGTCAGAATGTTTCCCAGACCTTTTCACATATGCAGCATGTGTACTCTTCAGGTACTGAGTTCACAGTAATGCTCAAAAATGTGGCTGAAAAGATGAAGTCTTTCATAAGCAAAAAATATGAAGCTGTAATTTAAACTACTTGCTTCAGACACCTTCAATCTGCTGCTAAGCACATGTGAGAACAAAACAGAAAACTGTGCTGGTGTTCAGTGATTTTCCCGCTCACACTTAAGTTTCCCAGTCTTAGAAGCAGAGCTGGTGTTTTCTCCCTGTTCGTGCTTTTATCTGGTGTTCAATTTACCTTGTTTGGTGATAGTGCATCCACTCCGGGGGTGATAACACTGCATGGAGTGTCTTAGCACACTTCATTCTTTTAGTTGGGAGCTCCCACTGTTGTTCAGGTGTGCTGCAAAATGACTGCAGCCCTCCTCTGCTGTGCAAGGAGTGGCAGATGCTCCATCTCCTTCCTCAAGTCTGGCTTCAGAAGCAGCTCAATACTTTGATCTTTTCTGAGCAACTTTTCATAGAGGCAACTCTGAGATGTATATTTTCAAGCACTGAAGTGGTAAACTCTGTGTGTGTGTGTGTGTGTGTGTGTTGGTTTTGTGCTTGTGTTTTGGTTTTTTTTCTTCTAGAAGTTTTTTGAATAAAGGCTGTCTATGTTTACTGTCTATATAATATGTAATATTTGAGATCTGGATCCACAAACTCTTAAGAGATTGTAAGATTCTTGTAGCTCTAGTAACTATGCCATTAGAATGGCAGAAAACTTCTCAAAATCCCAGAGATAGTATCTCTTTATTTAAAGCAAAGATTTTTATCTTGTAAGGTAGGAAGGCTTAGTGTTATATGATGAACTTACAGTCTAACTGTTTGTAAGTTCAAATAATTCAGTGCCATTTGTTTTTCTTATGCTTCTCCTTTCCTTTTTACTCCAGAGCTTCTGCACGTTACCAATTCCTGTGCTTTTTTATTTATTAATAAGGGTTGATTTCAAATTCTGATGGATTGTAAAACTTGATTTATGTCTTTATGCAACAACAATTTAATATACGGACATTTAAAAGTTACACTGAATCAAACATGGTTGCTTAAGGGTGGAAACTTTGTGTTCTACTGCCTGAATAGGCAACATTAACCTGCTAATGACATTTTCCTATTTTTACTGCTTCTTGAACTATTATTAGTAATAGTTGTCATCATTATACTGGATTAATTGCTGAGTGTAGGTAAATAAGGAACTGTAGTTTTCAGTTTATGAACCAGTGATCACTTGTGAAGTAAATTGTCAATGTGCAGCTTCTAAATCTTTCAGAGAAGCCACATTTGAAAATGCCTGGCTTTGGGTACTGCCTTTAGAGCCTTAAATCTTGCATGTCTGGAACATTTGGTATTTCGGGAAACATTTTTTAATGAAGATGACAGGAAAACTCCAGACTAATATTTTGGAAACGGTTATGTGAATTTGTTCAGTGATGTGTTCGAGTAAGTCTGTGATTGCTCATCCTTCTGAACAGAATGTGCCAAAGTCTCATTTGCTGTCTCAAACTGCAGCACAGTTCATGCACTCCAGGTCACAAATACTCTCATGTGACAAGCAGAGTATGGAAGTCAGAATGCACTTTACAACCAGAAAAGAAAGGAGCTTTATTTAAATTATTTTAAAGATAACATAGTAAATGAAGGGGAAGTTTGCAGACACTAAGAAGTGGTTTCCAGGTCTGCAGTAAATTAAGTGGACAAAGGGGAATTTATCATGGGTGGGTATGATAAGATACTGTCTCTCTGGAGTATTGAAAAAGAGAAAAAAAATCAATGAAAGCACATTAGAGACCATGAAGCAACCATCCTGCTGTCCAGGGATATGAAGTATATGACCCAGAAGGCCCTTTCTTTTCCTGAAATGTATGATTCTGTCCTTCAGTAAATAAACCCATTTTTCTTATGTTTCTTTAACTTTGCTCCTGTGTTTTCTTTTCTGACACAGGAGTTTCACAAGTGCTTTGGTTAAAAAGGAGCAGAGCTAGTACAAGAAAAATTAACACATTATTTTTGTATTTTAAATGGTCAGATGAGACTTTTGTGTGAGTTCCATAGTAAATGCTCAGTCTAAAAACCAAAAAGGTTGTGAAGAGCGAGACCTCACTCTGGAGCTTACTTTAGAGTTAAACCCAGAGAGCTTCACATGCAGGAACCCGCAGAATTAATTATATGCTGCTGATCGCTAAGAGAATTTGCCTTGGTTAAGTGCTTTTCCAAGGCAAAATCTTGTTCCAGGCAAACCTACAGGTTTTTTGTAGAACAGCTATGCCCAGGGTACATATGTCAAGATGAGTAACTTAGGTCTGGGCAATTCCAAGATGAGAAATTTAGGGTCTCAGACAGAAGTCTGACAAAGCCAGGACAAACACCAAAGCTGAGGCTTTTGCGACGGATTGTCCACGTGCTGCTCCTAAGTCTTTCTGTACAGGGGAAATAGAAACATAGTGCTAGAAAATATTCTGACCCTGGATCACTGTTTTCTTTCCAGTGAACAAGTGGACTGATGCAAGGCCCTGAACCACAGTGCAGGTGCGACTGTACCAGCCATCACCATCCTCAGCAGTTATGAGCTGATACAAAAGCCACAAAAGGATCATGCATCTATGCCTAAAGGCAAGTATCGAGTCACTTATACTTTGGAGTGTGTGAGAACATACCCGAGTATAAATTAGTGTATTTTACCTTTCTTTGGGGTGTATGAATTGGTTGTGGCCCTGTAAATTGGATTTTCTCTTTTGCTTTGGCCCAGCTGATGTGCCTATAGCAACTGACTCTCTTCTTTTAGGAATTCCAATGCTGTTCTAACAGGCTGCCATTTGAATGGAGGGATGCTTTCTAATGGAGTGAGGGGAAAAGCAAGAATTTCCATGCCATTCCCTTTCCTACTCTCTATATATATATACACTTGCCTGTGCTGAGCTAAGCACTGTCCATCCCAAGGAGTCGTGGGGTAAAGTGAAAAATGACAGGCAGAAATGATTACTTTGACAGCCCCACAGTGCGTGTAGGGAACAAATGACTCACTGCAGCTCTTGGAGTTCAGTGAGTCAAATCCAGGAGCAGATGGCCTTTTTGTTTAGCTCTATGGGTGAAATGGAGGAACAGTCCATTTATGCTCTGGAGACTGCCTGGTGTGTTGATAGGAAAAAATATCTGGCACGTTTGCCCCTACAGGACTTTTTCTTCTTTTAAGCCATGTAGAAGGAAAAGCAGTAGAAACAAGAGAATGGAATTTGTATTTTTTAATCTCCCTCCACCCCCACTTTGTATTTCAGGGTATTTAGAACTCTTTCCTTATGGTAATGGTCCAATTATTTTTGGTTGCCCTACTTTATCTATAGCTCAAGTGATGGAGGCTATTAATGTTTGACAGTGAGCAGCAGAGGATACTCAAGGGGGGCAGCTGCAGGCAGTTTACAACAGGAAGCTTTTGGAAGCTTTCCTGGGCAGCCACCATTTCTTCATTATCTATAATGGTGGTATTTCTAAGCAGTCTGTGATGCAGATAAAATACCAACTGTGAAGTGGGTTGTGTACTGCTTGCCTTTTCCTGCCTGGAGAAGCTGCTCCTTGATCCATGTGTTCTGGAATCCTCTGTCATTCCTGCCTGCAACACTTCTGCATGGGGGCAGATTAGGGGATGAGAGCCCTTAATCTTCATTTATTAAAGTATTCTTTGACCTTCTTTCAGGTGCCATTATCCTCAGCCATGAGACAGTTTTTCTGCTGTTTGGTTTTAAACAAAAAATAGACACCTTATAAGTTCTGTTGATTTGTTGTTGGAACTTACTGTTTACCTGACTTAGCCCTTTGTCCTAAGGATCATTGTAGTCAATTAGCAACAAGCAAAATACTCTGAGATACTACCTGTGGATTCGCATTCCAGGATAGAATGGCTTAGTTCTGAATAAGGAAGCCCATTTTAGATTTCACTCATTCTCAACTGGAAACACATTGATGGGATGCTCTACCATATGTTATTTTTCTCCTTAAATGCAGATGACAACTTTTATATGACAGAATTCTCTAGTTCAGAAACTACTTCACGTGTTTGACTCTTTATGTTTGTGTGAGTACAGACATTTGCAAACCAGATTAAAATCATGACTGTGAAAACTCGAATTTTGTCCAAAATCCAAGTATTTTTAAATGCTGTAGAGAAAAAATTAAACTGTAATGACTGCAAGGAAAGGAAGTAAGAATGTGAATGAATTAGTGTCTCTCTGTTCCTGTGCTGCTAAAATGTATGTGAGCTTGGATCCTGCATGCACCCCAATGCTGCAGCAACAGGAATGAGATTGTCAACAATGGTTTTGGAGTTTGTGACGCTATTCAGACTGTTTGCAAACAAGACCATACTCCTGAATACACTTAGAACTAACAGAAGTGACAAGACTCATCCATTTGGAAGCATGACTGTTTTTGTGGGGTGGAAGTAAAGGTTATTGGATACACAGCTTGAATTGTAGAGATGGAGAAGACAAATCTCTGTTGAGATGGAGAGAATGATGTAGCCTTAATTCTGAAGCACACATGAAAAGATTTCTGTGGTCAGATCAGGGATAACTCCCCCCAATGGCACTTGATGTGCTGCAGATGCATCCACCACTTGCATGGGGGTTTCATAGTTAAGGCACCGCATAAGATGTCTGTTCTTAATGTAAATCCTGCGGAGATGTGAACTGAAGAATTCATCAGCAAAAATACTGTATCTGATGTACCTGGCCAGGTCTGCTGTCAGAGACAGGATGTAGAGCAGATCATTTTCACACCTGTTTCAGTTTGGTGATTGCTGCAAAAGGGCACCAGGATGCAGTAACAAGTTCTCTGCTGCTTTTCCTTCGTGCACGCTGTAAAACTTCTTCAGGACGAATATAAAACTGAGGTGATGATGCATCATGTGCAATGTTGTTCCATTTTACTTTTGGTAGCTGTTTGAAAATGAGTAAATGACTTAATAGAATTAGATTCAGGGACAAAAGCATCAGAGACCTTGTCACTCCATTCCTTTCCTTTCACTGGTGTTACAAAAAGTGGTATTCAAATGTGATCTAATTATCCTCATCTATTGCTTGCTAAGTTCTGCTGTCTAATTGTTGACAATCTTGTCTATGCAAGAATGTGTACTTAATAAAAAAGCAAAATCAGAGGTGGAGAAGGCTGTTACGAGTGCTGTTCACACCTTCAGGGTAAGGGGCTGAGTTGTTTATGCCAGTTAATTCTTCACTGTGTGTTCAACAGGATGCGAAATAGGCACACAGTGCAGTCATCTAAAAGGAAATTATTTTCTCCATTTGCTATTCTGAAAGGAAATGAGTTGGTTTTTCAGTGAATGAGGGATTCATCTGAATTTACATGCAGGACCCTTTTTTACATAAAGCAAGTAAAATCCTGAATTATTCATGGTTTTATAACTTTTTTTTTTCCAGTGGTTGGTTAACCTGGAACGAAGGAAAGTGAATTTATTCTACAGGCAATCTCTCGTTATTGCTGTAATGGGAACATTGAGCTGATAATTATAGTTTTACTAATTATACTTACTCATTTGCTTAATCCTCATAAGAAGAACATTATTTAAGTCTGATTTGCAATTTGACACTGTAGCTAAGTTATGAATTGTAAGCAGGAAAGAGGTCAATTCTGTTTGTGTGATCTTGTCCCTGATTTTCTATCAGGTTCCTGGGAGGTTCCTTCTGAAAGAAGGCTCAGTCAATTCTGAATAACTCACACTACAGACCTTGCGCAGGTACAGTGCAGGTATGCACCTTACAGGAAAAAAATGTAGAAGGATTTCTAGGCCTCCCTACTGCTTGAATCTTGCTAATCTACAGTTGTCTTGTTTTATTGCTTTGTTAGTAAAATCCTTAATGCCTTTCTGTCAAGTTAATTCTCACTGGTAAATGTAGAGGGCTGCTCCATTTTGTTCTGCTTAGAGACAGCGTTTTCTTTGTTAAAGCAAGAAATGGGCTTTTTCATTCTACACAGAGAATATAGAGCCAGACCTAAAATGCTTCTAAAGAAAAAAGACAATCTCTTATTGGCTTAAACAGCCCTTGATCAGGGTTTTTGCTCTCAAACCTCCGAATTTGAATACATCAGCAAAGTACTAATCCCAGTTCTAGATTGTCATTGGATTCCTGTCCTTTTCCTGGGTGAGTCAACTTGTTCTACTCACAAAGGACTGACAGTTGAACAAAATCTCTTTAATCACTTAAAGTTTATGTGGACGCTTGTGGTTTATTTGAATGTTTTAATGTGTGCAGGATCAGAATGGCTGTCAGGGGGTAAGGCAAAGGGCGAATAAAATTATACGGTGTTATGACTAATTGTGTAAACTTCAGTGAATATTAATAATTCCTAAACATGCAAAACTAAGATACCCAACAAAGAATTTATGTTCTGTAAAAATCACCATTTAGCAGACATTTAAAGGCAGGAAGGGTTCCATTCATGTAACACCACCCATAGAAATCAGGCAGCTGTTACTATGTACTGCCAATGCTATAATATGAAGTCTTTGATTAGTTGTGACCAGAATTGATGCTGAGTGTGCAATCAATTAACTCCTGAATGTCCTCTAAGCATAAGAAGTTTCAAAGATGGTAACCACACATCAATTTCGGTGATAAATTTTTAACTCCAAAAGCTTCCTTTTGTGTTTGAACGCAGCCAAAACTTTTTAAAGGCCAGTTCTTTTAGCTGGAGTTAACTTGACCTCCTGACATCACGGGCTGGATCATTTAGAGGAGTGAACTGGCAGGATTGTTGAAATTGGTACGAGTGTGCTGAAACTTGTCCTCTGGGACTGCAATGCCTGAGCTTCATCAGAATGAGCTTCCTGTGGCACTTTCATTACTCTGTTTATTCCCGGTGGAAAAAACGCTTTATCAGTAAAGGGAATTCTGAAAATAAAAAAAAAGCAATCCACGTCTCTGGATTGGTCTGGGTGGACAGTATTAGTAGATGAACATCAGTCTGCTCATCTGATGAAAGGAGACAAGTGTATGGTTCATTATTTAATAAAGCACGTAGTATTTGTCAATAACTTTGAGACTATTTCTCAAGAAGCTTGAATTCATCTACTGAGTTGTATCCTGTTAGGTAGGCAGGCTTCTATTTTCCCACTGAGAAATTTCCCTCCTCAGAAAACTGGCTGAATGACCACTGGGTTGCTTGCTTTCTGCCAGTCATAATTCACACCTTCCCACTTGCTTGGCTATGGCAGTTGTCTAATTGTCTGTTTAAAATGGATTGTATTTATTATGCTTCATATGTTAATGGAAACGCTTCTTGCATTTGCGTTTGGGAACATAAATGTCTTCACGTTTTTCATAAATGATTTATCAACTCTGTTCGTGCTTGCATATTCTTTATCATGTTTCCCAAAAGATTTTTTCCAGAATCCTCTTTTGAGAAGGACCACAGGAAGAAGATGAATGAAGCTTAATATTTGACCAGGAATTCACTCTATGTCTTTTAAGAAACGTTTTGTAGCCACTGGCGCATCCTTTGTAGTTCCAGAGGGAAAACAAAGAAAGTTGCTGATTGTAGTCAGTATCTTGTAATATGCACAGAAAAGCAGAGACTCAGGAAACCAGCCAAATACTCTTCCTAGGGAATCTTCAGAATATGTGACAGCAGCGCTTAGGCTTGACAGTACTTTCCTCAGCTTTGAGACTGGCATGACCCTCAGGAGCTTTTACCTCTTACTGGCTTGTGTGTCTTTGGGTCCTAAATTGTTACAACTGCTAGTGTAATCCTACTGGAAATTTATCCTGCTTTATTCTCTGCATGGTTGCTGTACATATGTTTTAGCTGCTATGAGAAAATGCTACAGTGATGTTCATGGGTCCTTCTGCATACAGAAATACTTCTGTGTGACATATTATAGAACCAAGAAGAAAGTTGCCATTTTCTGAAGATCTATCAAGTAATTAATGTAATTACTCTAGCATGTACTTTCTGCTGGCTTGTATTCCTTCTTGTGGAATCCCTCTCTTTTTACCAGGAGAAAGCCAAAGCAGGCATTTGTTAAACCTCTTAGAAGAGTTTGGTGTCACAGCAATACTCAGAATTTTGGATGACTTGTCACTCAGACTGACATGTGCCCCCTCTCTTCACGGAAATCAGGCTGAGAGCTGTGCTGAGCATGCTGTCAAACTGTCCATGATGCTGGGAGCCAGGAGAAGAACTGCAGGTCACTGGGGGAGTGATGTGAGCTCGAGGGGTTCTTTTGGGTATGAATTTGCATTGTGCCAGCACAAAACTTGCTGTAAGCACTGAAGTGAAGTGTGTTTCCCTTCCTGCTGGAAGTGTGAGCCTGGCATGGGCAAGTGGCATGAACTTCATTGTGGGCAAAGGGACAGGGTGGACATGGGGTCCTGGAACCATAATGGAGTGCAGGACATCAACCCCCACAGCCCTCCTGTGCATCTCACTACTTGATAGTGTAAATACATCCGACGCCTTGGAATTTCTGAAGGATGTTAGTTTCAGAATATAGAATCACATTAAGGTTGGAAAAGACCTCCAAAGTCAAGTCTGAGTCCAACCTATGTGTTGTAATGGACTGTAATGGAAAATGAATTGTAATGGAAACTTTGCTGCATTTAAATTCTATGGATACTTCATTTCTGGTTTTCATATTGCAGCTGAATTCCTTTAGGACTTTGAATGCTGCAAGTGTATATATTTTCTTCCAAGAACCCAAAGTGAAGGAAACTGGGACTGAGTTTTGAAATAGCTTTGATCCAACAGCCGCAGTAATATTCTGTGGGACAAATTAGAACAAAAAAAAATCCCTTGGCTTTTCAACACTGTGGTGAGAGTACTAATCAATGGGAAGGGGTATTGAGACACCCCATAGGACAAGCTTTGCTTTTCTAGATTAATGTGTGTAGAGCTTTATTCCTTAGGTAGGTCAGTGCATGCACATCGAGTCCCAGACCATGGGACACAGATATGCACCTTCCCTCCATTCATTTTGGTTAAAATACCCTTACAACGAATACCAATGCGAGGAAATCTTTTTAGCTTTGTCTTGTGTTTCTACATTCCAGTTTCTCCCTGTTGGTACCCCCGCCCCCCCATTGTCTTCAGTATTTTCCACAATCCTGCTGCTTTATGTTCCGTTTTCTTGTTCTCACCACCTGTTCTCAGCTCATCTCCGTTCAGGTCATCATTTAGTCTTGCACGCTCTCTCCTCCCCGGTACTCTTCTCATTTCTTCTGTGGTTTTCCTTTTTCTGTCTCTACTTCTGGTTTAAGTAGAGAGAAATTGGTACTTCCTGCATGTGGCTCGGTGTGAATTTTAAGTTGATAGCATCCTTTTGAACACCATTCCAGATCCAGATGCGCCAACTTTTTCTCTTGCAGTGGGGATTGCAGAAGCTTTAACAGAAAGTTCACACTCAAGCATTATTAAAAATAATTCACCTAATGGATCACCTCTCAGGAGAGATGATTCTAAAAGTAATGCAGGCAACTAAACTGTGCAAGAAAGGTAAAAGATCCAAGAGAATTAAATTAATAGCATCATTAAAAAAATAAAATTCTGCTTCAGTGCCTTTAATTTGTAAAGAAAGCAGGTTAATGATATTGTAGGCAAAGGGTTAGATATAATTGGTTTCTCTTTTAATTAAAACCCTTGCAATGAGTACAAAGCCATAGAAGTGTACCAGATCAGAAAAGCTCAGAATATTCATGCTCTGCTTGTTCACAGAACAGGAATGTCATGACAGAGAATCTGTTGCTTATGACTTTGGTGCTCCGTGACACAAGGTTTAAGAAGGCAGCTTGTTTCCTAAGCTTGCCCATGAACAAATTCTATCTGTGAAAGAAGCAGCGTAATTTCTGACATGCTCTTTAGAGGCCTAGTTCTTAGTTCTGGATTGCTGCCTTTTCATGACATCCTCTTCTGTGGCTTCATTTCTGGTGAATTCACTCTATATTACTACCAGTCAGAGCTGGTTAGCAGAAGTAAACATAGGAGAACCTAATGATGGTTCATCTTTAAGTCTCTTTTTATGAATATACATGATTTGGGAATTGATGTGTTAAAGTATGGTTTCTTTTACATTTTCAGGATTTAAACTCTGCCTTGAATTTTTATAGCACCCTCAAGTACATTGGTGTGTCAGAAATTTGGCATCTTCTCAGCAACAATTTCAACAGCCATGGGCTTAAAAAATTAAAATAAAAAGAAAGGTATCTGTGCACAAGAGACAGAACTTGCAGTTTAGTAGTTACCCTCTTCTAACGTTTTAGAGCTCCTGTAGCTTTGCTCGTCTCCTGAGCTCATCTCATCCAGGAAAGAGAAACAAACAGGTAGCCTGGTATTATATGAACAAATATCAGAAGAAGGAAAGATTAGGTCTGCTTCTAATCTTTTATGTTGATCATGCTTTCTCTCAAAGCTGTTGTAAGAGGAAGCTCCTGATGACGCTGGTTTGGTTATCAGGTATGCAGCTTTAGCTATTTGTGGTTCTCTGAGAGGCATCTGCAGTTACAGCAAGCTTGATAGACAACTGGGCCTTTAAAAAAACATAAATGTGTGTGTCTGTGTGCAGGCAAATGGGTGTATGTATGGGAAAAAATATTCTTTAAAGTAAATGCATTTCAAGGAGGTTCTAGTGATACTGTATTACCAAATAAATTTTTTATCCACGAGACAGAAACCCAAACTTTCTAATAATTCTCCTGTAAATCTGTCCTTTTAGAAATGGACACTGAGACTACAGAGAATGAGGTTGAATGCATGAAGTGGTACCCTATTTAATCAAAGCATCTGCTGTACTTGAAAAACAAGTTACTCTAAATTTCAATAACATTCTAAAAAAAAAAAAGTCTGTCAAATGTTTTCACTTGACTACACGCAACAATTCCTGCAGGAAGGTTGCTGTTGTTGTCTTCAGTATTTCAGAGGGGCTTTTAGATGTGTATCTTCTTCTTTTAGTCACATTTAGGAACTGGTGGAAAGAAATGTGTGTCTGTATAGTTTTGTGGTACCAAGGAATTGGAATTTCACATATGAGTACTTGGCTGAATCAAATCTTTTAAAGTAGTTTGTCTTTTCCAAAATGTTAACAAATGCTGACTTTGTCCTGATGGAAGCTAGATGTTTGATTAATAGCTTTTTAAGAACATAAACTCTTAACACTTGTCTATGGCTTTCTTAAAGTATGACGTCAGTCTTAACATGTTATAACTTCTACACAAGAGCAGAGATTAAATTTTTTGTAGGTGCATTTGTTTTTTAGGTACTTGGAAGATGATCTGTCTCCATTCAATAAAACTGGCTACTACTGTGGAGGAAAAATAGCCATCCATAAATATGTATGAGTAGGATTACTTACAGATTGTACATGTAGAGCAGCTGGTCCAAGTGTCCTCTTGCACTTCACCTGTCCTGAAAATGGCTTTTCCCATTCTCACAGTGCATCAGCATCTCCAGTATCCAGTTAGTGCTCTCCATCTCTTCTGCTTCTATTTGTGAGCATTTGAGTACATTCAGTATGAGTAGCATAACTTCACATTTTTTCTGACTACTAGAAGGCAGATCCGGGAGTTGGAACTTCTATACAAACATCTATTCATAAACTCTCAGGAAATTAGTCTATTATAAAAGCTTTTGTTACTGATGTGACATGGTTTAATGTTGCTTTTGAATATTTTTAAGAAGTATTTCTGCATTAGAGATGCACTGGAGTAACATCGACAAGTTTCTATATAGTCAATCATCTATAGAACATGTTCTAATTCTTATAAAATACTCAGATTTTATTGCAGAATAAAAATGTCTTAATGATGTAGTTTGTCTATACCTACTGTGTCTGTGACAAAATTTACCAATCTTTAGAAATTGTTTTGATGAGCATATTCTTCTGAGATGTAAAGAACTGCCTATACTGAAAGCTAAGCAGATTCCTATTGTTTGAAATATCTTTTTTCTACTGTGCAGAAGTTCAGAGGTGTTTATACTGACAGAGCAGTTATTTGGGATGAGCCTGTCTCCTGAAATTTTTGGTGTCTTTGCCTGTCCTAGAGAAATGGAAGTTTTCTCCCCTTTCACGTTACATCTACCAGCCTGCAGGCGTGTGGTCTCTACAGGACTTGTTTCTCAAGCAGTGTAGTCAATGTTGTCTGTCCCAAAGGGCGTGTGAGGAGAGGGCAGTGAGGGCAATGTAAAACTTGTGCAGAGTCAGGAAAAAGACTGTAACAATTCCTATAGATCCCTTCCCCTGCCTCCACAACGCACACTGGGACACTTCACCACTAAGAAATGCTGGCTGTTCATCGTTGTGTTTCCTGGTACACCAGGGCTGTTTTTTTTTTTCCAAAACCACCTGGTTTTAGGAACTTGCTAGGAACTGCTAGGAACTGCAGTTTTAGGAACTGCTTTTCAGGCAGGCAGTGAGGACAGTCTCAATGGACGGTGGCATTCAGGCTTTTTAGTGCCCTGTCCTGTAAAGGTACCAGGGTTAGCTCAGAGCTGTCCTGCAGTCGTGGTCTCAGTACTTGAACTAACAACTCTAAAGAGAAGCTTCCTATGGCTGTCATGGTCATTGGCTCTTCTGCTTCCAAAATCTGCACTAGTATTTTGGAGACGAACCAGAGAATTTGGGGACTTTGACAGCTGGGCTTGAGTGATTTAGTAAGAGCAATTAGGAGTTCTGCTGCCACCCTTATGTATTCCAGTCCTTGCCAGAAGCTCCTGCCCCAGAGAGGAGCTGTGTGCCAGCACTTCTGCCACTCTCATTCATGGAGTAGCGTTTCAGCTGATGGGAAGTTGGTATGAGTGTGCAGGGAACTACTGCAGCCTTGTGGGTCAATGAGGAAGAAGAGAGAAAGTAGAGTGAAAGAAAAAAGGGTTGGAGCAGGACAGAAAATGGAATGCTGCTGAGGACAAATGTTGATGTTGGCAAAGAGACAATGTAATTGCATTTTAATAAGTGACATTTATGGGTTATGAAATACCTGCAGAAAATCTTGGAGAAATAATTGAAGCAGACATTTTTTCAGTTCTGGTGATCTGTAAACATAAGATCCAATACTCCATAGTTTATGCAAAAATAATTTTATGCTTCATTGTATAATACAGATCTAATGATGAGCTGACTTTCAAATTATATACCATATACATTTGATACATAGTTGTATAGGCTGAGAGATTTTTATTCTGAATTTAAAACTTCTAGTAGCTTTAGATTTCTTCCTGTTCTTGTTCCTGTCTAATTCATGTTGTTTCTTTGCCCCATAGAGACTAATTCCTTATTAAAGAAGGTACAACCCTACAAATATTCATATGTGACTAGTTCCTCAGAATGAAATAAGAACAAGGTTAATGAAAAAAAAAAATTCTTTATCAAGCTAAGTAACAGCCAGGCTTAAATTAAGAATTGGAAATGATTTTTTGGAAACTTGCTGCTCTGAGCTGTTGACAGCCTGGATGCACCAGCTCCTTCCTCATTGACAGTAATGGCAGCAGAAATTTCAGAATAATTGACCTGAATTAATGAAGAAAGTTCCCAACCATTCACAAGAAAAAACCAAAACAAAAGCACATATACCTTTTCCATCCAAATTATTTCGGACTCATTTATTTTCCATTTTCTTTCACGGTAACATGAATTCTCCTTGCGTCCTCTCCTTACAATTTATAGTGTATCCTAAATTGTGTCCTTTTTTTCAATGCCTCTGGACAAATCTTATAGATTTGGATGAGAAACAAATAATTATTGTTGAATTCAGTCTGTGGGAGCAGATGATATTTTATAATACACGCTTAATCGGTGACACAAACTTCACTCTTTTTCAGTGCTAATTTAGCTGACCACAGCTAGATGGTCAAAATGAGCACTGTCTCTCACCATTTTCAGGAACTGGGATCTATTCCTTATTTTCTAAGGGATGAAGACGGCAACAAAGCGATAGGTCTGGAGTACTGTCCTGTGTGCATTAAACTTGTTCAAGGGAAATACAGAGCAATGGAAAAGCTTTTTATGTAAGCCCTGAATTTAGTTTGTGTTCGCAGCCATTCCTGGTTTCTGGGATACACTTCAAACCAGTGTGTATCTTCACCTTTCTGTTGTTTTAAAGAAATACTTCTGTCCACTTGTCTATACATAACACAGAAAGAATGCATTTCCCTCACAGTCACGGCAGCAGGGAGTCACTTAATGGCTGTTCCTCTCAGGGTGTGCAGTATTTTTTTGGAAATGTAAAAGAGTCATATGGTTTTGTGTGATTTTGTTGATACTGATGGAAAATGCCCATTCTGGGACAGATTATGCCTTGTTTGTGTACCCCTATTAATGTCCCCTCAGTCTTCCTTTGGTGTGCTTTCACTGTGTTACTCTAATATGGAATCTTTCATCTTGTTCCTGGCACTGCTGAGAAATGAAAATATTCAAAATTGATGTGGCACCTTAGTTACCTGCGTGTTGTTTGGATATCAGGATATATCCCATGGGCCTGTCTCAACGCTGAGGATGATACAGGGAAGAAAATGTAGGTGTGTGGAAGGCACATCTGGGGAATTCTGGAGTAGTAAGTAATGCTATTTTCCACTGCCTACTGTAACTCATCCCTGTAATACCATTCAAAGAGATATTATTTATGCTTAAACCTTGCTAATGATATAAATGGGGTTGCTGTTTCACCCAAGAAAAGAATGCAGTTTATCCATAACTGTTCTGAAGCTTTTTCTTCTTCACAAACTGAAATTTGTAATAATTCTAAAATATTTTTTTATGCTTTTCCCTAAGATCTTTAAAATTGATCCATTCCTAATCCATTGTTAGATCCATATACAGGTGTATAACCCAAACAGTAGCTGGGAGTTCAGAACTGAACCATTTTATACCTTTTCAAAAAATATAGGTATCTACCATCTTTTGCTGGCTTGTGAATCATTGCTCCTGGTACACTTCTGAGAAACTTAACATAAGCTTCTTATTTCATATGTATATCACTGTAAATCAGTCTATGCTTATTTGTAGATGAAACCAGGGGTTTAGTTCTGTTTTCAGATTTTTTTCAGTTAATATTTTAAAGGTGTGTAGGGCTGAGCAAATAGGCTGTTTTCCCATACGTTAAAAGTTTCCCAGTGTGAGGAAAAAGGAAGGACAAAGGCAAAGGACAAAAATTTTGTGAAATGAAATGGAACAATGGAAAAGATAATTTATTTGAATGTCACCAGATAGCAAGATAAAAAAACAAAGTCAGTGCAAGGACTTGTATTTCATTATCTAATGATTTCACCGAGGTCAGAATGGTAGAGGAGCAATGAAGATTTAAGTAAATCATGTAATTTATTTATTTATGTTCCTGGCACATGTTGCAAAATATACCTTCTTTGCTGTCCAATTGATGTGGCAGATCTGCACTGGAAACTTGTGCTCCTGTTGAGCAGAAGGTCAGCTCACGCAGAGCTTGCAGGACAGAGGTACAACAAAATAGCTTAGATGCTGTTCCTGCTGATGATTTGCTTCAAAAATGATGTAGAAGAAAGCAACTGTCTATCAAAGCCAGTGGGGAACTAGGAAGTTTTAAAGAACTCCAAATACAAATTTTAAAAAATTAGTTATTGTGTATTTTGAGTGGCTGTTTTGTGTTTCTTTGCCCTTATGCTGCTCACTGAGACTGTAAATGAGAACAGGGAATGACCAGCAGTTGAAGTTAGGAACTAACAAAAGGTCACAGTAATAAAGTTTACTGCCATCTCTGAGAGATTCTGGCTCCTCTTTCTTGAGGCAAAGATAGCAACAAATGTAGGATGTGCCTTTTCTTGCTCTCATTTGTTTGACATGAGCAACCCAAGTTTATTTTGTGCTCACCATCTAAACATGTATAATTGGCAACTCTTTTAATTAAAACAAAAAATTCATCTGCCTGTCCTTCAAACTACTAAACTAAGGAAAGGCAAGTCAGACATGGGAAACTGCTTAGATTTAAATATATTCCTGAGGAAACCTGGGACTAGGAAGCTGACTGAAGGAGAATAGCACTTAGTTAAGTACTCGTATGGTTCCCACAGATGATTAAAAGGCAGATGGCTTGTGAGCTAACAGCCTGGGTCCTCTGGGTGTGTGCTATTAAGCAAAAGTGTCCTGGGAAAGGAAAAGAAAACTGAAGGCTCTTTTCCCTGGACTGCAACTGCCTGCCACTGAGCCAAGTCTGGTTTTATTCAATCTGTGTATTGGCTTGGATTTCTGAAAAGAAGTTTTGGAAGCCTGCCTCGTTCATCAAAAATAATGTATGGTGCCACCACAGAGGCAAGAGGGCTTCTCATTATTGTTTCTCGCATTTTATGATGTTGGCACTCTTCCTGAAATAATTGAGGAATTGCAGACAGTAATATTTTGGATTTTATAAAAATGGATCTCATCGATGAAATCCGTATTTTATCTGGGTTTTGGTAATGTGCTTCTTCTTCAGTAAATACATAGTTTTCTGGAAACTAAATCCTTCCTCTGGACAAGATCACTATGCCAAGCACTTCTGTACAAAACTGAAGTATAGCAATTAGCAAGAAATTAATAAAATAATGTGAATGCTCTTATATGGACTATTGGATATGAGGTCCTCCCTCAACCTTGTCTTCTCCAGGCTCCCTCAGCTGCTCCTCGTCACACCTGTGCTCCAGATCCTTCACCAACTCCTTTTCCCTTCTCTGGACTCGCTTCAGCTCCTCAGTGTCTTTCTTGGAGTGAGGGACCCAAAAATGGACACAGCACTCGAGGTGTGGTCTCACCAGTGCCGAGTGCAGGGGGACAATCACTGCCCTGGTCCTGCTGGCCACACTATTGCTGATCCAAGCCAGGATGCCACTGGCCTTCTTGGCCACCTGGGCACACACTGCTCGTGTTCAGCTGCTGTCAACCAGCACCCCCAGGTCCTTTTCCAGCATGTGCCTTCATCCCTAGGTACATGGCTGCTTAGGGGAGAGGGAGCCTGACTAATGCAGCTTTCTAAGTGTTTCCTTTTCTGATTTACAAATGTGACTCATATAAAAAAAATTCATTAGAAAGAAAAAACCCCTCTGCATACTTTGCAGCTGTGAATAATCTGAGAGTAAAGCTATTTAACTTAATCACAGCAGGCGTGAGTGTGTTAATTACAAATGGTCACCAGCTGAAAACAAAGCATGGAAAACAGCAATGAGGCAAGTTCTAAATGCTTTAAACTCAAGTGGTAAAATTCTTTAAAATCTCTTATACCCTGACAGAGAGTGTCAACATTTTTAGAAATTGAACTGAAACTGGAATTTGGAGTAAGATGCTGAAGATTACTGAGTGAGAGATTCAGTGACGGTTCCTGGAGTGATAAAAGGGAGAAATGTTTTCACTCTCTATGTCATTTAAGAAAAAATGACTCTATTGTGCCAGACTGCAGGTTCATGGGCATGTGCAGCTGTGACCAAAACCCAGGGCTGTAAAAATAAGCAGAGGCTGTAGTAAAACCCTCTCCAATTCCTCTCCCAGACTTCAGTGATTTGCATGATTTATATAGTTTCAGTAATTTTCAGTGGCTTTCCCTTTAATGATTTTGTACAGTCTCATGTAAACCTTGTTCTGGACCTGTAATATGCAGCATGATTGCTAAAATTAATAGCTTGTTAATTAGCAACTTGTTAATGGCTCAGGCCATTGTCTGAGGCTGGTGGTGTAAGTGAAAACAATTACACTGACGTTTGGTACTGTGCCCGCTCACTTTGACAGAGCTGTCCTTGGTGTTCTTAAAAAGATTCAGTAGAAAGAGGGATCATTCAAAATACTTATTTTGAGATGAGGAGACCACTTCTAGCATGAAAATTATATGATCTCTCCATAAATCACCCAATACAGACCTTGTATGTTGAAAAGTCTGATGGATTTCCTTTCATGATTAAGGGTAGAGAATGTAAAACCAAATAAACATCATCAATTCCTCCAAGAGAAATTAAAAAAAAAGTCATGAAATTGTTGCAAACTTTTTTTTTTTTTTATATCCATGCAATTCTACTCAATATGTTTTAAGTGGCTCCCTGGAAGTCCTCAGTTCATCTGTCACTAACAGTGGTCCTGGTTTCCTTTTTGGGTGAGGCAGTTTGCCATTCTGACACCTGTGACAGTGCCAGAGACCAGGTGGTGCTCTGGAAGTGTTTGTCTCTCCTGAACTAAATCATGGTGGGGACAACTTGAAATTTCTCAACTATAGTATTATTTAGTATATAATGTTACCAAGAGGGAACCCTGGGCAGGCGTTTGTGGGTTCCTTCAGTTCGAGGATTTATCATTCAGTCTCTGTCTCACCCCGTGTGTGTTACAACACTCCACTGCATTTTCCTTGTTATTGTTAGTGCTGGAGAACAGACTCCTGGAAAGAGAAGCTAGAAAACAACCAAGTCTTGTTTAAAAATAGCTCTTTGGGCCATCAGATCACAAAATTAAAGGAGAGAAGAAAGGAGGGGAAAAAAGTAGAAAAGACAACTTCAGGGCCAGTGATGTGATCAGTGCGTGAAATGGAAATGAAAGCTGGAATTTTAACTGAAGTTCCATTTTTATTTTGTGTTTTCCTGGCTACAGTTTTCGTCTTTGTCATCAAAACATCAAACATGCTCCACTTCAGTCACTCTGTAACTGCGGTAGCCAAGGAAGGGTGTTTTTTCAACAAAAAATAGCAAACATTGGTTTTGATATAAATGTATCAAAAACTGGAATAATTCATTAAAGAGTGAGCCTGTTGGCCTCAAACTGTAAGTACTATGTGTGATTTGGTGACCCTTTTATTCTGTACCCCATGAAGGGCAACAGCACTGAATCCTTTGTCTCTGAAGACGTATAAAGGACACAGACTTCAGAATATAGATGATAGTACAAGCAGAGTGCATAATCATAGCATAAAAACCCATGATAAGCAGGTTCTACCAGACTGTAACATAGCTGATGAAATATCAATAGTTACTTGCAAGAAACCTTTTAGTACACGTGTTTACTCAGTATTCAGAACCTTATTGATTGTGGAAGTTAGGTCAGTTGTAGCAGCTGCAAATTCTTGTGAATTTTAGATTTTGAATTGGATTTTTATCCTAAATGGACTAGCAGTAATTATTTTCTACTGCAGTTGGGTAAATTCTTGTCTTCTCCGGTCCAATAATTCAAGATGGCATAATCTCTCCACCATCATTCCCAAGATTAGTTTTGCAAGCTGAATTGTTCAAATGTAAAAGAAGATAACTCCCCTGGACTGATGAAATACACTGGGGTGTGAGAATGGCCCTATCAGTTTATAAAGTTACTGTGCAGGGTTTAATCTGTATTTTGGATTCCTAAGATTTTTATGTTCTCTGTAGTGCTTTCTCCTGGGAGTTCCCTCAGTCAGGAATTCTGAGTTTTTTTCATGTTCAGAGCAATCATAAATGTTTCAGTAGGACTAGATAAGCTGGAGGGATTTGTCTGGAGCCAGATTTGATGACAAAACTCTAGATAACACAGTTTTCATCAATTTTTTCATTGCTAGGACATTTAAGTAAATAGATTAAAACAGATTTTCTTCTCCATAAGAAAAGCCAAATAAAACTAAGAAGTTGGAATTCTGAGGATGCTTTATATTTTCTTCTCTACCACCTTCAAGATGTTGATATCAAATTTTCTTTCTGTCTACAACAAAATTCTGTATTAATTTTAAGATTTGTAGCAGTGAATGCAAATACATTATGAACCCTGTGACTGTCAGATGTTACGTAAAAGCATGGAAGTAACTTAGTTTAAATCTCATTTTCTGAGGTGACGTTGGCAGTGACCTTACAAAGCCATCTGTGACAGTGTGTCTAATTTTCATAAAAGCCAGAACAGTCAGCACTGTGGTGTGGAGCTCTGTGAAATCCCCTTCTTGGGGTCCCTGTCAGTGAAGTGGGTCAAGGGATGACAGCAGGAATTATTCTCCATACATTCATCATGTAAAAGCCTCCCTGTGCAGTTGTTTCTGGTATTCACCTCACAGTGAATACCAGAAAAGCCTGGTAAAAAGGAAAAATCCTATCATACAGCAGCTGGAATAGGGAAGCACAGGATACTTGCCCACGATGCTGTGATTTAGATGAAGTTCTGCCGTGTGGAAACAAATCTTCACAGAAAACACCTGATGCTCCTGAAATATATTTGGAACAACGTTTGTGCCAACTAAAGTCAGCTGCCGTTTTGAGTTCACACTGGGCAAAATTGTTTATCCTAACATAAACCCTTTGACTGATTGATTTCAGAAATCAATATATTTTACTGTTTCTTTGCATTTGATTTTGTTTCTTTGCCTCTCCTAAACAGTCACAGGTTTCCCTGCCTATGAAATTCCTATAATAATTTTAATGAAACGAGGAGAATTGAAGGTTTTTTTAACATAAAGCATGACATCACTTTTAATAGGTGGATCTCGAAAATTACATACCTGCCTATTTTTAACTGACATACGTGCTTTTCACATTAACTGATTTCGATTTCTAAGTAAGATGGGAAATTCTAATCAGTAGTCAGTTTTATTCTGTTTAACTCCCGAGGAAGGGACTTTGCTGTGTAAAAACTTCTATGAGCTCTTATACAAACAAACCACATGACATGCTTACAACATGCCATTATTGCCTGATAACTTCTTGTATTTCATATTTGTCAAGATTCTGACCTTCATATTTGCTTGGCAGCCTGTGTTACCATTGCAATGCTTAAAGAAAACACTTCCATTTCTGCCCTAGAGCCTTAATTATATTTAGACCTTGAGCCAGAGATAAGCCTGGGCTAGCAAAGTGTTTGTGTGTATCTTGGAAACGTAATCAGAATGGTGTTAACTGGGTTCATGTATTACAGGTGATGCAGGCAAACCCAGCAACTTTATTTCCCAAAGCAAGTGATTATTTTTATCTCATCCATTCTCCAAAGAATGGCCAGGTCCAAGAGCTATTTGGTAACCAGTGAAAGAGATTTTGCTAATGAAAGTAAGTTACAAGTCCAAGTTTCCAATCCAACAAAAGATGTTTAATGTGTGTAACTAAAATGGGACAATTCCATCATTGTAAGCAGGTGTTTGCTGGACTGAGGCTCAAAAACTCAAGGTAAGAATTTTGAAAGGCATGGATTTTACCCTGACTTGTATGAATTACATGGGGAAAAAGATGAATATCTAAATTTTAATGGCCATATTACCTTGGTCATCACGTGCAGATATACTTGCATATTTTGATTGTTCTTGGTGGCAGTGTAGCAATATATTCGTACATCATCTGTAAAAAAGGGGAAATTTCACTGCTTAAGCTTTTACTTCTGTTTTGGTTGGAAAAAAATACTTCAGTGTGTATGGAGGTTGTAGTGAATTACACTGTGGTTACAAATGTCACTTGCAGAGAGCTTCTTCTCGAGCACCTACAGAAAGGGCGGGACTTGTAACGTGTATATGGTCAGTTCTCACCAAATGCTGCTTTTCCATCTAGGCTGGAAGAAGGCTGATGGATGGGCATAATAAAGTGAAGAGAGTGCTGCTTTCTCCTGTGCACTCACCAAGTTTTCTGTCCATCAGATCAGACAGAGTGAAAAGGTTCAGACGAATGTCGTCTCACCATCGCCGAGTGTAAGGTGGCACGTGAGAGAAAAAGACGGACCACAGTCATAATGCCTGCTCTTGTTTTTGGGTGTTACATGGTGGGCAATTGGGAGAGGGAGAAGAATGGAAGGCAGAGGAATTTTGGTTTAATTTTACCAAAAATAGATAAGATTTAGGCTTCTTGGTCTGAACCATTGCCCATTAATGTACATGGAAAGCACAGGACTGGATGTGTGTCACAGCCTTGAGCCAGGAATGATATGGAGTATCTGTTTGCGTGTTAACTAAATCTTGTAGGGTTAGAGAAGCCTAGTGATCTAACTTAAGTAGGCATATAGGTACACATTTGGAAAATATGTGGGTTTTCCCTTTTTCTGTTTCCCAACTAATGTGATGATTGTTATGCATTCTTAAAATTTTCAAATAAAATTTTTTGTTTGCTTTTAGCTTGGCCAGACCCGTGTTAAGAGTGATTTCAGAGCAACTGATTGGCCCTGAAGTGTTCCATTCTGTGGAGAAGTGATTTCAAATGTGTTTCTCTTCCTCGGGACGACCAGAAGGTAAGAAAGGCTGTCTCCATACAACTGCCCAACTGACACATGGAATTGAGAGTTTAGGGGTTGATAAAGAAGAAAATAGCTTTCACTGTTAGCCAGGAAAGCTTTTTGTGCCTCTTAAGATATATGTGGAAGTACATGGTCAGACTTAGGGTTACAGAATGATTTTTAATTAGGGTGTTCACTTGTCATGGTTTAGCCCATCCCCCTCAGTTTTAGAGTAGAAGATGGTTAGTTCCAGGTGAAATTCCGGCTAGGTAGCCAATTAGAGACTTCTGTGACGTCTCTACGAATTACATAATTTAACTCAAACCGGAAAAGAAGGGTTGTTGTCGTTGTTGTAGTTGTGTGGGGGGCAGAAGGAACTCGGAGCCATGATGTAAGTGAGGCGGCGAGGCCTCCCCGAGTGGGGGGCCAGAGCCCTCCGCCCCTGGCCTTGGGCCAGGGGCAGGCATGGCACCGAAGCCTCCGGCTGAAGCAAGTAGCAGAGTAAAGAAGAAACTCTAANTCCACTGTGCCTTAAAAGATGGTTTTTGTATTTCCTGCTTCCTTTTCAAGGGCTTTTCAAGGAAAAAAATTATTTTGACACAAAGGAGAGAATTACTGTATGAGAGAATTCCTAGAGGAAAAAGGATGGATTCAGTAATGTTTTGATTAAAATCATAAAATTAATTCCTAACGTATTTTCCAGTACTTAATTTTAAACCCAGTTACGATTTTTTCTGGCAGAACAGCAGCTCCTTGAAAAAAACGTTGATTTTACGGACACATATTTTATGTCACTCCATCAATATTTGAATGGAGATTGAACAGGTGAGCCAGCTGGCACGAAACAAGGACCTCAAGCTGGTTTGCTGGGAGGCTCTGTGGTTGTCCAGAAGTCATTCCCTAACCAGCAGCTGTGCAGGCTGTCCAGGGCTGCAGGTTGGTTTGTGTGATGGCTGCCTGGCTGGTGGGGACTGTGTGGCTGCCCCGTTGCACAGCAGTGACGCTTATCACGGGGTAATTTTTTGTACCTAAAATTTTCTTTGTCTGAGGGATTGTTTTGATTGTGAAACCAGCACAGGTACATGCTTAAAATGCAGTAAAATTAAATGTTTTTTTTAAAAGCTGCTGGGTTAAAGCCATGTAAAGGTATAGGAATAGCATAAAGAAATAACTAGTTTCTTCAATTACAAATCCCTTCAGTGGGTATGGTGTATTTTGCTTATTCTGGCAGTGTGCTTTTCTGGTGTCACTAGACTTTTTGTGGCTGAGACCACAATATATTTAAAGGAACTGGAGTTACTAAAAAAAGACATGACACAAATATAGGACTAGTATCACTGAAACCAATACACTGAGTCATAATCTTACAACAGCTGGATATATATATTAATGCTTGCTTGTGTTAGATTCAGGGAGTTCAAATTATATAGCAGGTGTAAGTGATACAGGAAGAAAAAAGATGCTAAGCCTTGTAATCATATAGGATGCATAGGAAATTCTTTGACAAAGAAACACAATATTTATGCTGCTCTTTTAGTTGTTTCATTTTATCTAACTGAAGAAATTCACGTGGTTTGTAGTGAACATTTTTAAAAGATAAAAGTAGAATTCTTTCAATAGTGGCTAAAATTTCCTAATGATACATAAAAAATGTGTTAAAATTGATTCTGCTTTTCTCTGCCTTGTGAAATCTTTGAAATCGAATATATATGCATGTGTTTTTGCATTAAAACGGACATATATGTGTAGATGTATGTATGATTTATCTGCTGGAATAGCTCTTAAAGAAAATTGTGCCTGTTCTTGTTTAAATGTACAAATTGAATTCTCTTTCCTTTTAATTTGAAGAAATTAGTGCTGTTCCAGTAGTCATAGAAACTGCAGATAAGACCTGTGTGTTGAATGTAACCACCGGTAGAAATTCTGAATATCGAATACAGTTTTCTTAAGTTTCTACCTACACAGGAAGCTAAAAAACCTTTCAGAAGGAAACTTGGCCATCTATCAAATATAGCAGCAGCAATTTGATTGCTGCTTAAGGCTTAATGGTAGCAATTGTTAGGACTTAAGTAAAAGGCTAGTCTGCATTTACTGGCCACCCTCTATCAAACAAAGGCTGAAATATTCTGTCTGACATCAACAAAAATCCCCCTGATGTGTAACAGTGGCATTTATGCCTTACACACCACAGGAAGATACAAGTTGCAGCTATTCTACAGTTAGATGAACACTTTTGTTACGAACATGTGGCCTTAATATCTGAAGTATGAAAGACTCTATATTAAGTATCTGCACAGACTCCAAAAGTGTACTAGCTGTCTGTAAAACATGTAAACAGGAATATTAGCTGATCTGTACTTCTCAATAATGCAGCTACTGACACTGATGAAGTAATTGGATATGAAATTAGTAATCATATGATTGTGTGGAATTATCTGATCTGCTTTGCGTGCTTGACTGAGCAGAATTATGCATGTGAATCAAGCTTGGTAAATAATTCATACCTTACCCTATAGCTCACTAATTTAACATCATTTTTCTTTGCCTGCACTTTGAAGGAGTGCAGTATTCTCCTGAAAGCAGCAGTCTTTCAATAATAATTACCAATATCTAGGATTAAGTTCTGGTTTGCAAACTTTTCAGTGTACAGTAACTATCACTCATTCAATATCTGAAAAGCGTTGGTTAATTCTAATTAGTCAAACAAACCTCCTTCTTTTCCTGTTTTTCTCACCTGGTTAAACTAATGCTTGGGTGGAGAGTACTGGTGCTTTAAAAACAGTTTTTATGCATATATTTAATATGCTCCCCTTGCCTCTAAATCACAGCCTTTGATGTCCTGGAGTCAAAATAATTGTTAGTGGGGAGGGGAACTGAAGATCAGCAGCTTGGTTATTTGCCATAACAAATACCTGCAGTGAAAATTAGTACTGGAAAAATGTTTTCATGGGTTTAACCGCAGAATTTGGCTTCAGGTAAATAGTTAGATACCAGTGGGGTTCACAGTATTTTAGGGCACCTTTGGCTGTAGATTGGGCAATTACTGGCATCTAATGATATTACAAAAACCGCAGTGAATTTATTAATAGGGTACAGGTTTGACTACTGGGGCTTGCCGATAAAAGAGAAATCTGAATGAGACAGTTCACTAGCAAAGTGAAGGAAAGTTTGTGAAAGACCCTTCTGTGTTTATTTGCTATTCCCTTCAGAATCTTGGGGCAGAACTAAAAGAATGCTAAATATTGTAAAGGATAATATTTCTGTTCTTGAAGGCTTGAAATGTAAAACTCAGACAGCCTTTTGAGAGCCTCTGTGCAGTATGGAGTCCTTAAACTTTTGAAAGCAGTTGCAGGGATTTGGATTACTGTCTGGAACACTGGCAACACTTAAAACCCAGAAAATGTCAAAAGAGAATTTGGTGGTAGGCAAGTGAGTAGCATGACTTTAGTTTCTCCCTTACTTTGATAGTCCACGAAAGGAACACTGTATAATCTTTCCATCTTGCAATTCTGTATTTATTTATTTCAGAGGCTGTTTAACTAGAGAAAATGTGTTCCTGACAGTCTTTTTAAACTGATCCAGAACAGTCATTGTTTTATGGAGTCAACTCTCCTCGTGGATTAAATCTCTTGCTATCACAAACCAGGTTAATTCTGTACCAACAACATACTGTGTCAAACACACTTGAATTTCCCAGTGTAAATGCAGCCAGGAGTCAGCTGCTTCTGATGATCTGCAATTTGTCAACATGATTAAATTGGGGTTTGACTCCTGTTTATTGGGCTTCTAAACTCCTGTTTATGCTGGTCTGGGAGCAGAATTCAGTCTGTATAGCTGGAAGTATGAAAAATGCCAAACATTTTTTAACAAAAACCATCTCTAGTACTGAGGCATCTGCATTCTTGCCTGGCAAAAAGGGATGCACAGAGCCCAGTGTCCTTAGGAGGGCTCGAATGGGATGACTTTGTAGATGTACCTTGAGTCCAGAATAGGTTGCAGTATGCCAGAAAGGGTCTGTAACTCCACAAGCTATGGGATTTTTAAAGAGAGCTGATACAGTGGCAATAATTTTCCTAATTCACAATGAAAAAGAAAAACATTAAATGTAATTAGTATAGAATTTCTCTGGCAAGACAGGCCTGCTGTCACTACTGGGAGAGCTATTTCAAGGGAAATCAACGTTCAAACAAAATCAACATTCCCTTAGTAAAATCCTTTATAGGGGAATAAGCAAAAATTATTAAAAAATGAAAAAAAAATATTAGCAAGTTTTGAAATAACTTTCTAATCTCAAAGAAGAGGGGAAGAAATTATCCCATTAAAATCTTCAGTTTTGCTGTTGCAGTTCAAAGAATGAAGAGACCAAAGAGCTTTTTACTGTGCATCAAAGGATTGACAGCTTGGTGTTCAAACAGAGCTCAAAGTTCTGATCTAAGATTAATAAACATGCAAATATTCAGTCTTAAAAAGAAAACTTGTAAGAATCCAATCTTTTTCTTATGTAATTGGATGCTTGTTTGAAGTGACTGTTGTATTTCAACTTAGTAAGTTGCCACATTTTAAAAGTTGTCGAATTCAGACCATTACAGACTGTTGTAGCTGGAAGATATTTCAGCAAACTCCAAGTTACATGCGCGTGCTCTTTTTGAGACAGTGAACCATTCTGAGTATCAGGTGAAAAAAAAGTAGGTCATAAAGATGCAAAGTGCCAGTTATAATTATTTATGGCGTACGACATTTTTGAAACAGCTGTGGCCTTACATATTTCTCTTCTCAAGTACTGCAGGTCACTACTGCATGTTCTGTACGAGAAAAAAATGGGACTTAGCATTTGCTGGTGCTCTAGAACTGCAAATGGCTTTCCACAGTGCTGCACTAAGTCACACCAGTTCTTTGTGAGGTTAAATATTTCGTCATTGTGATCTCATTTGTTTTTGTAAGTAGGAAGGTTCAGTCACTTTGAAGAGAGAAAAAGGGAGAATGACTTGGCCAAAATCACAGTGGGCAGTAGCACAGAGAGCCACTTTTCAACTCACTCTCTCTAGGGTGGTGCTCAGAGCTGTGCAAAATTGGGATGTCTCTCACACTATGAAAATCTTATGCGTAATAACATAGGAATTTAATTTGCATTTTACATTTACTTCAAAATAAAGTCTCTGATCCAAGTCATCCAGAACGAAGTGGTTTTTTTTCTTTCGCTTTTGACTACAAATAGTTCTATTTGTGAAGAGAATGTCATGTATATTGAAAATATCTCCGAGCATTTTGTTGTCGTAGCTGTTTAGCTTAAAAATAGGCATTTCGTTAACAGATTTTATCAACTCTCCAGGCTGCAGTCAGGAAGTTCAGCAGAATGCAACTGACAGTTACAGGTACTTTTTCTTGAGGGAATGTATTCTACCTGTGGGCTTCATTTTAAGGTGCCATTCCAGAAATTTCTTTCAATCGTTTGAGTCCTGGTTTTCCCTGAGATTGCACTCTTTCCTGTAATATAGGGGCAGGATGAAGTGTTTAGAGTATGGAGCATTCATTGAGCAAGAAGATTTGTAAAAATATTACAATGTTAGCAATACAGCGGCAAAATGTTTGGTTGTTAGGGATCCCCATAGAGCAACGATCTAACTCCTTCCTTTATTTTATGAGGGAGGAAATACTTTCAGTCTTCTTGGGTTTTCCAGTATAGGAGGGTGGGATCTTTTTCAAGATTTGGAGAGTTTTTATTTGAAATTTTATGGAACCCCCCCGCAATGCTTCTGTGAGTTCTTCATGTAAGTTTTATCGTTAATACACGTCTAATACTTTGTTTATGTTGGTGTTTTGTAAAGCCACTTGAGGAACAATATATACATAGTCAGTGATGCTCTGGCTTGTGTAAATGTGAATTTGTATCTTGGGAGGGCAAAGGCTGAAAAATCAATTTGTGGAACCTTTTCACTAAAGAAATGCTGCAGAGAAATTATTCCACCGCAGTCTACTGCTCATAAAGGGAAGCAGCTTAGAGAAATCTTTGCAACTGAGCGAATCTTAAACCCAGTGAAGCAGGAGGCTGTGAAACCATCCCTAGGTTAGAAAGAGAGGTTTCTAAAATTGGCATTTTAGTCAAACAAGTTTTCTGTAAGTTAGCAGTTGGATAATTTTTCTGAGTTTATGCATTTTGGATGAAGAATATAAAAATTCTCCCTTCCTGCTGACATAAATGCTGATATTTTAGATTCAGGTTTTTTCCCGTGTTCCCATTTTTCATTTTTAGAATTCCACCGAGACCTGCTGCTCTTGCTGATCAACAGCAAAACATCTGGGTAATATCAGTTCCGCTGGAAGAGATCTGCGGAACTGATTTTTTGTCCTAAAGGATAGATATCTCTCTAGCGTGTTTTATGCTTAAAATGTGTGACATTACCTAAAGTCAGAGGTATGAAAATGGTATCAGTATCAAAGACAGCTAAAAGTGGGATGGAGTGGATCAATGCTTGTCGTGGAGATGCATTGTAGCTGTGTCAGGCCAGATCAGGCCCTTCAGAATAGAGAAGCGACGATCAGCTGAATTAGTTCTTCTCTGTTTTGCAGGAAGGCACAGTTCTAGAGGGGAGCTGTGACAAAAATGGGAGATGCAGAAATATTCTGGCAGTGAATTGTCTGGTTCAAATTTACATGGGTAGCACTTCCAGGCAAAGCTTGAAGTTCCCTCTCCTACTTTTTCTTCCCCTTCCACTACCAATGAAGCTACAAAGCCCTTGCAGACCTTTTCCGAACACAAACCAGGTTATGTTTAATCTGGGCCATTTCAGTGATCTGATTCACGGTGTGGCTTCAGAACGTGGCCTTGCTGCAGCAAAGAGAAGGGAACTGAAATACAGTGGGTGGAACGAGAGCGCTGGCAAAGGGAGAGCAGGGGCTTCTTAACCCGAGCTCTAGACGTTGGCCTCAGTGTCTCAGGACACCACAGCTGCCATGGTTTGTAAGGCCCTTGATGTGGCAGTAAATCTGTGTTGCTTAACACGTGCAGGTGAGGTGGGGTGGGGATCATGACCCATATCCTGCCCGCTGTCCTGCTGACAGTGATCTCCTTATAGAAGGGCTTTCTTGCACTGTGTGCTTAGAACAAATTGGGAACTCAGTCTTCCCTGGGTCTGTATGAGAGCATTTATCTAGGATGATAAATATTTGGGAAACGTTAAACGAAATTTTAATAAACCTGCTTGTGTGAATATGATGTGGTAGCTTCATAATGCTGGTCTGTCTCTTCCTCCCCCCCCCCCCCCCCCCCAAAGGAAACCTTTTTCTAAATTTCAATTTTGTGGGAAAATCTCTCATAACTGCCTAATCACACTTTCCAACTGGTTTCTAATACCGTTTTCAACTTCTGTTATTGTCACACCTATTCTTGGAAAATAACACGATTAAATATAAGCTTGTTTCAGGAAAGGCTGTTTTGGTTGACATCTTTATGCCTTTTTTGGTTTTGCAAAAACATGCACAGATGTTTTAGGAAATATTGAGGTCCTCGTTACAAAATATTCACTCCAGAAATCTATGTAAGAAAACCAACACAACTACCTATGTGCTCCACAGAGAGATCATTTGAGTTCTGTTAGTTTGGGCATAATTTGTTAGAAACAAGGCTGCCTTTCTGCCTGTCTTTCCTTGATCTCTGAGGAGAAAAAGATGTATGCAGAGAAGCATTTCCAATTATAAATTATTTCAGGTTTTCAACAGACTGGTTTGAGGCTTGATATTCTGTCATGAGCCAAAGATGAGAGGATTATATTAAACAAACCTTTCTTATAACAGCAGGTAAGCAGATAAGCAGTAGAGTAAGATTATTGCAACTTAAGTGGGATTTTGCATGTGATGAAATAATTTTTGTCAGTTACTCTGAACTTGAGGTGCAGATCAGAGAACAGGGGAAACATATTAAGATTTTTCTGTTTACTTTATTGTCAGTGGAGAAACTAACTATTCTTTGCCAAAGTTGGAAAAAAATTTTTTTCCTCCACAGACTTGTGCATTCGAGGTTGAACATTGAATTTTGAATAAATAAACATGCAAATGCCTTATCTTAAACAGAAAACTTGTGAAAATACAATCTGTAGCTTATATAATTGGAAGTTTGTTTGAAATGAGTGTATTCCAACCTGCAAACTGAGTTTTGCTGCGTTAAATTAAACGAGGGATGAAATAATGTGGGACCACTGGCAAATGAAAGCAGAGTGAAATAGCAATGTGACCAGGAAACTTAATCTTCAGCAGTTCCTTATGATCCTGTGGCTTTTCCATAAATACTAATAGGGCTGATTACAAGTTTGTCACTTACTGTTTTGGACTAGGATAAATGTAAGCCTGTACATTCAGTGTGCTGACCTAAATGACAGCATAAACAAGAACTGAAATACTCTGCAGCCGTGGGGATAAGACACCCCCTCACAGTCTTCTGTTGGTTTGCAGAATTTCTAGAGGCTGTGGGATAAAGCCAAACCTCCATGGATAAGGAGTCTCTTCATGAGAGTGTTCAGAAACTAAACCTATCAGATTAGACTATTTCCAACATGGTAAAGGAAATGAGAGATTAAGGAGGACTCAAGTGGTGGAAATGGCTCAGTAACCATGAAAAACTAAGGAAGCAAACTCGGATTGAATCAATGGCAACTCTCACCCCTTGAAAGGTTCTTGTTGTAGAACATTAGTGCACTGCCTGGAGAAGGGGTGCCTCTCAGGCTGAAAAGGAACAGTGTGTACCTGAGTTGTAAAGAAAGCAATTCTTTGGCTTGCTCCAGAGGTAATCAGAATGTTTCCTGTGACCTTTTTCCTTGTTTTGCCTGTGGCCTTTTAATGAAAAAGGTTAATATTTACCATTTAAACCATTTTCTTTTTCTAATGTAATATTAATTGAAAGTTCATATTCATATTACCCTAACAGTCAGGGACATTTTATGATTCAATGACAGTCAAATCTTTTTTTAATGCAATTTCTGACTTTAAAGTAATAATGGAGGAAAAAATTACGATAACTTTTTTCCTATAAACACAAAATGATTTGATTACAAGTGGCGATGGTTTGCAACATTTGTTTTTTTTGAAAATTGTTTCTTTTGAAAAGAAACCTTTCTTACTCATTCACACAAAGCAATGTCAACAATGCTGCCATTAAGAAAGATTCCACTGCATTAAGGAAGGCTCCCCTCCATTTTAATTTTGAAAGACAGGGTGTGACTGAGAACTGGCACAGGTTTGCCAGAGAGGTTGTGGAGTCTCCAGCTTTGGAGATACTAAAAAGCTGTGTGGACATGGTGCTGACAACCGTTTCTAGATCACCGTTCTTGATCGAGCAGGTGATAAATGACTTCCAGAGGTCATTCTCCATCTCAGCTGTTTGGTGATACTGTGAAAATACAATTAATTGGTCAGCATTGTTTCAGAGCACTCAAAGCACCAATGTCTAAGTACATGCTGATAGTATAGTACAGTTCTTCTCTCTGCTTTTCATAGACCTCTTGAAGTTTTGTTTTTTCCCCTTCTTCCATTTGTTTCCTTTTGTCTCCGTTTTTTCTAGGTGCCCATCATTTTAATTTCCCTTCCTTCCAATTTTTTTCTTTTGTTCTTTTCTTTCCTACTTTTTCATTTGTTTGTTTTTTATTGAAATGTATTTGCTGTCCTGTTCTGAATTAAGTCAGCCTTGTGGCTCTGCTCTGATAAAAAATTTAAGAACTTCCTGCTGAGAGAAAATAGTCCCATCCCTGCAAATTTCATTACTGACTGTGAAGAGTGTCAGGGTTTGTTGCTTTGGGAATTAAGGTTCAGTCCTAATCTTGTTGGAAATTAGTGACAAAGTTTAATGACTTTAAAGGTAGGATCAGTCCATCTCAACAGGCAGAAAGAGTGATACAGCATAGCTATATCTCACTCCAAGAAGCAAAATGTGGTTTAGTGTAAATTCCTTTATTATTTTTTCCTTTTTTTTTTTTTTTTTTTCCTTCCAGGACATCCTTAAAATTAGAAAAAAGACACAGCGGTCAGCTTTCCAGAAAGCCTAATGAAGCTTGCTGTTGAATAATTAATGAAAATAACTGGTATCAAAGCTTGTCAGAATTACAGCCTCCATTCCAGGCTTGGTATATATACCTTCAAATAATTGAAAATGATCTCTGACTTCCCACCTATAGTTTAATTATGCTATTTGTGTTACCATAGCTTTATTGCTTTATCTGTACAGACTCGTTGGTCTTAGAAGAAAAATTAATTTGTTTATATTTTCCTTCTGAATCTATTTGTTTCAATAAATTGAGAAATGTGAGCTTAATCAACCATCAGACATTCAGCTCAATTGCATTTAATTTCTTCAGCAGAGCAAGCACCCTATGATATTTGACGGGCCAAAATAGACATTTTATTAGTTTACATTCTGAATGCACACAGGGTAAATAATTATAAATTCATTACAGTGTGAAATGTCTAATAAAAACTGTGGTTTCCCAAAAGATATTGGATGAGGCAGTATAATATCTTAGCAAATTCATTCCAAGAACTGGATTTTGTTTTGTGTACTGTAAAAGGATGACGTCAGAGAAGAAAGCTGTTAGAATTGTTCCATATTTATTTCCCTTTCCTTCTACATGTCTAATGAAAACAGAACATGCTCAGTTTGGAAGAATATGTCTTGACAATTATATAAATGCAACCAAGATAAAGCAAAATGTATCTTTGAGAAACAAGCTTCTGTTTATTTTCCTCCGACTGCTTGGCATCCTGGCATAACAGTATTAGAGATTATTTGTTCTAGAAAATTTATATAAGAGTTTCTGCAATGAAATCTATGCAAAATGTATTGTTTTAAGAGAAATATATCAGATAGTTTAGTCTACTGGTCTTTATAGCTTTTAATCATTTTATAGCCATCTGCCTATTCTAACGCCTAGAAATTTACTGTGGACTGTTATGACACTTAGGTATCAGATGATCACAATATGATCCTGTGCTGTTTTTAATGAAGAATTCTTTCAGTATTCCAATTTCCTTATTTTGTGTTATTTTACATTCTTTACTGACTTATTGTTTCCTGAATCAACTTTATGCTGTCCAGAAGTAGACCTACTTAGGTCACTAGGCAGGCAATAGGTCCATCAGTAAATACTTACAAAAGCAAAACTTTTCAAGCAAGGGCCCAGACTCTGCTGTATCTCTTTGTTCCTGTGCCTTGCAACTCTAAGAATTAGTCTTAAACAGCAGCAACCCCTTAGCAATCTGCAGTCTGCAAGTTGGGCAAGGAAAAACAGGAGGGGTTGAAGTTTGTTTCATTCAGTTTTGCTGTGGCAGGACTGGATTCTTGAGAGTATTTTGCTTATCCTGTGTTACCTTTGAAGGTAACTCAACTTCCCTTTGCTTGTGAGCCACTTCTTTTCTACACAGCTGCCATCTCTGGATAAACAGTAGATACTCTGGCTTTGAGACTGGTAGGAAATGGGTTAATATGAGCTTCCTTTAGATTTTTCCGCCTGGATTAACGTCCTGTGTACACATGAGTACACCTTAACTTTCAGCACAATAACTACCTGTGTGCTGTGCCAATTAACCCATGGTAACTATGGGTAACCATATAAACTCTGAGCTCTGGGTAAATGCAGTGGCACTGTGATTGCTCTGCTTTGTGTTTTCTGTGGAGCTGGAATACAGACTGCTCCTGTCAAGTGATTGATGTGCCGTCAGTTGACATCCTGGATTTTCCTGGGGGGTCAAGGGCAATGCATGTTTGGAACCTGTGTCTCTGCTGATACTGGGTTAAGAGCCATTGAGAGCTGCTTTAACTTGGGCTGTACCATCATTTGCTTGCTGTCAAAGATTTTTCTGAGCTCAGCTGGTGCTGGGTAGCACTTGGCTACAGGAGAGAATCTCTCTGATCTCAACTTCAAGGCTTTATAATGCTTTTACTGCATCTAGAAGCTTGTGCATTTATATTCATGTTGTATTTGTTGAACTCCTTGATGTGAAGTGTGACTGGATCCTGGTTTTCCCCATAAATCAAAGCCTTGATATTTTGCTAGAGAGATCCTGGATGAATCTGTGTAGACTTCTGTACTAATGACACCCTTATGGTTGAACAGTGAGGAGTTATGATTGTTGGAGTTATGTTTGCTGCTGAGGATGGCAAAGCTCTGGAAAATGTCTGTCTTATCATTAAGGAAGGACATTGAGGTGCTGGAGCAGGTGCAGAGAAGAGCAACCAGGCTGGGGAAGGGACTTGGGCACAAGTCCTATGAGGAGATGCTGAAGGAGCTGGGGTTGTTTAGCCTGGAGAAGAGAAGGCTCAGGGGAGACCTCATCGCTCTCTACAACTACCTTAGAGGAGTTTGTAGCCAGATGGGGGTTGGTCTCTTCTCCCAGCCAACCAGCAGTAAGACAAGAGGATATGGTCTTAAGCTGTGCCAGGGGAGGTTTAGGTTAGGTATTAGAAAGAAATTCTTTACAGAGAGGGTCATCAGGCACTGGAATGGGCTGCCCAGGGAAGTGGTGGATTCTCCATCCCTGGAGGTTTTCAAGATGAGGCTGGACGTGGCACTGAGTGCCATAGTCCGGTAACCGCAGTGGTGTTGGATCAAGGGTTGGACTTGATGATCTCACAGGTCCTTTCCAACCCGTCTGATTCTATGATTCTCTGATTATTGCTTTGTAGAAGCTGGAAGGCCGCAGCTGGGTGTGCACAGCTGCATCTTACATTTATTTTGTTGTTGTTTTATTTGTTATATAATATTATATTCGTTGTTGTGCTTTGCCCCAGATTTCTGTGGTTCTTGGCTGTCATTCTGGTTGAAGGAGATAGGACATAAAATGATAACTTCATATTAGGCATAGCTCTCAGACTGCAGGTAAGGAGAAAAGCTGTACACTGTTCTGAGATGGTCACGAGACATATGCCAAACAAATGGAGGAATGGCAGGCATGGGTATGAAAACATCTCTACTTTTCTACTTTTTGCTTCAAAAACTTCGTTCAATCTACTGTAGAAGGATGAAGATCTTTGAACTTAAAGTGGGGTTTGGGGGAGAAAATGCTGTTATAAGGAGGGGTAAATTAAAACTTCCCGTAGGATTTCTTGATGTAAATGGTATGAAATAAGATCTTGAGATATTCTTGAAATATTCTGTCCGAAGGAGAGCGATGACACTAACACAGCACAGAAGTAGCACAGGAGGAATGATGATACTCCCTGGCTCAGATCAGGGCTTTATTTAACTCTGGTTTGCAAATACTTGCTTTGTGGTTGTTTTTTTAGCTTGCTGTTTCCCTTAGCTACCCATGCCACTTGTCACTCTTAGCTAAGTACTATAAGTATTCAGTGGGAAAACAGTTTTTAGTCTTATGAAGTCAAACCCATTTTTTTCTGAATGTTTGAAGGCACTCTTTTTCTGAAACAATAGTTTTCAGACCAAATTTCTGCTTTCCAATTCTCTGTCATTTTAGCTTCAGAGTAATCTGAAGTCATAGCCATTATTGATCTGTTAAAAAAATACCCTTTTTAGTCCTAAATGCTCAAATTTTCTGAATCAATTCATTGATGAAAGGGTACATTTCTCAATTCTTTGCTTCTAAGAAATACGCTGAACAATTTTTAAGCAATATGTGACAAAGTCTTAAGATAAAAAGTACTGATACATACCCAAGCTTTCAATCTTAGCATAAAAGCTGCTGCATTCTTTGCATACTGGTAGAGATGCAATCCTGCGAGTCATTATGCACATATACAACTTTATACATTTAAGTAATTGTATTTGCTGCAGTAGGAACATTACATGAGTCAAACTATTTGGCTTCTGTAAAAGGACTTCTTTCCAGGACTTTGATCAGACCTCAGTGAAGTCGTTATGTGGTTCTTATTGAAATTAGTGGGCACTTTACTTTCAGCATGGATTTAAAAAATATTTGGATGAAATATCTTGGTATCCCAGAAAAACAATAATGGTCTGCATTTTAAAATCTTGCCCTGGAATCTGCACTGAAGCGGAAATGATATTTTATTTGCTCTGACATAGAGTCCTGAACAGTGAGGAGGCTGCAAAAGCCTAAATTGCATCTAGAGTATTGAAGGAGGTGAAGGGGAAGGGCAGTTAAGGTCCTCTGTTGGGCAGTACTGATTCCAATCATGAACATCCATTGAGCCAACCTTAACTCTCTTAAATATTCTCAGCTCTTTGCCTGCAATCTTAATAGCTTGTGTTGCCCAGTACTGCAGTAGGGTGACTCACATTTCCCCCTCATAGTAGATATAGTCTACTTGACCTGAAAGAAATGATCCTGGATCTGACTGCATCCCATTTTTTCAATACTCATGCCATAATCGTATCTGGATGTAATTAAAGTAGCTTAACTTCTTATATTCTCAGTGTAACAACAATATTGCTCTCCATTTGTGATTTTTATTATGAATAAATGTTCATACATTTCTACGTGGATTAAATAAATTGCAAAGTGATTACCAAGATTAGGGCAACAAACTGTACGTTGTGGGACTGAAGGAAGGTTTGCAGAGGATGAGAGAGGAAGAACAGAATTAGTAGGATCAGAAAAAAAAATATCCTCTGACTGCGTTGATAAGTCAGACGTCATCCTTACGGGAAAGCTACTGTTCTAATGACAGACTCTCAGTGGGATGTTTGCCATATGTGAGGAAAACATTGCTCATAATTCAGACACCTTTTTTTTTTGCCCTAATCAAGGGTGGCATTGATGGAGGCAGGAGATGGAACATTGCGTGGATTTAGAACACTTGGTGCTGTCTTTAGTGCTTACACCCTGGGGTTACACTGAAATCCTACGCTCACTTTTGAAAAGAAACCCCTTTTCAAAATGAACGTGATGAAGAATCACTAGAAGTGTTTCTAATTTTTTGAGGATCTAAGGAGAGACTAGATTTTGGTCTGGGTAGTTTCCTTGGTTTACAGTTGCTTAAATCAAAAGGAAATAGTATTTACTGCATGGGGGCATTGCCTTGACAGCACATACTGTATTTCCCTTCTTCAAGAATGCTTTAACTTATGTTTCAGAGGTTAAAGGGAGTGATCATTTCCATTAAAGGGGGACTCAAAGTGGAGAGTTAAGTAATTTATTCAGTATTTTGGATAGTTTAATATAACATAAATACCAGTCCTGTCCCAGGCCGTATGTTGGCAGAATCTGGCAGACCCTGGCTTATGAAAATTCTGCAGAAGGGTACTAGAAGATGGTAGGATTCCCTGTGTTGTGTGGTCTTAGGTGAAATATGTCTAGAAAAGACATCAAGAAAACACATAACTTATTCCTTTTCTCTAGGACAAGATGAGCTATTCTTAAAGATTTTTTGACAGAAGTCTATCTTGCCTGCTCTGCAGGAATCTGTGGCTATAGAAAGCCCAGTGCATTATAGTCTTTCCATGTGTCATGCACTGTCTCTTAGGATTTCAGTGCTCATATCCATTTGTATTTTTTGAAGTCTGGCTTTCCAAATGAGACACTTTACTGTGAACAGCTGGGTGGATTTAGCTGGCTTTGTTTAGTGTTATAATAAAGACCAGTTTCAAATTACCTGTAGTGGGGTGTATATTCCATAACTGGGGCAATGATTAGTTAAGAAAATTTGACTGAAGTGCCTGTATCCTTTAGGGGATTCTCTTCCACGTTTTACAGTGTGTTATTGCTTCTATTGTTTTGAACTTTCCATTTAAAAATAAAGAAAATGTGAATATTTTATTTTAGCTATTTTGTTCAAATGCTCTGAGTTTTTAACTTGGCAGTTTGCTTTCATTTCTGTGTAAAAGTGCCTATTGATGTGATACCCTGAACACTATAAACTCCTTGCTCTTTGTCTTAAAGAGCAAATCCCTTTTTGGTCCCTTTTAATCTCTTGTAATCTCACATCTTTCTTCGCAAATAAATGGAAGCATTTTTACTTTGTGATGTCTCCCTAACCAGAGTATTTGATATTAAAGATTGATTCAGTAGGTCTCCCCAGTGTGTCAGAGCCAGTGTGCCTCCATTTAGCTTGCACACTTGTTTCATTAATTCTTCCTGTTGGAAGGTATTTGCTTTTCACGAGGTTTAAGCTTAGCAAGCAAGTATGTGAGATTACCTGGGGAAACAAAATGCAAATGTGCTGAAGTTTTTAACAAATAACCATACATCAAAGGAGGTAAAGCCCCTCCTTCCCCCCTGAATATTTATGAAAGTTTGCAGATTGATATCTCTGAAAAAATTAGGACAGCTATAAAGTGAGCACTTCTGTATATATATTATATATATATTATATATATATATATATTCTCACAACGTGCATAAACAATGAAATCAAGTGTTCAGATGTCTGGGAACTTCAGGAGATTGTCAGAGAATGTGAAATGATTTTCTGCAGGATCGTAATTCAGAGTATACCTGCACATTCCATCTTGATGGCAGTGCTGTAATGAAGTAGAGTAATTTTTATTGGGTTTTACTTGGACAAAATTAATAATAGAATCTATAAACCGCATTCAGCCATAACAGGAGCCAAGAGTACTGTGTCAGGAATGAGTTCAGCCTGTTGTGTCTGTGTGTCTGTTGGTGCAGCACTCTGAAGGATGTTCAGAGAGGTTTTCCCAGGAGCCAGCTCCAGTCCGGTTCTTTACTCTTAGAACAAAACAGTGGGAAAGAAATAAAATGCCCTCCACGTTCAGAACCCGGCAGGTCAGTGTGTTTTGTTTTGGTGTTGTTTTTAACTGCTTCAAAATAAGCCAGGCAGCCGGTCTAAGGCTTTCACCTCTGAACACTTTGCTGCTACTTCCTAAGGAAACTTCTTTTCAAGTCAGACTTTATGAACAACAACCTTCAGGTGCAGCGGACAGTTGTTTTTGTGATGCACCGCATTGCCAAAATTGCAAGGTTTTGGATGGCAGAAATTAAATTTTCTTCTTTTGTTTCAGTCACCCTGGAATTAATGGAAAACGGGAAATATTAACAGGCTGGAACAAGCTGGATGAGAGCAGTATATGTTTCGCTCCTTGCCTGTGGTATTTTATTCTTCAGTTTCCTTTGATTCTTCAGCAGATACTGGTGGAGGTGTCAAATGTTTCTAAAATTTATGTGGATCACGGAACTAACTAACACAAGGAGTATCCACCAGATAATACTCAAGAAATTCCCTTTACTCTTCACAGATAAAGGATCTTATTTATCTTGATAGATTACACATTGTGCTCTAGTGTCCAAGAACAACTATTCTGAAGACGTATTTAATATTACTAAACTACTTATTATATGATCAACTTGACCTTGTGATTTAAAGCAAAAAATAAATTGTTAGAGCAGTAATTAATCACTTTATCATTAGACATATAAACTATGTTATGACTGATGTTTGATCTGTTTAGTTTTGCATTTGTGGGTTTGGGTTTTTTTAAAATACCTAATCCCTTAAAATAGTTACTTATGGACATTCCTGCTTATACAATTGTTTATCCCTTTTGTTAATTTGCAAGACTCAAGACTTTACTGATCCACAGAAAGAGCAGACTTAAAAGAATAGTAATTTTTTTCCAGCAGAGGCCTAATTTTTTTGTTAATCCACATCTCTAGGTAGCTAAAAGTAGCTTCCATTTAGAAGCATGTACAAGTTCAGAGAGAAAAGCAACAGCCCAGTTTTACGAAGGTAACATGTAATTTCCGGCCTACTTTTGAAATGGATACTATGAGACAACTCCTGCTGAGATCAGTCAGATGAGGGACACTGTAGAAGCAGAGCCTATTGGATCTAATGGGGTGAAATTTGTCTGTTGGATTTGTAGCACTGATAGAAGCGGTAATTTCTAAATATAAAACCTTCATGAGTGCTTAAAAAACCCCAGATGGCTATACATTTTGTTTTCCATGTCTGTGTTGACTTGGTTTCATAACCTTTTAAGTTTCCATGGCCATTGTGGTAAGTGCCCCATGTGGTGCTGCAGGTGGGGGGAAGAGTGGCTGGGAAGCTGCCCTGTGGAAAAGGACCTGGGGGTGCTGGTTGACAGTGGCAGAACATGAGCCAGCGTGTGCCCAGGTGGCCAAGAAGGCCAGTGGTACACTGGCTTGTGTAAAAAGTAGAGTTGCCAGCAGGACCAGGGCAGTGATTGTTCCACTGTACTTGGCGCTGGTGAGGCCACACCGCAAGTCCCATGTCCAGTTCTCTACAAGAAAGACATTGAGGTGCTGGAGCAGTCCAAAGAAGAATAACAGAGCTGGGGAAGGATCTAGAAGATAAGCCCTATGAGGGGCAGCTGAGGGAGATGGGGGGCCTCAGTCTGGAGGAAAGAAGGCTCGGGGGGGCCTTTATTGCTCTCTACAACTACCTGAAAGGAGGGTATAGCCAGATGGGGATTGGCCTCTTCTCCCATGTAATAAGCAATAGGGCAAGAGGAATTGGCCTCAGGCTGTGCCAAAGGAGGTTCAGGTTGGACGTCAGGAAGAATTTCTTCACTGAAAAAGTGGTTAAGCATTGGAACGGGCTGCCCAGGGAAGCGGTGAGTCACTGTCCCTGGAGGTGGTCAAGAAGCAATTGGACGTGGCTTGTGCTATGGTTAATTGACGTGGTGGTGTTTGGTCAAAACTTGGACCTCGTGATCTTGGAGGTCTTTTCCAACCTAAATAATTCTCTGATTCTATTCCATGATTCTAAGTATCATATTGAATTTTCCTGAGAAATGCTTTCTGGTATTTTAATTTTTAGCTGGGTGTCTCAGAACCCCAGGCAGGCCAGGGGTCTGCATGGGCACACACTAGACAAGTATAAGGCAGAGTTTTCGGTCTTTGATAGATGAGAATCTAAAGAACTAGACAGAGCAGATAAATAAAACCAACAGATGGAAGGAAGTGTAGGAAGAGAACAAGTAGCAGAAATAGCTGCATATTTTGACATAATCAGATTGCATTCACTGTTCTTGACATATCACTATCTATGACTACAACAGTACTAGATGTTCAGTGTAGGTAGTTCACATCTCTTCAGCCACTAAAACAAGGCTCACATGACATCTTTTGCTGGATAATATCCTTCAGTTTTATATTTTAAAATGTTGCTTCGTCCTTCATGCTGACACAAATTGCTGACTTTTGAAAAAGTAATGATTGTAGAATTTTTTATCACTAGCTTTTGATTTACCTGAAGAATGTCAGCTTCTCTTCAAGGAAGGGAGACTGACTGTCTGTTTTCAGCTGAATTTGCAGTTCTGCTTCCAGAGTAGTATGATACTCTCACAGGATACTGGATTGATGCTAAAGTTAAAGGTTTCTGAAATAAAAATCAGAAAAATAAAAGAAGACCTGAACCACAGACAGTAATTCATTATTGAATGCATGATTATTTAAGATGACCAAAGATCTGTACATTTTGTCTGACGAGTAGAAGCACAATAGAATGGTAACTATTTCAGTGTGGAGCCAATGTGTTGTAACAACCTACAGTAAACCAACTTAGGAGGTGATTGCATCCAAGAAATTCTTCTGGAATATAGAATGCTGTTCTAATGAAAGAGAGTCTGTTTTATAAACAAGCCATGCATGTATATAGAAGTTAGCTTTTACATATATGTAGCCTTATATTATTGAATATTTAACTAGGCACAATAATGTCAAAGAAAACTGGCATTAGGCTTGCTCTGAAAGTGTATTTTTTCCCTCTCTCTTGACTGAAGAGGAAGATTTCTTTCCCTAAGCAGGAGCATCCACCTTAGGCAAGATGTCTACATTCCAGGTGTCATAAGATTGGTAGAAAGAACCACTCACTCAAACTTTATAATTAAAATGTAAGGATATCAGGAATTATCTTCAACTATACTCATAAATTGAGTTGACTTTTAGTGAAGCAAAAGGTGCCAAACCTTTAGGTATTCTATGACAGCTTTATCTGTATACTTGACCTAAAGCAAAGTCTGAGTAAGTAATCCAATGAGTTCTGGTCTATTAGGCTTGCTTTTGAAACCATGAAGAACATAAACTTACCTAGGAAGCAGATATTCCTATTTGCAAGTTCTTACTTTCAAGAGCAGTTTTTGTTGGCTTGGTTGGATTTGCAGCTTTTGAACAGGCACACAGGATTCCGAGGATATTGCTCTTCTGTTATCCTGGTTACAAGTCTTGCCTGTGGAGTCAACAGGATTTTCTAAGCTTAGTTCTTCGTATATTTTTATGCCATGTCCCTTTGGAACTTGTCTATAACCTATCACCCTTGCACCCTGTTTATAAAAATCCTTACATTTCTTCCTATTAGTCTTCCTATAAGTTCTCATAAGTGTCCACGTCTCACATATATAAAGGAAAATAACTGACCTTCTTGGTTTGAACCTTTGCCTTCGTTTCCTTTCCAAGCTGTTATGAAGAATTGTACCTTCTTGGTGTTTAAACTAACCTGCTGATGGTTTTGGTTGTTGATTGATTAGTAACCTGTTTAATATCTCTTCATCCTGCCAACAACTGCACTCTTGGTCTGAAATTATACATTGCTCCTTACTTTCCTGGAGCCTGCAGAGTATTCTCAGACTCCCAAAGCAGTCAGTTCATCAGTGCAAGTTGCTCAATCTACTTGATTCCCCCTGTTCTGAAAATAATAGAATGAAGGCATTACTTTTTGCACAGTCACGTTAAAGAGTATCAAAGGTAGGGAATTTCTCCTCATTATTTTCATACTGGTATTAAATGAGACAAATTTTTACTTTCTCACACACCAATTTTTATAAACAAGCAGTTGTGCTGTCTTAATATATAATGATGATTCTTTAATATTCTGCCATGATATAAGGACTATTTCAGAAGTTATTAGTTTTGTTGGTTTGTTTATTTTGTTTTGCTTAGTTTGGGTTTAGTTTTTTTCCCTCTAGAAAAACTGTACATTCTCACATTTTCCTTTCCTTCTTTGATCATCGTGAATATAAAATAGTTTTTTCTCAACACTGGACTAATATTTCTCTCTGTTTTTACTGCATTTCCTGTTTATTCAGTTAGAATTTTAAAAGCTGCTATAAGGAGATGATATCTCTGTAGATTTATATTAATTGGGCCTGATTTCTGAGATGTAGGGTGCCAGAAATAATTTGTAATTTTTTTTACCTATTACTACTCATTATTACTACATGTTATTTCTCATTATTATTGCTTTTAATAATTCAGTGGAAACACTGTCAACAGTGGATGCTTTTATTATTTCTGATCATTCTAGCATCTCACTGGAGCTGCATTTCCTGTAGATAATTAATTGGAAAACAGCTATTTGTTCTTGCCCTGTAGAAATTTCACTCCTGAAGAACTCATTAATATACTAGATTGAGCATGTAGGAATGTATTTTTTGAAACTAAATTCCCTTCTCCCTTCTCTACCAGTCTTCCATTCAGTCAGTGTAATTTCCTTCACATCGTTGTACCTTATATAATTCTTTACAGTGTTTTTTCCTTCTGTTGCGCTTCATTTTTTTCCAACAAATCGTGAAAATTCTGGATTACTATGGGATTTTTTGGATACCTGTGTGTGCTTGTGAATTTTTTGATCAGAGATCGTATTTTACACAAGTGTGACTTAAGCTCTAGTAAAACTAATCGACCGTGTTTTCTTTAAGTGCATCATGAAAGACCTTATACCCTAAAGCTCATTTCTACTAACAAACATTTATTATTATTTTCAGTGTAGTCACTTGGAGTAATTCTAATCATGTACCCTGGGCATGTTCACTACATTGATTCAAGTTTTCTAGAACGCATTCTAATGTACAGAGAATATGTCGTCTCTTGTTTCTTCCCTGTAAACATACTGATGCCATCCCACACGATAGCACAATATCCTTTGCTATAGAGCTTATCCCTCTAGTCATTCCTCCCTGATACAAATATCCCAATTGCTATCTCTTCTGAGGCCTGCTTGAACGTTTTTTTAAGTTTTGCTTTTCATAACATAGAATCGCAGGATGGTCTGGGTTGGAAGGGAGCTTAAATACCATCTAGTTCCAACCCCATTGCTATGGGCAGGGACACCTTCCACTAGACCAGGTTCCTCAGAGCTCTGTTCGACCTGGCCTCGAATGCTTCTGGGAACATCCACAACTTCTCTGGGTGACCTGTTCCAGTGCCTCACCACCCTCACAGGAAATTTTTCCCAATATCTGGTCCAAACCTACTCTCTCTCAGTTTGAAGCCATTTCCCCTTGTGCTGTCACTACATGTCCTTGCAAAAAGTCCCTCTTGCATCTTTCTTGTAGGTTCCCTTCAGCTACTGTAAGGCCACAATTAGGTCACCCTGAAGCCTTCTCTTCTCCAGGCTGAGCAATCCCAATTCTCTCAGCTGTTCCTCGTAAGAGAGCTGCTCCAGCCCTCTGATCATAAGCAGTTTCAATTCCTAAAATGAGGGAGAGAGTAGATTTCTCCATAATCTTTCCTGTGTTGTTTCATCTGTGAAAGAGGAAAATATATACCTGTTTTAAGGTAGGAGAGAAAAAAACAACATGTCCCATCTGTCAAGTTCATGCAGTATCTTGGGAGTTCTTTTGTAAAACACTGAGTGTATGCCAGTTGTCATGTTTACCATATCAGGATTGTACTCCAGAACTGAGATGATATGTAATTTCAGGGCTTCCAGAAGCTCGTATGCTTTTAATTAGGACCCAGACAAAAAATGTGGCAATTCAACTAGAAATATTGCCAGAGAAGTTAAATTCAGGACGGGGAAATAAAGCCTCATTTCTGCAGTTGTTTCTTCACACAGAGAACCTTGTGCCTGTGCTGAGATTCATGGAGGTCATTGAGATTCAATGTGTATTGAACAGCAACAGTCTCAAGCTCTGGAGACTTCTTTGATTCAGATGTTCACAGTAAAATTATGTATGTGTGCATTTCATGCTCACTTGTTAGAAAACTAAACACAAAGCCAATTCTTGCTAATTCAGATTCAAATCAAGCAATGCAAACTCAGCTGAATGAATTTTCCATATAATTAGCTTTATCTATGAGACTATAGTGTAACACAACTTTTTGTTATACTTAACACTAAAATGTATCTACTTAATACACAGGAGTAGTTATGTGCTTTCAAAATGAATAGAGATAACCTAATTTTCCAGAAATCACGCTGTATTAGTTCTGTTCTGTGCAAGATGGCAAACGGTGCGTTAATTAAAATGCATCAATGTCAAATAATATTTCTGTTAAATTTCATGGGAATAATTTCCTCAGATGTATTTTAACTGAGAGGTGTGCGAGTGAATAGCTATGATTTCCAATCTCTTTGCCCTTCTGAAAGGGATGTAAACCTCACCAGGAGGTTCTGAGCTTTGTTCAAGTCATTGGTGCTAAGCCAGAGAATAACATCCAGCTCAGGCATCTTTGAGAGATGTGGGCTTGTAACATTACTTGTATGTAGAAAACACCGTGACTGACTTGAAGTGCCACTTTCTAACTGGTTGGAACTGGTTACATACATGTGCTGCTGAGTGAGGATTGTTGCCTTCAGTGGGACAATCTGCATGCTTCAGATGGGGCATAAACCTGCTGTACCACAGGAAACTAAGACTGACTTAACAGCTAAAGATGCACAGCCCTGGGTTGTTCTTTTCTAGGTAAGATAAATATATATATATATATATGAGATATATTTGTTCTGCTTAAACCTTACCGCTGACTTTTTACCATCAGTAAATTATTTGAGGCTCATGTTTTTCACCTTTGCCTGTGGAAGGGGGGTTGGAATGGGATGATCTTTAAAGTCCCTTCCAACCCAAACCATTTGATGGTTCTGTGATTTGCTTCAGTCCCAATATGCTACATAAAAAAACCTGTCTTGTCTATCCTTTCTTGCTGCAGGAGTACTGAGACTGATGGGCCCACTCCCAGCATGTGTTTGGCTTTGCCAGAAACTTCCTGCTTTTTCAGACACATATTTTCCCCCAAATGTTGTCTCTTTTTATTGTTCTTACTTTGTTGTAATATATTTTCTATGGCAACTTTCCATATGGATTCCTACAGCAGGACACTTGGTTTGAGTCAAATTATACATAAGCATGCAGTAGGCTTCTGGTTTTCTTGAACAGCTCGAAGATGATTAACCCTAAACAATAAAATCATTAGGTTGTGAATAATTTTAATTTTCTGCAATGGTTGGAGACAGTGATTATTTTAATCAGTGAAGTGTAAGAAGCATTTGACTGAATTGACCTAAAAACACATTTAAATGACTTCTACAAGCATATAGGGACATGTCTCAAGATTTCCTTTTGATAGCTTTTTTTTTTTTGAAGATGCAAGTAATAAGTGGTCATATTTTTCATCAACATTTCAGTTCTTTTTCTAGACAAGAAAATAAAAAATATGTAGATTATTAATGTGCTCTGCATGCAAAATGGTAAGAAAAATATAAGAGGTGGACAATTAAAAAAGTATGAACACTAGATAAGGGGAGTGAGTTGCTTAAAGTGAATGAATTATTTACCATGAGAGCACTGAACACTTTTGTGTAGTGGTAAATGCAGTTACGATACTGTTTGTGTAGCAATGAAAGAATTTAACCTCAGGAGTCATACAGGTGTTCTAAACAAAGAATACCAACTGTGTTACCGAGCCCTCAGAATTCTACAGCAAAATAGGCAAGAGTCAAAGTATGCCAGAAATAACTACCAGTCCTGATGCACTTTGGCACTGGATCCAGAGCAGAGGAAAGGTATGGTGAGTAGAGCACAAGCTTAGGACTCAAGATGTTCGAGGTTAAACTGTTTTTGATGATAGCCAGGAGTCAAAAATGCTTTTCTAAGTGGCCTGATGAAAGGACAGATAGTAAGAAGGCAAATCTGAGGAAGGATGTGTCTGAAAATCTGATTTCTTATTCCCAGCAGTCATCAATTAGTATAAGAAAAGATGCTGCCTCTCCTACCGTCTCTTGCCTAACTATGTAGGTATCCTAATCAGCAAAAAAATTGAGCACCACCTTTTTTGGTGAACTTGGCATAGAAAAAGAAATATTGCTTGCCCAAAGATAGTTTGCAATGCCAGCAACATGAATCATGTTGAAAAAAGAATGATAAGTCAGCACATTATCTCTTTCCACAGTGATGATTTTGTGCTGATGCATTGGCAATATTGTAACAATGGACTCATTACTTCTTGGAGCACATTATGAGGTAACAAGGTGGATCAGAAATAAAAAACACCTATGACCTTATTTCTCTTCCGTGATGGGAAAGAAAAGCTTGGCTCTTCAGCATTATCAGAATTGATCATAAAATCAGGCTGCTCACAGGCTCAGGTTGGAAAGACCTCAGGATGCCTCTGCCTCCAAAGTGCTTAATAGTTTGAACATGGAGTTCACATTGTGTTGCTTGGGGCTTCCTTCAGTCAGGTCTTGAGGACCTCTAAGAACAGAGGGTGGGTCCCTCTTCCAGGGCATGATTGTCCTTTTGTCTTAGCTAATCCCTCCTACCTGGAGTCTCTTGATCTAGACTGATTTCACATCTTTGGGATTTCCCAGATCCCTCCAGCTATACAAAATCGTAGAATTGTTTGGGTTGGAAGGAACCTTTAAAGATCCTCCAGTCCAACCCCCCTGATAAGCAGGTTCACCTACAGCAGGCTGCACAGGGTTGTGTCCTTGAAGACTTTTAGTATCTCCGGAGAAGGAGACTCCACAGCCTCTCTCGGCAGCCTGTTCCAGTTCTGTCACCTGCAAAGGAATCAAGTTTTTCCTCGTAGTCAGATGTTTCAGGCTGTGTTTCAGTCTGTGTTCATTGGCCCTTGAAAAAAAAGAAACTGGCCCCATCCTCTTGAGACCTGCCCTTAAGATATTTATGTATACTGATGAAATCTCCTCTCTGTTGTCTCTTCTCCAGGCTAAACGACCCCTCTTACTCAGCCTTTCTTTGTAAGAGAGATGCTTCAGGCCTCTACTCATCCTTGTAGCCCATCACTGGACCCCTCCAGTAGTTTCTTGTCTTTCTTGAACTGGAAGCCCAGAACTGGACACAGCACTCCAGATGTGGCTCACTAGGGCAGAGTAGAGGGGCAGGATCACCTCCCTCAACCTGCTGGCAATGCTTTTCCTAAGGCACTCCTGGACATCATTGACCTGCTTGGCCACAAGGACACAGTTCTGACTCGGGGACAGCTTGTCCATCTGATAGGAGTGGGATGGATTGAAGTTCCCTTTCCCCCACAAACTTTAGTTTAAAGCCCAGTTCACCAGCTTGGCAAGTCTATGACCAAAGATTCTCTGCCCAGGCTTCTCAAAGTGAATCTGATGGTCTAAGTAGCCCAACCCCTGGCTGTGACCTGATATGAGCCCCAGTAAGCAGCACTCCTCTCTCAGAAGAGAGTTGCTTACTGCTGTCACCCACTGCCTTTTCTTAGTCGCCCTGGTTGTTATCCTGGGAGCAGATCAGGCTGCCTTACTCAACTCCAGCATCACTCCTGATGTGATGGATCTTTCCTGTCAATCTGAAGAGTGGTGAAGTGGTTCTGCAAGGGCGTCTCAGGCTTTGGGGGAAGAGTGTTCCTCCTGCCATTGCAAGCTTTCATTCCTTTGCATTATTGCAGATTCCCTTCTGTGTCTTCCTGGGGGAAGGGGTGCGGGGAGGGATTGACTGTTTGGCTGCAGGCTGTGGGTCCATCACAGACTGTGGTTGGAACCAGCTCTCTAAATCCTTCTTGGCCTCCCTGAAGGCAGCCTTGTCACGGCCTCCTACAGTTCAGCCACCAGCTGCAGGAGGTCCTTCACCTGGACACACCTTTTATAGGCAGATCTGCTGCCTGTCCCTGCTCCAGGAGAAAGGTCCAGGAACTTCCTGCACTCTGACATCTGCACTGCAGCCTCTTCCCTCAGCAGCTCTGCCTGGGTGGAAGCACAGCCGGAGTAGATGGTGCAGACCCCCAGCCAGAGCTGCAGCCTTTGCTCTCAGACAAGGGCCCACATTCTCCCTTGAGGGTCAGGTAAGATGAATGCCCTTCACTTGTACAGATGGTCACAGAACAGTGCCTGGTTGCTGGGTTATGTGAACTTCAAACCTCTCCCCCTTTGCGGCTTCATTCCATTTCCTCCTGTCACAGGTCACCAGGGAGAGGAGATCAGCACATCCTCCACTGTCCGCCTTGAGGAAGTGGCAGACTGCAATGAGGTGCCCCTCAGCCTTCTCTGAGCTGAACAAACCAAGTGATCTCAGCTGTTACTTGTAAGTTTTGAAGTTTTGCCCTTGGGGTCTTTCACCACCTTGGTTACCCTCCTTTGGACACTCTCTAACAGCTCTATATCCTTCTTACATCGAGGCACCCAAAACTGCACACAGGACTCAAGGTGAGGTCGCCCCAGGTCAGAGCAGAGCGGGACAATCCCCTCCCTTGCCCGGCTGGTGATGCTTTGCCCGATGCCCCCCCGGATATGGTTGGCCCTCCTGGCTGCCAGGGCACTGCTGACTCACATTCAACTTGCTGTCAACTCAAAGCCCCAGGTCTCTCTTTGCAGGGCTGCTCTCCAGCTTCTCGCCTCCCAGTTTTTAAAACAGGATTGCAACCTCCCAGGTCCAGAATCCAGCAATTGCTCTTGTTAAATCTCATATGGTTGGCTCTTCCAGTGTGTGCTTTTATGTGTTTGGCTGCCCTTATGTGCAGTCTCCAGCTGAGCTTGGGAAGGTTGATTAGCCTCTTCCAGTGTGCTCAGTCCCTCTGGTACATCCAATTAAGTTAATAAGAGAAATAAGTATTAGCAATGGGCCCAAGTTGCAATGATTCAGATTCTGGTGTGACTTGGTGCATTGGGCTGTTGAGTACATGAGGGCTTGAGAGGTTGGTACAAACCTGTTATGGAGAAAGTGTGCAGGAGGCATGTTATACTGGGTTTATAGATGTGAATGTTTGCTAAACCCAGACTCTGGAAATCCAGTTCACAGTTTGTTAGTATGAGGTATTATTCCAACACAAGAACCATCCTGCAGGCATAAGAAAGCACTAGGATTTTTCAGGATTTTTCCTATGAAAGCAAGGGACATTCCAGTTTGCCCAGTGGCTTCTGTCAGCTTGACAGAATTGCTTTTGAATCTGTCCCTGGTGTTCCATGTGTCTCCAGAGATATACCCAGAAGAAGCAATTGCCAACTACCCTGCTATTTCTACTCTGCTATTTTGTTTTGCTTCGTTTATTTTCTTTTTTTTTTTTTTTTTAATTCCAGAGGAAAGTTAATTACACCCCAATGTACTGTCATATAAATGACCGAAACTAAGTGCAACTACTACTGGGGAAAAAATAATCCAGCCATAACTCTGCTCTTGAGCAAAACAGGAAGGTTTTTTCTCACCTTCATGTTGAAATTTAAAGTGTCCCCAGAAGCCACCTTATCCTGAAGAGTACTAGCTGAGAAATGGATAGTGAAATAGGATGATCCTCCCCAGGGGTTCCAAAGCCAGAGAAATGAGCTTGCAATCCTCAGAGAAAGAATACAGGCAGTGCTATGTCTTCTGATGTTCCATTAGAGAGGCTGGATATTAAGTTATTAATGTTTCTGCAAACAGAACATAAAGGCAGAGTAAAATTACAGCATACATAGCTGTGAGGAGCTGGCTCTGTCTTGTGTCAAGGTTTTGCTCTACCCTGGTGTTACCTTTCACTTCAGGCTCCTGATTACAGCCTTCACCTTCTTTCTCAGCCTCTAGATCAGAGGGGTCAGTGTGCAGATCAGCAGATTTGTCTTCACCAGCTGGGAAATGGGAGCTGGGATGCACGTAAATAAAGAGTGTCCTGAAGAACAAGGTGACCACAGTGACATGGGAGCTGCGTGTGCTGAAGGCTTTCAGCCAGCCAACAGCAGGGTTGATCCTCAGGGTGGCAGCGAGGATGTAGGTTTAGGAGATGAGGACAGTGCTGCTGCTCAGGGTGCTGAGCACGAAGGGTGGGGTGAAAAGCACAGCTCGCTGCTGCGTGTGCCTGATTGGGCATGGAATATCGCTGCAGGGATACCACAGAAGTTGTGGATCAAGGTGGTGGGATACCCCCCCAGCACCTCATTCCCCTGAACACAGGACTTCTCAGGAGCACAGAAAGTGGGAGTCCTGTGCCCTGGGCCAGACCAGCAATCCCTTTGGTGGCAGAGTGCTGTCCGGAGTTTGATTTTGCGTGGAGGGGCACCCTGTACACCTGGGAACACATTTTTACAGAGCAAACGAGCCTCATGAGGTCACAAAGTAATTATTTGGGATCTCAGTCAGATTGTTTTAATTTAAGGGTCTCAACTTCAGATGAAGAAGAACAACCAGAGCAGCTCTTAAAGCAAAGAGATATGGTAAATTAAAGCAAAGAGACTCGGTAAGTGGCAAACACTCCAACAGCATAAGGAAGACATATCCAGGAGCTGCTCTGCCATATTCGTGCCAGCAGAGAGCAGTGGTAGAATGGCGAAGCATCCTGCCTGGATGCATGGATGTACCAGCACATCTCGTTCAACATGCTGGCTGATTCAGCACTGCTATTTGCACATCTCATTTTGTGCATGGAGGTCTGTGGAAAGGTCCGGGCTTTTCAGCTCCTTTCATTGTATCGTTCCGCTGTAGGTCAAATTCTCATAAGGTAGGTCTTTAGCCACTTGCAAAATGACAGAAAAGGTATTCTCAGGTTCATTTCTTGACCCAAATCTGAAGCAGCATCACTTTAACAATGTAGGAGCTTTTTTGTGACATAGATGATGTCTTTTTGTGATGTAGGTCCTATTCAGATGATTGTATTTCATGGTGTTACAATTTTGAAGCCAGATTTTATATCTTGTTGGTTTACCCGGAATGTTTAATTTAAAAGGATGTTGACTTTTAAAAGGCACCAGCTGTTCCTCAACAGATAAACCTGTCCAAAAGTATAAAACTTTCAGAATGGCAGCATAACAATAAGCCATATGTTTTGAAACACAACCGATGACATTGGCACTGTGTGCTTGTTGCTGTCAGTTCTTAGATGCTGGTCATCCCGAATCACTTCTGAATCATCATTGTCATTAGGAAAGAGTATTCCAACACAGAACTTACTGTCCCCCTTGATACATACAGCAAGAATTTAATCTAAATTTGGTCAAGTAATTTTCATTCCTTCATTTTGCATATGTGTTAGTTATTCTGTTCTCTGCATCTCTACTTATCTCCATTATCATAGAATCATAGAATCATAGAATCAGACGGGTTGGAAAGGACCTCGGAGATCATCAAGTCCAACCCTTGATCCAACCCCACTATGGTTACTAGACTATGGCATTAAGTGCCACGTCCAGCCTCGTCTTGAAAACCTCCAGGGATGGAGAATCCACCACTTCCCTGGGCAGCCCATTCCAATGGCTGATTACTCTCTCTGTAAAGAATTTCTTTCTAATATCTAACCTAAACCTCCCCTGGCACAGCTTAAGGCCATGCCCTCTTGTCTTACGGCTGGTTGCCTGGGAGAAGAGACCAACCCCCACCTGGCTACAACCTCCTTTCAGATAGTTGTAGAGAGCAATGAGGTCTCCCCTGAGCCTTCTCTTCTCCAGGCTAAACAACCCCAGCTCCTTCAGCCTCTCCTCATAGGACTTGTGTTCAAGTCCCTTCACCAGCCTCGTTGCTCTTCTCTGCACCTGCTCCAGCACCTCAATATCCTTCCTGAACTGAGGGGCCCAGAACAACAACATGGAGAATGTCTGTTGAAAGATTTGCTGTTTCTTGCTTTATGAGCTTTATTGTTCATTCCTACCTGTGAGCACGTAGCATCCTCACATAATCTGTAACTAATTGTGCACCACTTCCTATTCTTGTTTGTCAGTTAATATGCATAAATTGCATTGTTCATAGGAATTAAAGACCTCTCTAGTGACGCAAAGGTATTTATTACTCTTACAAGGAAAGTGTTCTCACTAAAAATCTATATGCATATATGGAAATAATAAAAATACAGCGGAGCAGCGTAACATGTAACGTATGTTTTTACTTGTGTCCCTTTTAATGGAGAAAAGTTGGTTTTTGTGCCAAGATTTGTCTTGTATCACACATGTATCTGAAACAGCACTGAAAGGCCACTGGTCTGTAAGTGTAACGGGTCTGCTTCTGGCACAGGAAGCTGTTCCACGGAAGGGGTTTAGTAATCACTGGCTGCTCATGGAAATTCACGTTGTCAGTCTAGCAGTGAAGGACAGCTGTGTAGAGCAGAGACTGCTACCAAGGCTGGCAGGCAGCATCTGGCCCTTTGCTCAAGAGCTTGTCATTCAGGCATATTAAATAGAAAACCAGAAATGTTATTTCTTGCACTGTGTTTAGGCTAAAACCCCAGGTATTCAGAACGGCCACACTCATAACTTGTGGTCACCGAATGATCCCTTAAAAAATTTCACATTTGCCATTACATTTAGGGTTCAGTGACAATGACGAAATTATAGCGTAGCAGAAGTTAATAAGCTGAGAACCAAACAAATCCATGTGCTTTGAGTTATTTCGATTTTTACAGAGACCAAATGGTGTTTTTTTTTTTTTTCCTGACTCATAAAAAATTAAGTCTCAGACGAAATTAAACTCCAGTTACAACAAACTTTAACAGTGTCATGTATCTTATAGAACAGTTATTTGCTGTAGTACTTTTATACTTTTCACTTCTTTTCTTATGCAGCTGTAACAGATTGCAAAACAGAACAGTGGTTGTTGCAAATGGTTTTTCCATGTTTTTTGTTTGACAGGCTGATGTGCAGAGCAAGAACATGTTAGGAAATCCATACTGTACACTACACATACTAGTGTTATATATATCTGATATTCAGTAACCAGCACTTATCCAGAACAAGTTTACTGGAGTTAATTTTGACTAAAATCGCTATTTGGCCCATAAACCTGACATGACATGGAGGGGGGGGAGTATTTGATTTGACTTTCAGTAATTGTTTATTTTGAACCCAAGAGGCAGTTTTGGTACATGTGTAAAATTTAAGGAATATATCCTTAACAGCTGTTCATGGTTAAAATTCTAAGAGTGATCTGTTGCCAGCTCAAGTGTTTAAACCAGTAGCATTCAATACTGGTGTTCCAATATGCCAGAAATGGCTTCTGCGTGGCTGACCTTGCCTTCAGGCAGAGATATGGTCTAGATGTCTTCTTGACATCGATTCCAGACCATTTATTCATGTTCCACTGCCTTCTTGTCCTCCCTGCACTGGCAGAAATGGTGTACTTGCTGCGACTTCTTATGAGGAGTACGGGTGTTTTTCAAGAAGTTCTGATCTGGTACTCTGGGCAATGAAAAGAGTAGAACTAGAGATACCTCTAACAGAAGTTATAATGTCCCTGACTATTGTATCTTTGCTTACAGATGTGGGATGACCTCAAGCAATATAATCTTCCCATTACTGGATTCCAAAACTGGTATTTTAAGTTTTGACTAATGTGATCTCACTATTCATCCCCGGATCTGAAAACCGTGCCCTTTTCAGGTACCAGGAACTGGACACACATAAAATTATTGAATAATTTTGCATCACAGGTAAGTTGATGGGCTTTGAAATGCATGCTGGTTTTGAGAACTGATTTAGAGCTGAAGTGAGATAAAAACGAGTAAATGTTTTGATGAATTCTGAAGCAGTTGTCACCCTGACGTGTACTGTGGCTGAGGATAACGATACATGGATGGGCTGTGATTTGTCTGAAATTTTTGGTTTCCATGAGGTAGGAGACTAGAGTATGTAGGAGTTCTGTTGGGCATGGTACAATTTAAAATCCAGTGTGTTCACAGTTGGCTCGTGAACCCTGTTTTATCAGGGTTTCTGCATGTGATGTGCTCTAATGTAATCTCCCTTCTGGAATGGGGAGAATGATGAGCAGGAGGAAGACGAGGTACGTGAGCCTTTAAGCCATTGTCTTTTGAGATCTTGGTTTTCAGCTTTGCCAGAGCTCCTGGGCAGTTTCAAGGGAAAGCAGTAGGGTGTTGAGGCAGGCTTTGGATACTGAGGCAGGGTATAACTTTTGGTGTGGCTCATGTACAGTTAATGTTGTCTGTGGAACACTTTGGAAAGCTTTCCCCTACAGCAACCAGTGTTATGACTAACGTGTCAAATTTTCAAAGGCTAATATTAACCAGTCCATCTTGCACTATCTGTTGTTCTTACAATGTACTCAGAGTCTTGACAGTGAATTTCTGTGGTGATCTGCCTGCTTTCACTTCGTTAGTTCAAGAGGACCTTAGCCTTACTGAAATTCCAGGCCCTGGATATAAACATCTTTCCTTGTTTAAGGTCCTCATTTAAGCTCTAAGTTTAATACCAAGGATATCTCTTACTATTCTGGGGCTTAAAAAACATTAAGTGAACTGGCAGAGGAAATAGCTGGAGACAACAGTGAATTAATATGTGTATCCAAATGTAAAGATAAAGGTTATTTATAACATTTGTAGCACAAACGTTAGTAACACAAAACTGGATATCTTATTTTTTAATTTATTTTCTGGTTGAAGGTAAAGAATATCTGATATGTACTTGCGTGTTCATACAAATATACACACGTATATATGGAAAGTGCACCCTCCCTATTTTTTGCAAGTGATTCAGAATGTCAGCTGAGTCAGCACAGACTGAAAGATTATGATTAATATACCTTGGCAATATATACCCTGTAGATAAGATAATGTTCCTAGTGCACTAAACTCTTACAGCATTCCTTACAGAATCCCAAATTTATATGTGTTGGTCCAAAAACTAGTTAGAAGGAAGGACAATGTCCCACCTCCCTTGTCAATGAACCTGTGATAATTTATTTATATTTTTTTTCACATAACTTAGGCAGGTTTGTGATCAGTTTTGAAGAAACCAGACATCCTGCGGAATTTTCAAGAGAATTTGTGAGTAATCCCACTTAGTACCTCTGTTTTCAATGTGGAGCTAACAGACATTGTATTGTATGTATTCCACAGGTTTTTTGGAAGGAGAGTTTACACAGACTAAGTGTACACCCCTTCAGACATGGCGTGCACTCGGGGGTGCAGCAGCCAGCCTACAACTTTGATAGTTAAGATGCAACGTGGACACTTTGTCCTGAAGTGGTGATCGATTGCAGCAAAATGAACTCTGATCCTTCCCTTGTTGGATACCTCACTCAGTTATGTGGATGCACCTGGTGGGATATTTGAGTCCCTTGATGGCCATTACTGGTTGCTCTAAAACACTCTGTGGCTGATAAGAGGCATTAATGCAGCAGAGTCCAAGATCAGGGGAGGATAAGCAGCATAAACAAGGAGTTGTTTTCCAAATATTATCCAATAAACTTTTGAATTTAGGCCAAGAAGCCTGTTAATGAAGACGGTAGCTTGCAGAACTTTAGAATTAAGCAATATTAAAAATCAAGTGGAATCAATTAAAAACACAATAAGCTACTGTAGAGTTAATATATTTTTTAGGAAAGTGACTGCATTCAACATACCTAAAATCAAATGTTGAAGAAAGCTTCAGTTCTTTTCCAAGTTTCATGTATGGTCAGAGCTAATTGTTTAGGTATTTAGCAGGAGATAGAAGAGATGGTAAATGGTAATTACAGGATGAGGCAAAGAGGAAAGGAGCAGGAGAACCAATCTGCACCAATACCACAAGGAAACTCATAAAAACCTGGTAACTACAACATGGCTGTTTTGCCTGTATGCTCTGCTATGCCAGGGCTAAAATATGCTGGTGATTAATATTCTTGTTGCAAGAAAACTGTATCAGGATTATTTTTAGTGCCATTTACTTGTTTAAGAGAAGAAATTCTGATGACAGTAGCTGAAAAGGCACAATAAAAGCTCACGTTTACTGAAAAATGCTTCTACTGATTCTTTTTCACTATCCCTCTGAGGGAAGTAAGATTCCTTAGCTCTAATAGTCTGAGATAAATGACATACAAAGTCTTGTACACCCTCAAAAGCTTTACTCCCATCACACTCATTGCAGATGCTATAAAGGCTTGTTTTCCACTCAGGAAAGAGAACAATCCCTTTAAAAAGAAAAGAAAAGTCAGTGGATCTAGGCAAACATTAGGGAGTTTGCCTCTCCAGACCTGCTGATAATGACTGTCTGTGTATGGCTACAGAAACCCTTCTTCCTGTAACACTCGATATTCACAGCAGCACTTAAACCTCTGTCTCCTTTTCCAGTTATCTATTATAAACCTCTTCTTTCTTTTCTGTTTTAGGCTTTTTATTTTCCATGAGATGGGTTCTTAGGATTCCAGTAGCATTCAAAGTAATTATATGGTAAAACTTTTGGCATCTCTGCATTGTGGCATCCTGGGACAGGCCTGCAAACTTTGCTGTGTGTTTATCCGTTAATTAGGTTGCCATCTGTCACTCGTATCAAAAGGAACAGGATGAGAGCATGCCTGTCCACCAAACAGAAGAACGCTATCAAACAAAACAGTTCTCTGAGAAGAAATGCATTTGGCAATCCAAAGGAAAACATGGAATTCACAGTAAACAGAGCACACCTTTCTCAACAATAAATCAGCCTAAATGTACGTAGGCTATTCACATTCCACTTTGTGTTATTATAGCTGTGCAAACTATTATGCGGAAAAAGACAACAGAATCTTGCTGCAGACCGAACCAATAAATCATTTACTTTGGCTGCTTGTGGATAAATATTGCTAGATTTTCCCAGTGCATTTTCAACTGGAAGTTGTAGTTTGTTCTCACAGAAAAATACCTTGAGCACCTCATAGTCCAGAGGCCACAGTGATGAATGAGAATCTAGCAGTCTTGGGATCTTTTTAATTGTACATCTGCTGTTTGGGTTCAGTATCTCTCTTCTGGTTTCTGCACTGTCCCTGGTTTTGCTAATTAAGGAGAGCGAGGCTGTCTTCTGTGAGGTGTTAATGTACTACAAAGCTTCTGCAGGGCAATGCTTATCTTGGTTGTGACCTTAGTGCAATAACCCCCCCCACTACTCAATTAAACAGTCCATTTATCAGTTCACTAAAGTAGAGGATCACCAACTAATGCTGTTTCTTCTAGTCATTATCATCCTGTAAAATTTGGCAGACCATTGTTCTGACTAGTTAGATGCTCAAGGTAAGGCTTATAAGACTGAAGTTGTAATTTTGACTTGCATATTCTTGGACCATCCTGGCTTCTGCCGTTTAAAAATTTGTCATTCTAGTGACTTATGACATATATAAGTATATGAATGTACCTTCACCTTTAAAAAGACATGCAGGGAAGGAAAATGGGGAATTCAGACAGGAGAACATCATTTTACAATTTGTGACTTGAGACAGATGACCACAGACCCTAGGTAGTGTAATAATTGAGTAAAAATGTTGAGAAAATAGTCTAATATTGTGTCTTTTCATGCTGCACCTCTGTAAAAATATCATCATTATTACAGTAATCGTAAAAATAAATGCAGTGTTGCCACTGTTTAGTAGACTTCGCTGTCTGCAGAACTAGGCAATACCACAAATTTCATCTGAGGTAGCATTCTTTGCACAGTGAATACAAGCAATTCCATTAAGGCTGAAGATGAGCTACTGTGAACTCCATTTTAAAATATAGATTACAGTTTATGCTAAATCCTTCTGGCTTTACACTTTATTGTTTTCCATTTGACAGAATCTGATAAATGCAGAAAAACCCTATGAAACTTCCTGCTTCAAGAATTCTTGGTGGAATTGTTCCCTTTCTGACCGTGCGGTTCGAATACATTTATTTTCTAGCTGATTATAAGACCAGACCACAAAGAGCTGAGCCAAGCTCAGCGAAAAGCAAACTTAGGGCTGTGTCCTACCTGGCTGGTGACTGGGTATCAAACTGTGCAAAAGAAAGGGAGAAATACTATCTTGCAGACTTAGGTCAGAGTTCTGATGTATTTATCAGTGTGGGATTTCGGCATTGGGTAGACTCTGCGAGGATACATTAGGATCTAGGGGCGCCCTTGGAACATGCACAACAGCTTGCCAGGAGAGCTGATTGGTATAAGTGACCCCAGTTTGAGTCCATCGAGGACTAGCTCCATGAAGAGATTTAAATAACTGACGTGGAGCTCAAGGTACACATATCCCAAACTATGGAAGGCATAGAGAGCACACTGGCTGTAAAACTGGATGGAATGTACCATTTTTTTCCCTTTATAGAATGGTAGAGGCTGGAAATAGGGACAGGCCAAAGCAATTTTTAGGTGCCAGCGATCTACGTGATGCCTGAGTTTTAACTGTTGGTGCTGTGTATCCCGTGCAGTCAGTGCTGGTTGGTGTGTGATGTGAAACTCTTTAGGAAGGTACTGCCTCACACCATTTTCAACTTAAAAAACTTTCTGGATCCTTTCCAGGGTGCAACTTAGTTCAAATAAGTGTTGGAGCTTCCATCTGTTCTTCTGATTCCATTATAGTCCCATACCTTTAATTTTTCAGTGATCTATGAAATTGTTTGTGGTACCTGGATCTGCTGTGCATTCTGAATTCGTTAGCAGAGAAAATTGTGGTGACAAAGCAAGTTAGAAGTTTATTTTGGAATTAAATGGTAAGACTATTATCTCTGATGTACTAGGTGAAAGCAAGCCTGAACCTTTCATGATCATGAAGGATCTCACCTTCATGGGTGGAAAACCAGTAATTCTAGTTTAGGCAACTAGAACAACTATTTCTAGTTGAAGAGAAGTGAATGCCATGAAAGGATGATCACACTGCTGTCTGTTTGGGGCAATATGATAAAGCACAGTTGGTCTGACATGCCCTCCAACACTCTCAGGTGCCTTTTCACAACCTCCTTTGGAGGGGTTTGTGCCTGTGATAGGAGATCTGACTGAGCATGTGTAAGCCAGATGAAGGTGAGTCTCAGCTCTTTTTTTTTTCCCGCTGTGAGGCAGAATTTGCAGCCAAAATTGGCTTCCACTTTCAAATTTTTTTCCCATCTGTGCAAAGACTGTGATTCTGGATAGAACAGTGGAAAATTATTCCCTTCTTCCTGTTCCCTTCCTTCCCTTATAAATGGCAGGCGAGATTTCACATGTGTCTATTAACCACGGTCTCTTTCTGAACCACAGGTTGGCATGATAGACCAGAGATTATCAGAACTGTGAATTGCACACAGTTATCCTCTTTTTTTATCTTTCAAAGTATCACAGCCAGGAAATACTTAAGGATTCTCATGTACTTCCTCAGCACTGATGCACTTTGAATTGTTACAACGCATTTTGAATCATCTCTGTGGAAGGTGAGAAGGAGGGAGATAAAGCCCTTTACTGCAGAAAGCCGTTTGCTGGAGCATCTTTATGGATATAATTTTCAGAGGTGAGTGTGCTCCATATCTTCTTTTATTCTTTGTTCTTGAACTGCAATGGACTCCCCACGTTTCTAGAGAAGGCCCAGCTGAGTTTCTCTTTGATGTTCAGCCAGACAAGCTTTATCTGTGAGTTCTAAAAACTGGCTGACGCTCCAACTGCTGCTCAGGGCCTTTTGTTTTATCTCCTTACCTTTTTATTATTGTCAACGATACTGGGGAACCAGGAAGAGCAAGAACCCCATCTTGATACCAATTATGCTGGCTCTGAGCAAAGCAAAGGGAAAAAACCACAGAACTTCAAATGAAGCAAGATGTTCTCTAGCTGAAGAATGAGTGGGCAGTCTTACTTGCTCAGAACATGTGAGCTGTGCTCTTACAGCTTCTCTGTGCCTCTATTTCTGTGATGGTTTTAATTGGCAGGTACTAATACTTTCCTGCCCACGGGAGGAATATGAAGATTATTCAGTGTTTCTGAAAAGCTTTGAAGATGAGCAAAGATACCCCTGCAGAGCTGTCTGTGATTTCAGCAGGGCTGAAAAACTTACTGGTTTGTTTTGCTGGCAGTTAGAATAATTGTTGTTGCTCACTGGAGAAAAAAGTTGTTTTTCCTCACTATTGGCTAGGCTGGATTGTCCTGTGAGGCTGGTGTGTGATGCAGGTTGTGTGTGGTGCACAAGCTGGGCTACACAGCGGGTCTGCCAGAAAAACTGTGTTCTCTGAAGAACTGTTCCAGGCATGACCCATTCATTCCTGGTCTGTAGCATCAGCAACTTAGGACTTTTCTGTACCAGTATCTGTGATGGGAAGACTGAAGGCAAATTTCTGGTGAACACTTTGTGCTCATAGCTACCAACAGGCAGCAGTGAAGTGCTGGGGTTAGAGACAGCATGAGAAACCTGTTGTTCAACATCAGTGGCTTGGTTTGTCCAAGAAAGAGGGTTTGGTGAAACATGAAGCCACAGACCTGTTCAAGAGGTCAATATCACAATGCATCTGGCAAAAGTGTTAGACCAGTTGTACCTATATGGACAATCTTGTGTTTCTTGGTTAGGCCCAGCTGCCTCCACTGTGGACTGGTGTACTTGATGCCAAAGGACCTACAGTAACAGTGGTGATTGTCCCATCTGTTTTTAGCCTTTTTGTGTGAGAGCAAAACTAAATTCTTGTTGCATATTCTTATGTTTCTGCATCACTTACAGAATACATCTTAATTTAGAAACTCAGTATTGAAGAGACATTGGCTTTTAACACAACTCCCTGCAGAACTGCAATGCTGCAATAAAACAATGGGCAGCATTTATTCTACACTACCGTGTTTCTGCTCAGCAAAGTATCAGAATATCCTTGTTAAGGGTAGTGTCATGTTTAGGAGTTTGAGTAATGTTCCCACATAAAAACATGCATTAACAATCAGTTATCTTACAAGTGGAGAATAAAGTAGATATCCATTAGTATATTAACTCGTTGGCAGTAATAGCAAATAATTATTCATTTGTGTGATCTCTTCCTGACATATCTGCTGCTGGAATTTTTAGGTCTACAAAATGTTCTCGGATATATTAGAAATCTATTGATGGATGTACAGTTGTTATCCAGCTCTTAGAGCAAGCTGCTCTTCTGGATTGTTGCCTAGTTAATCGGTGATTAATGAATGCTTCCATTTTGTATATGAGTTTGGAAGCCTGTGTTCTTGGCATTGTTGAAGTATGTAAATGTCTCTCTCAGATAAAACATGACAGACAACACCTAAAATACAAGTGCTTTGTTCTGCTACCTGTCAGATCCAGGGAAAGGTCTGGATTCTTAAAACTATGAATTTAATTGGGAGAGGAGATGAGCTGGCAAACACTCTGAACTCAGTTCTTTTTGTGACATCCTCTCAAGTCATTTTGCATACCGAAGGGCAAAACCAGCAGATGAAATATATTGATGTCCTTAAATATAATGTATTTGTAAATAAGGCCTGCAAACTGTTTAAAGTAAACACTTTTAAAGAGCAAATGCAACTTTAAAGAGAAAAAAAAAGGCAAATGACCTTATCAAGTGTTGGACAGCAGGTCTGGCTGGATATCTGAAACTTCAGAAGAAAGTATTGGTTTAAAAAATCCAATTACAATGACTGGGTGAAATCCTGAGTGGTGATAAATCCTGGAAAGGTCCTTTGAAATTAATGGGAATTATGGGAGTTTAACAATTCCTAGAATTTGACCAAGTGTCCATAGGAATGGCCTCTTAACTGTTGCTAATTAAAAGGTTATTCTTGTAATGGAACAGCGAGCTCTGCTATCTGCACTGCTGCAATCATTACCTTGCAATTAATTCTTCTTTAGGGCTTTCAGAAGGAGCTCTCAAAGCTGACAGCTGCAGCCTACAACATATCAAGTGCTTTAGGTAGCTGCTTTAATGAAAACTCAGATGAGTGTAAGGTCAGCCTCTCCACAGTCCGTTCTAATTAGATTTCCACTTTCCTTTAAAAACAGATCACATCTGGCCCAAAGACAGAAGCCCATTGTGCCAGACGTGTAATAGAATAGGTGTTGTTTTGTACTTCTCATCTCTGAAAGATAATGACATGGAAAATTCATTCTCTGCTACTCTTTAGTAATCTCCCATCTGTTATTGTGTGTGTGTGGGCAACTGGATACAAAAACTAATCACAAACCTTTGCTTTTAAGAGTTTTTTTGTTAGCTCCTGTGTCAACATTAGCTGATGCAGAGAAGGTTGTCGGAGCAGAAATGTTGCGAAGCAGAAATGTTGCAAAACAGTGTGGAACGTCGCTCAGCTGTATGTGCGAGACTGGATTATTAATATCACAACTTCCGTGTAAGGCAGTGACTACAAATTTCCAGGACATTTTCATTGCTTATTGTCCACTTTATTATGTTTTAGGTGGGGCCTCCAATTTCTTAGAAAGCTGTCTTTACACTTGGAGCAGAATGATAATGTTTCTGTTTTGTGGAATTTAATCTGAACTCAAGGAAGAATTTGGCCCAGTGGATTTCTAATATTCCTTTCTGAGATGAGCAGTTTAGAAACAGCATTTTTGTCACTTGTGGACGAGCACATGTTCTAACCCACAAAGAACAAAACCTGCTTTCCTAATTTTTAAGCAGGGGGTAGAAGCATGAAAATGTTGTCAGAGGTGATATGCCAGTTCTGCTGGTGGATCCTGGCAAACCACAACAAAAACCAGATGTGCACCAGACTTTTCTCTTAGTAACATACTCATGGCCCTACATCAATACGTGGGGGGTGAAGGGAAGAAACCTGTGTAACGTTTTGACTCCTTTAAAGGGCCCAGAATTTCAGAAGGACAGAATTTCACCTTAATATTTTTAAAGAGATGGGAAATGACAGCAGTGAGGAAACAGCCAATGCTTACATTCTGTTTTATGACACATGTACCTGATGATGTTACTCATTTACTTTTGCATTGTGTCTCAACAGGACCAAAGGGAGTAATTTCTCTCTTGAGCTGTTGGTCAGAAACGCAAATCTCAGTGAACTTCCAAGAACCACCTTAAAATAAGCAGTGTTACTGTAGTGGTTTTGATTCTAGGCCTTCCTTGGTAACCAGGTTGTAACCAAGGAACCAAGGCCATGTTCCCAGTATTCCATACGATTTTTACGTAAGCAAGGGTATAAATAAGAAGGGAGAGGACGCTCTCGCTCTCTTCTCTTCCGGTGGTCTGAACACGCAGGTTCTCTGCTGTCGGTCCTGCTCGTGTGGAGGAGTGAGGCCTAGTGAGGCCTTGTAGGCCTCGGGAGGCAGCGGGTGCCGGCGGTCGTTTGGTGCAATTCTGCTATTTCAAGGAGAGTAGTAAGCTTTTCTTTTACTAGTTCTTTATTGTTTGCTCCCGGGGTTTGATTGTGTATATCTGTTTTCCCTTTTCCCTTTCCCTTTTCCCTTCGGAGGGGGGTGTTTGGGGTTCCTGTTATTATGTACACAGTATTCTAACTGTATATGAGTGTAATATATGTAAATATATATATTTTGATATAATTTGGTTGGTTTCGGGCTCTTAAGTTTCTATAGTTTTTTTTCCTTTGCCCCGGGGGAAGAAGGGAGGGGGAGGTTTTCCCTGTGGTTTCGGACAATTGGCAGGAAGCCAACACAGCTATTTTTTGGAGGTTCCACCAAGATTGTTTTGGTTAACCTGGTGTGTTTTGGGAACACTGCCTGGGAAAGCAGCCAGGTGAAGTGTGTTTGTGTAAACAATTCCTGGGAAAGCAGCCAAGTTAGTGTAAACATAGTCCATTGTTTTGGAACACTACTGGGAGTGCTGCCAAGAGAGGTTTGTTTACGTAAGCACGCCTGTTGTTTGGGAACAGAGAAGAAGAAGATATATAAACATGACTCTTCCATTAATTCCACTAATCCCTCTAGCCATTCTAGCATTATATCTAATGGTGTCAGGACATCCTGTAGGAAGACGCTCAGGTGGTGTTGGCACATACCGATTTCTCGGTTTTGACATCGATTTAGACTACATTGAAGACCTGGTAATGGAGGTCCCTTGGGTTGGTTCTAACCCTTACCTAAATTGTTTAGTGATGGTGCTCCTATTGATAGAGGCATTGGAAATGTTATTTAAAATTGGAAGGATGGTGCTGTACTGCTTTCCTTGTTGCAGGAAAGGCCAAACCTTGAAGGGACTCGCTGGAACTTTGGAAAGGGCCTTGGATGAGCCAGCTCCTGGTTGGCGAGGAGCATGGGTAAATTTTGGTAAATGGATAGGGCGTGTGGCACCTCCCATCAATTGGGGCTTTACGCCAGAACAAGCATTTGATCCTGA
>VXAY01003318.1:0-19843 GCA_013399855.1 Oxyruncus cristatus
CTCTCTGCGTGAGACGGAAGCAATAACACAAGAAAAACGAACTCGACAGGAAAGATACACGCAAGCAGTGGAGGAAACCGCCGCCACGACTTGATTTGCACATGCGCGGGGGCAGTTGTTTTTCACAGAGCTATTCTTAAAGTGAGGTGCCAGCGTGCGGGCAGGTGCCTTTGTAAGGATATTGCAGCGCTGGGCAGCTGCCACTCTCGCGGTTTTCTTAGTAATTCCGAGGAAGCGTTTGTAGGGGACACGCTGATCTTGTTGGCAGGCTCTTTACACAGCAGAAGCGTTGTTCAGTGTAAAGTGAAGATCGCATTTTGTATGAGACCTTGACTTTTTTTTTCTTTACAGTGTATTTTTATACACTTTGTTATAAAATATGGTGCTGGGGAAGGTGAAGAGTTGGACAATAAGCTTTGACTGTCTCAGTGACAGTAATATCCCCGTCTATTCTAGCGGGGACAGAGTATCAGGAAGGATCAGTTTAGAAGTTACTGGGGAAATTAGAGTGAAATCTCTTAAAATTCATGCAAGAGGACGTGCAAAAGTACGTTGGACCGAATCCAGAAATGCTGGATCCAACACTGCCTATACACAAAATTACACTGAAGAAGTAGAGTATTTTAACCATAAGGACGTTCTAGTCGGGCACGAAAGAGGTAAGCTTTTCGCTTATTCACTACATGCAGACATATTTCCAGAAAAAGACGCATCTTTGCTTGGTTTATCCCTTTTAAGTATGCAGTATCATAGCTTTCACTATTTCTAAAGATGAGGAAATGCCGGTTACATTCTTAGGTTGTACTGTTGATTATTTGAACGTTTACTTAAAAGCATGTTGAGGTGCATTTTCAAAGTACCTGAAAACAGGACTTTTAAAAAATACCTGCCTTTTAACAGTCTTTTCATAAGGATTTGCATTGTCTTTAATATGTGTTTTTTTAATATACAATGCCTTTTTTTTCTTAGTGATATTAGCGTAATTTGTTTCTCTATGTGGAAAAGTAACTGTTAAATCAAAACCAGATATGCAGTAAGTTACTTTCTTGGTAGCATCCTACTGAATTGTAATTAAAATGTAACACTAGACTTTTTGACACATAATAGATACAGGTCTGACTTCCAGAATGATTCTTAAGGTTGGTTCACTATTGGCAGATAAAAGATTTCCTGTGGATTACTTTGACATGCTATCACCACCTCACCCATAATTTTCCATCTCTTCCTTTGTTCTAAACTAGTGTACTTGTAAATTACTTTCATTTCTCTTATTCAACTCCTCTATGGGGGACCCAAATGTAAAAATCTGTGTGAAAGGCCAAATAAGAGGTCATGATTGTATGATTGGAGCATCGCTTCTGAGTTGGGGATTTCTGGAACCTGCACCCAATGAAAACCCGGTCTGCTAAGCCCCTATAGAAATGGAAAGTGCCCTGCAAATTCCCTTTATTTTGGGTATGGAAATGGGGTATTACGCTGTGAGCGGGATTGCGAGTCTTAAATTTGCTAATCTATTGTTCCCATAGTTACGTTGTCAAAGTATAAGCTTGTTACTTCTGAAGTTTCCATCCTTTGTTAGAAGCGGTTCAATCCTGTTTGGGCCCGGTCCTGGGAAGAAGGGAGGGAGTATTCCTTCTCTCTGCAGATTGGTTGCACAGGTCAGGTGGAGGTGATGACTCAATTCCTAGAACAAGAAAATGTTAAAACTGAGTACATAATTTGTTTGGGTGTTTTGGTGTGTTGTTTTGGTTGGTTTTTGTGTTTTCTTTTGTTTGTTTTCTTTGTTTTGGGGGGGAGGGGGGTTGTTGTTTCTGTTTGGTGTTTTGTTTTTTTTTTTTTTTATATGAAGCATATTTACTGCAGAGATCCTCTGCAAATAGCAGTTGCTATTCATTTTAATTATGTTACTGCAATGCAAGCAAGCTCGGGTCACTCATGGGGTGTCTTTCTAGCTCAAATGTTCTTTATAGTGCTGCCTTAGAAATAATTCTCTTGTGAAAATTCATTCACCTCTGGCTCGCAGATGACAGAAACATGCAAACATGCAGGAGTCATTCATAGCAGGATGTATGCTTACAAGTAAGAAGGCGATCCCATGCTTCTGCCTGCTTAAGAAGCAGCAATGCCTTTGCATGTGGCCTGTAGATCCAAATGCTGACCCCGATATTAGGTGCTTGGTTTTGGCTGGAAAGGGAACAAAAGGTGGCAGGGAAGGAACAGATCTGACACCTTCCAACACCAGAAGCAAGACTGGTGCTGCATATACGGCACATAAAATCTTAAGCAGTTGTCCCGGGACACCACTGCCCCTCCCTTGGCTGCAGGGACAGGACTGCGAACACTTGCTGCACAGAGTGGAGTTTAATTCTAGGCCTCGTACCCTACCATAGTCCGGAAGGCCACTCCCTGTCTCCGCCTTGTCATTGGTCTGCTGGGGTTTGTTAGCCTGTTGCTAAGGTGATGCCAGCCGCTGATTGTAGGGAGCTGGGACGTGGGGGGAAGTTCCTTTGCCTGCTCTCTGGTGTGTGCTGGGGGGCGGAGCGAGGGGGCTCCTGAGGGCACAGCGCCTTTCTTGGGAAAGCCCATCTCTGGGGACAGACAGAAGTAGTCAAGCTCCTGCCCCGCACATCCACTGGGCCAGCAAGGGGTTGTGAGCAGGGGCGGTCATTGGGACACCATGGCTCTGCAGCCTCTTGCATCTCTCACTCGGTTATCTTTCCTGTCCCACGCCCCCGGCCAGCACTATCTGTAATCACTTTTCAGTAATGGTCAGCACATGCTCCTGAGAGAAGTGCAGGATTGGGGTGTCGCCTTGCACATAGCACGGGGCAAGCCAGCAGCATAGCCCTGTGGTATGAGGAGAGTGGATGGTGAGGCATGGGTGACGCCCCTCCCTCTCTCGCTACCTCCGCGGTAGTCAGGCTAGGCTGTGAGCAGAGTTGCTGAGCAAATGCAGTGGGGTGTAATGTATACTGTATGTATACGAGTGGTTGGCAGGGGATGTGCTCGCGCCTGTTTAGGCCAGTCCTCTCCTGCTCCAGCCTGGTCTGTGATTGACAGCTCAGTACTTTACCACAGTTCTGCTGCTGCTGCTCAGGCTCAATGGGACTGCTGATCTGACAGGAAGGAAGTGAAGAAGGGATGAAAAAACTTATGCACAAGGAAAGATTATTATTTTTAATTAAAACCAAACCAACAAAGCCCTCCACGGTTTTTTTAACAAAGAAAAAAAAAAAGCATTATACACATTGTTTTGTTCTTTCAGTATATTGAAGATTCTTGTTTCATGACATTACATGCTGCAGATGCATTTGTGTAAATAGCGTTGTAGTGGTTTTATATTTTTGCATAGGTTTGTTTCAGCATTTCTGGCGCACTAAAGAAATTGGAGCATCGGTACTTTTGTAGAACATTGGGAACTAAAAAAATCTTAAAATGTACCAATGTTCCTTCATGATGCTTCAGACTATTAACAACAGGAAGTGTCTTTTGCATAATCCCATTATATGTGCCTTTATTACGCCAACCCTATTGTATATGAGATGCTTAATTGTTTTATCTAAATAACTTTCTATTCTGTTGGAATCAGTGTGTTGTTTTTTTTTTTTTCTGGTTTCATGGTAATTATATCGGAACAAACCGCAAATTTGTTGGAGCATTTACAGCAATACAAGGAATCATGACTGTAAACCAAGGTCAGCTTTCTCACTGAGATTAGGAAATGTTTGGGTCTTTGCTATCCAAGCAAGATTGAGCTAAACTTTGAATTTTTTATACATTAGCTCTAAACAGCATTAATTGGACAGCTTGCCACTTCTCGTGCCCCTGAATTTGTTTGGTACCTTCTAGGTGGTGCTTGTGCACTTTTTAAAAAATCAGTTTTTGGACACTTGCTAGGCAGGAGATAGGAGGAAGCTGAATTACTAAATGTAATTGATTAAGGTAGCAGACAATGCTAAGATTACAATACTATTAGAGAGCTCTATTTCATTTTAACTAGAAATCATATTGGAAAACAGTTTTCATTACAGATCTTTCAGGCAGACCTTGAAATGGCAGCAGTTACAACTATGTCAGTACTTGGAATCAAGATCATAAATTAAAACAAGTTACATTCTGGTTTTATGTCAGGTGAGTCTTGGAATCTCCCCTAACTTTAAAAATTCTGCAGCCATACATCTAGCAGTTAATACAAATGGACTGGAGAGACTTATTTCTGGGACACTGTATTCTTAGTATTGTAAAGAATGTATAAATCCCTCTTATTCTGGAAAAGAAACCTATATAATATATTATGCTATGTAAAATGTTCACAGGTGGAATAGCATATTGGGTTTTTCCCTCCTAGATGATGGCAATTCTGAAGAAGGCCTTCACACCATTCATTCAGGAAGGCATGAATATGCATTCAGCTTTGAGCTTCCACAGATGTAAGTACTTATATTCAGTACACAGCTTGTGTGAGAGAAGGCCAAGATACATATCTACTTAAGAAAAATTCTTGTAGGTGGAGGGGAAACCTTTTCAATGGTAGTAGGAGATGTGTGCAGACATGCAATAGAGGACATAATCTCATTAAACTGAAGAGGTTGTTTTTAAATTGGTTAAGAGGTTTTCACAAAACAGGAGCTTGTTGTTGCCCCGTTGGTTACTGTTTCTTTTGACTGAGGTCTGTTGGCTCCTTATGTCTTGTAGTATTTTACCCCTTCACAGGAGAAGGGAGGGGAATTTGTGTCATTCGAGTCCTGCAGAGCAGCTGAGGTATCTTCTAAATGACACAAGATTTTACTGGAGCCATGCAGGCCATCAGAACTAGTGATAAAATAACAGCTTAACTGTTTGGGCTCAGTCTGAAACAGACGTGTCAAGCTTAACTGCATTTGAACAAAATAAGATTTTTATTTTTTTCCCCTACTTCAAATAGCATGTATGTATTCGGGCTGACCTTTAGACCAAAAAGCCAGGATGGAAATAAGCAAATGGATGGGTGGATGAAGCAAGAAACATTCCCATACCTAATCCCGCTTGTCTCAGAAATCAAAGGTGAAGCAAGAGTGATAGCAGAAGTCTTAAGATAAATCGCGCACACACACAAAAGTTTGAGGTGTCTAATGTATACATTGTGAAGGGAAGATTTATACAGAGGAGTTACCAGCATGGGAATTAGCTAAAACACAAGTTGCTGGAAAATTAAATATGAAGGAACAGAGAGAGTCTGGAAATAGATGAAAGAAGGGAGGCAGGAGGAACCTTTTACTGTAAAAGCCAAGTGCCAAAGTCATTAAGGTTAAAAAAAAGTTGGCAGAATATTAGACTGATACCTAATATTAAAGCTAATAAACCATCTGCTTATTAGAGGGACTGGCTTTAGCAGAACCTGCAGATGATAAATGCTTTTATGGATCAGTTTCAGTGAATAGCAAAGGGCTTTACAGTAGATATTATTAGAACACTGAAGAAGACCCATATATATGGAAACTTTTAGAAGTCAATTTAAGGTTCAGATGAAAATCTCGTCTATAAGAAGTGATAAGGATGATACTGATATTCCCTTGAGTTGGAAGAGATGTTCAAATATGACCAATAAAATAGCACAAGAATTGATTAAAACACTAAAGATCTTTTCAAGTGACTTGAAGGAGTAACTATGAAGCCATCTTTGATAATACTGGAAAAAATGAAGGCTGGTAATAAAAGGCCTGAAGAACGCTAGTTTGACACTGCCTCCTTACCATTTCTTGCTATTTTGTATTCATAGAATATTTCTAAAATTTATTTTAAACAAAAGCAATGTGGTGGGTTGACCTTGGCTGCCTGCCAGCTCTCCATGCAGTTGCTCTCTCATTCCTCCTCATCAACAGGGCAGGGAGAGAAAATAAGATGGACAAGCTTGTGAGTCGAGATAAAGGCAGTTTAAGAAGACAAAAGCCTTAGTTGTCCCTGCCCCACTATATGGGCTGTTATGAGGAAAGTTAACTCCATCCCAGCCAGACCCACTGCAACCAAATGCAAAGCAATAGTGAAAAAACCAATATGCTGACTGGCCTTACTGATTTTGCTTTAAAGGATACTGGGGCTGGATGAAATGTTGAAGGCTGATTAGAAAATTCTTTCATTTGCGTTATTAAGAAAAAAAGGAAACCTTTCAGATGTGCAAATAGAGATGTCAAACCTGTAGCAGAAAGAATCATTCTAGTAAAGTAATAGCACAGCTAGTATTATTCAATATAGAAGTCAGGGAGGGAAGCTTTGCCCATAACTTATGTTTTATTGTGATGCATTTCAAACATAGTGCAATATAAAAATTCTTCCCAGAGATTAAAGGCAGAAAATGTTAGGAAAAGACAAGTTATGGTTAACTGGACATGAGTGGAATATAAAAATCTTACATTCTTCATCTTCTGATGTTGGGGTGGGGGGGGAAAGGACAAGGAAGAAGAGGATAAAAGGGTAATGCTGAAAGGTTTGAAGTCCTTTTCTGCATCTTTTTTTTTTTTTTTTTTTTTCCCCTCTCCAACTCCCCAAAAGGAGTTTCTTTCAGTGTTCAGAGCAGAATAGTCTTTATCTTTTTTATATATATGTGTGTGTGTGTGTGTGTGTGTGTGTGTGTGTGTGTGTGTGTGTGTGTGTGTGTGTGTGTGTGTGTGTGTGTGTGTGTGTGTGTACATATTTAAATGATCCCATCAGGGTAAAGGAAAATTAGACGATGCTCAAAAGCTCTCTATTCAGAACTCTAAATTGAAATATTTAACTATCGTACTTAAGGCAAAACAAACTACAAAAGCACTCAGTTATAGCTAAACCACTTAGATACCAGTCAAGTAAATCATCATCGTGGCTAGGCTTCGCGAACGAAGATTTGAGAAGGACTCTACCCATGCTTGCTACAAGCGCGTTGATGGCTAAAAAGGCCAATGTGAGATAGACAAGTCCGGTTGCAAAAGGCACAGAGGAAAGTCTCCTTAGGCGGTATTGGCAAGACACGGTTCTTTCTGCGTTGTCTCTTCTCCTCAAGAATGATTCTGCGTGTGTTCTCAAAAGAAGCAGCAGCGTTATAAATAGTGTGTCTCCATGTGTCCCGATTGGAGGCCAGAGTAGACCAATGATGATGATCAATATGGCCAAGGCTGAGATATTGTTTCAGGGAGTCCTTGTATCTCCTCTTCGGGGCTCCTCTCTTGCAGCAGCCAGTGGCAAATTTGTCAGGTAAATAATACACAGCTATTTACAGAATACAATGTCCAAAACAATAATTGGATGGTACTAATGCTAATTTTTTTTGGTGGTCCTAATTTGACCTTAAAAGGGCGTGCTTTATTCTACACTTGAAAATGGCCTCTTAAGTCTAAAGGAAATGTGTATTCTTCTGGCACTTTCTAGTACAATTCTTTAATTGATTCTTAAAACTTGTACTAAACTACCGTTGAACGAATTGGACATGATATTTTTTCCCAACTTTAACATTACGTTTTTCTGAGATGTGGAAACTTTGCAAATAAGTTATGCTTAGTATGATACATTAAAAATAACAGTTTTACATACTAATTCCAAATCTGATCAACTGCATCGTTATTGGAATGAGAGAAAAACTTTACTCAACTTTGACCTTTGTCCTGCACAGACCACTTGCTACCTCATTCGAAGGCAGACATGGCAGTGTGCGCTATTGGGTGAAAGCTGAATTGCATAGGCCTTGGCTTCTGCCAGTAAAATTAAAGAAGGAATTTACAGTCTTTGAACATATAGATATCAACACTCCTTCGTTACTGGTAAGAACTGACAGAATTCCTCATTCCTTTTCTGGCATAAAGTATAATAACCGAAACAACATCAACATGCAACTTTACCTAATATTTATTTGCTAGTTTAAGTACAGCTCTTCTTTTAAGTGTTATATCAGTTTAACAACACTTCAATTGCTGGCATTTTGAAGGCTAAGTTATCCTACACTTGGAGTTATGCAAAACATAAAATGCATTTGTCAATCTACATTGATACCACTAAATTGTAGACTCTCATTAAGGAAGAAAATTTGGTGAACTGTTCCTCTTCAATTATAAATAAAGAACAATCTGTGAAAGAACAATGGAAGTCTTAATATTTTAGTGAGGGACTGCTAACTTAAAAATGCAAAGTAAAACATTTGCTGCAGTGCATAACTGATAATTTCCATATGGATAATTTTCTACTGATGGGGAGAAATTACCACAATTCTGTATAATCCTTTCCTGAAATTTCATTTTATTGAAATAACTTTAATACCTCAACTGCTTCCAGTGAGGATTTGATTTCAGTTTGGCCTAGTAATCCTTTATTTTATCCCTTTCTCAAATTTTAATCTGGAGGGGAAAAAATTTAGAAGTCCATTGAAACAGGTTTCTTGTGTGTATGGGTGAAAAATTGACTTGCAAAAGGACCTCGCACAAACTCCATGAAAATCGAAGGTCTCTCATTTGACTTTAACAGGCTTTGGATCAAGCCCTAAATCCTGGTGTTGTGTAAAATAAGTCTTCGTAACATAGATGAAACAGGATTGTTCAGAAACAGAGGAAATAGCAGGAGTCAAGATTGCAGTAGCTTTTTTTTTTTTTTTTTTTTAAATGCAGCTTAATGGAAAGTGTGAAGATGTTCTACTTTGCTGTTAGTTAAATGAAAAGCTCTGCAGCATTATGTTGGGACGTGTAGGCTATGAAGCCTTTTGTTTTAAGCTATACAGTATTTTTTTTTTTAGTATTGTTTTAATTGTGTCTGTAGTGTGGAGGATTGCAGAAAAAGCAATACTAACACAGCAGTGGAATTAGGACAAACTTTGTATCTACATAATGCTGTTTAAATTGCTTGAGACTTTTCCTCTCAAAGTAGCTTTGTTTATCAAAATATGTAATAATAAGCGCATTATGAAAATTATTATTTTCCTGTGTTGGTTTAAATACCTGAAGGGATTCATGGAGCTCCTAATTTGATGGACAATACTTTTCCTCTTCTTGCAGTCACCCCAAGCAGGCACAAAAGAAAAGACTCTATGTTGTTGGCTTTGTACCTCAGGCCCAATATCTTTAAGTGCCAAAATTGAAAGAAAGGGCTACACTCCAGGTATGTGATAGAATTAATTATAGGATATGGTTTTTCTTCCTTTTTAAAGCTAGAGTCCGTACTTACTGTTTTTATATAAATGAAACATTAAGGATATTTTTACCACATCAGTCTGCATTTAGCAATCTTCTTAGTATACTCTGTTAACAAAGACAGTGCTACTTGTATCTAGATTGTTCAAGGACCTCATCTGTTAGACTGGTATTTTTTTGTGTGTGTTGGTTTTTTTTCTTTTTCCTTTTAGAACAGCTCATGGGGATCTTGTTTCTATTAGCATCAGTGGATGTGGGTTTTTTTTCAGGTAGAGCAGTGAAAGCATCATCATTATAACAGGATAAAGAATGTGAAAGTTTGCTTAAGCTGCCTTGTAAATATAAAGAGAACTTGAAATTCTGGTGTGTTTGTTTGGTTTTTTTGGTTGTTTTTTTGGTTTCAGGTGAATCAATTCAGATCTTTGCTGAGATTGAGAACTGCTCTTCCCGTGTGGTGGTGCCAAAGGCAGCCATTTACCAAACACAGGCATTTTATGCCAAAGGGAAAATGAAGGAAGTCAAACAGCTTGTTGCCAACCTCCGCGGGGAATCCTTGTCATCTGGCAAAACAGAAACCTGGAATGGCAAACTGTTGAAAATTCCACCTGTTTCCCCTTCAATCCTTGACTGTAGTATAATCCGTGTGGAGTACTCACTCATGGTATGTTGGGTGGTCTGTTTCACTCGTGAGAGTGAGTAGCTTCCAACATGCCATACAAATGTCTAGCACAGCATTTTGTGGTCATTAGTTATGAAAGAAATACATTAATGTTGTGACAGGAGGTCTGGTAAGTAAATTTAGTTTAAATCGTGCATGTTCTTAAAACAGTTGTCTGTCAACTAAGCAAGCATTTAATGAGTAGACTGCATTTCCATGCGAGGACTCACGTGAAGACTCTTCTTAACTTGAAGAGCTCACGTCTCCATAGGGACATGGCCCCTAAAAGGGACTATTGGAAACAAGCTCCTCATGAAAACTTTCATAGAAAGATAACTTAGAGTAATACTTATGAAATGCTAATGAAACCTCATGTTTTAATCATACACTTGTTTCATTTTTCTTCAGGTATATGTTGATATTCCAGGAGCCATGGATTTATTCCTCAACTTACCACTGGTCATTGGTACCATTCCTCTACATCCATTTGGTAGCAGAACATCAAGTGTAAGCAGCCAGGGTAGCATGAACATGAACTGGCTTGGTCTGACACTGCCTGAAAGACTAGAAGGTAACTTGACAATACAAATCCCAATCAATTTACTAGTCTCTTTTGATTTTTGTCTGCTTTATTCATTGCAGTCTTGCTAACAGAGTCAAATTACATCCTTTTATAACAAAGCCCACAGGGAATCTACTGTGGACGTTTCTACACCTGCTTGTTCTGTGTAGAAGAACAGTGTTTCTTCCCTTCCTGCCTTTCTGTCTCTAGGACAGGCAGTGAAATCTAGCTGCCTTGGAAAGTGGCAGAAATGAAAGCACAGGATACCATTGTGTCTGTGCACAACCTCATTACTTCTACCTCCGGTATCCCAATTGCATCCTTGCTTATAAGGCATTTCAACCCATAATAGCAGTTTCTGGCATCTCTCTCCAACCTTAGTAGCCAAGGCTTTGTGAAAAGATAACATTCTTTTCCATGGGAAATTTCTTATGGCCAAAGAAACAATTATGTATTTCCTTCCTTCTCTTTTTGCATATCTAATATCCTGCTTTTTTAAGTACAAATCCTGGACCTGGAGACTACAGAGGACTGCAATGTTCTCTTATTCCTACCCGTGCAGAAATAAATTATATTTGGTACAATTTAAACTTTAAAGGGATAATTAAGCCACAATAAACAGTGGTCAGTCTGGTTTTGAACATAAGCTTAATATTAGAATAAAACAAAATAGTCTCCCATTTTTGTTTAACAATTTTAAAGTCATCATTTATCTGCTGGTGAATCTTTCAGTGATTGAAGTTTAGTATTTATCATGTTATATATTTTGTCATGCATAAGAACTTGTTGTTTTAACTATATGTACCTTCTCCCTCCAGCACCTCCTAGCTATGCAGAAGTGGTCACAGAGGAAAACATAGAGTCTGGCCTTGCACCTGTAGCTGCTTTTGATGATTTTCAGAGAGCACTGCAAGGACCGTTATTTGCATACATCCAAGAGTTTCGTTTTCTGCCTCCTCCCCTATATTCGGAAGTAGGTATATCTGTCAGAATATGATGATTTATATATTGTTTGTCAATGATTGTTATAGTTTGTTATAGATTGTTATAGTAACTGCTAAACTGTTTTGCCTGCATGTGTGTTTAAATTCTGTGGATGTAGGGCTTTCAGAAGTTTCATGTAGAAAAATGATGTATTGGTATTAATTTAAGACACAAGTTTTATGAAGTACACAGTTCAACACTTTTGGCCTTTACAGAACTAAAAATGCAGCCACTGAATAACCATGATTGAGATGCAAATTTCAAAGCTTTTCATGTTTGTCTTTTTCAAGAAAAAGCAGTGATATAGGACAAATGAAAAAAAAGTGTCCTCTGGCCAAAGTTTGTCTGAATTTACCCACTTTAGGAAAATAGCATTGTGTAGCACACACACCACCACCACACCCTCCCCCCTGGCTTGAAACACAGAAAAAGGCTATATGAAGTTAACTGATGTAATGTTGTTCAAAAGATGCAATGTACACTTAAACTATTCTTACCATCCAGTTTTTGAGACCTAAGTTATCAGGCTGTACCCTTTCTTTCTTGTATAGAGAGGAAGAAGAGTTAAGGCTTAGAACATATGAACTTTTTGAAGTTCATGTGAAGTTTTGAAGGATATTTGAGAATTAACTACTTTGAAAGTAGAATGATTTTTTAATTGATAAATTTCTGCCTTTTCAAGCAAAACTTCTCTGCTTCTCTCAATAAATATTTCTGAAATTATCTTTCTAGTGATATGTGTCAAGTCATCTTTTTTGTATAAATCAGGTAATTCAAAAGACTTCTGTGTGAGTAAAGGAAAAATTGTTTACATTTTATAGTAGTTATTCATGCTTATCCTTAAATTACCATCCACCTGTAGTTTAAAGACTTCCACTGTATCTAATATTTCTATTAATGTTTATCCAAAGTTTTGTCTAAATAGTTTTTCAATTATTTCAATAACCTTTGGACTCGAAATGCCACATATCATTATAATTGTCTTAAACTTGTGATTTTTTTTATTTTTATTTCTAGCAATTGATTCTAAAATGCACTGGGTTGTTATGGCCTTTATTTTTGTTGTTGTTGTTCTGGGTTTTTTTGTTTGGGTGGGTTTTTTTCTTTTTCTTTTGGTTAGATTGATCCAAACCCAGATCAGCCCACAGATGAGATACCATCTTGCCCCTCTTGTTGAAGGAATCCATAAAAAACTGACTTGACATGGGTTTTGAATCACACCTGCTGTGTTGAAGATCAAGGTGTCATAGTGGAGACTTGCTTTTAAAGGAAATGGTATTGCTCTTGCCTGTACAGTGAATAAATGAAAAGAACCTCTGATCATGCTTTGATGCCTATAGCACATCATAGGACTGCTCCACATGCTTGAAAACCTGCAGTCCCCTCCCTTAAATAGTGGTACATAACTAGGAGCAGCCTTACTAGCACACAGTCACGTGTTTCAAAACACTCAAACCACGTTGTAAGAGAGGAATGGCTGCTTTTTATGATTCTATGAAAATTTGCACATGCTTATTGCTTATGTTATACAGTTAAGTGTCACTACAACTTATTCTCATTTATGAGGGACTGTTGTTACCCCCACACACCCCCTGCAATTGTTTGTGATCTGCACAAGGAAGAAAAGAAAGCTTTGACCAAAAAAAAAAAAGGTGATAAAGACTGACAAATCCCCTGACCCTTTTTTTATTTATTTATTTTATGTAGCCTGGACTTTACCTGCATATGCACATGCTCAGAATTGTCCTAGTAGGCTGATCATGTATCACCTCTTCAGCTTGGATCCTATTGTGGATTTATTTACAAACATCACATGCCTTCAAAGTCAATCCTTGCTGTATGTTTTGCAGCTGGCTGTAGTAGACAAGCAACATATATATGGGGGTGGGGGAAGAGATAACACAAGGAAACTAATAAGAGACTTTGTCAAGATTGTACACCTTCTTGATTTCTTTTAAGAATTTGTTGTCTTTCTCCTATTATTGCAAACAATGTTTTGTTGTCGGCTGCCTAAAGATCACTTAATCTCAGGTGAATTCATCTCTTGCCAAGCTGTTAGAATGATATTTGTTTTGTTATGTTGCACTGTTATTTATACTGGTTTGTGTTTGTGTTTTGATTTTGTTCTTTGAGGGGGATTTTGAATAGGGACATGCATAAAACTTACAAAGTGAAAGCAGCACCAGCAGATACTAGCAAAGTATGAAAAGAACTTTAAAAGGGGATAGTCATATGCTGTCTAGGGTTCATGGGCAGAGATATCTTAACTATTAGGGATGGGAAGGAGAAGGTTTGTTTGGTTTGCATTGGTTTTTATTTAAATAATATGTAGCTACCTAATCACCAAAATTATATATAAAATGAGTCTCCAGTAGAAAGTATAGTTCAGATTGCAAGAAAAGTTTGAACTATAGCAACTAAGCAACAGCTCAGTTTGAGCATTTTGTATTATCTTCAGGGTTTATGATACTCTGTCATAGAATTGTAGAATACCAGGTTGGAAGGGACCTCAAGGATCATCTGGTCCAACCTTTCTTGGCAAAAGCATGTTCTAGACAAGATGGCCCAGTACACCTAAAAAGTGTCCAATTTTGGGGAATCCACCACTTCCCTGGGGAGATTATTCCAACGGCTGATTGTTCTTATTGTGAAAAATTGTCGTCTCGTGTCCAATCGGCATCTCCCCAGGAGTAACTTGTACCCATTACCCCTTGTCTTTTTTATGTAACTCCTTGTCAAAAGGAAGTCTCCATCTTCTTTGAAACCACCCTTTAAATACTGGAACATGGGGATAAGGTATCCCCTAAACCTTCTTTTCTCATGGCTGAACAAACCCAGTTCTCTCAGCCTTTCTTCACATGGCTGTCTTCCCAGTCCTTGGATCATCTTTGTGGCCTCTGCACCCTCTCCAGCCTGTCCACATCCTATTTGTATAGCAGGGACCAAAACTGAACACAGTATTCCAGGTGAGGCCTGACAAGCACTGAGTAGAGTGAGAGAGTGACTTCTTTCTGCTGATGATGCCCTTGTTGATGCAACCCAGCGTCCTGTTGGCTTTCTTTGCTGCAGCAGCATACTGTTCACTCATATTCAGCTTGTTGTCCACCAGGACCCCCAGATAGATCCCAGCCTGTGCTGCATTCCTGGATTATGTTTTCTGAGGTGAGTCTTTGTTGAACTTCATAAGGTTCTTGTTAGCACACTCTTCCAGCCTATCCAGGTCTTTCTGCAAGGGGAATCTTGCTTCTGAAGTGTCCACTTCCCCACTCTGATATCATTGGCGAGCTTTGTCAGAGTACACTTGATCCCATCATTCAGATCACTTGTGAAGATATTAAACCGTGTCGGACCCACTATCGATCCCTGGGGGACTCCACTTGTGAAAGATTGCCAGTTTGAAAAGGAACTATTTACCACCATCCTCTGAGTGTAGCCTGTCAGCCAGTTCCCCACCCACTGTACAGACTACTTGTCTAGACCATAACACATCATTTTCTCTAGGAGGAGGCTGTGGGAAACCACACTGAAAGCCTTGGAGAAATCCAGGTAGGCAATGTCCACCACTTGCCCCATATAACCGAGCAGGTTGCTTTGTCATAGAAGGTGATCAGGTTTGTCAAGCATGATTTGCCCTTGGTGAATCCACGCTAGCTTTTCCCAATCCCATGCTTCATTTGACTTCTGATAGCCCCCAGGAAGATTTGTTCAATAACTTTCCCAGGGGCTGAAGTAAGACTGATGGATCTATAATCTCCTGGATCCTCCTTTAATCCCTTCTTGTAGATGGGGGTGATATTAACCTTATTCCAGTCTCCTGGGAAGTCCCCTGTTCTCTGACTTCTCAAAGATTATGGAGATCAGCCTTGCAATGACATCATCCAGCTCTCTTAACACCTTTGGGTAGATATTGTCAGGGTCCATGGATTTGTAGGGGTCGAGCTCCTGTAACATTTCACATACTAACTCTTTCTTCATTGACAGTAGGTCTGTCTTTGCATCAACCTGTATTTTTTGTTCCTAAGGCCTGGGGCCCAACGGCGTTAGGTGAAGAAGACGACAGAGGTTAAGAAAGCATTGAGAATCTCTGCATTTTCAGCATTATTGGTGACTGATTAATCTCTCCTGTTTAACATCAGGCCAATACTTTCTTTCTGTTTCTGATTGTTTACATACCCAAAGAACCCTTTCTTGTGGTTTTTGACATCTTTGGCCAATTTCAATTTGAGCTGAACTTTTGCTTTTCTAACTGCTTCTCTGCATGCCCTGGCAGTGCCTTTGTAGTATTCAACAGGTATTCCTCTGCTTTTCCATCTCTGGTATGCTTCTCTTGGTTTTGAGCAGACTCAGACTTGCAGTTAAGCCAGGGGGTCTCTTGCTCTGCCTGCTTCTTTTACCTTTAAAGGGGATAAATTGCTTTTGTGCTTCCAGGAAAGCATTCTTGGAAAAACTCCCAGCCCTCACTAGCACCTTTATCCTCCATGGAAGCTTCCCATGGAACCCCTCCCAACTGAGCTCTGAGCAAGCTGAAGATTGCTCTTCTAAAATCTAAAACTTTAGTCTTAATACTAACCTTTAACATGCTCAACCGGCTCCCTACCTCTGCAATATTGTGATCACTGCAGCCAAGGCTATCACTAAGTGAGATATTACAAAGCAGGTTTTCTTGGTTTGTGAGTAGCAAGTCTACCAGTGCCTCATTTCTGCTTGGCACATCTAATATTTGCGTGAGAAAACAGTCCTCTATGCATTCCAGGAACTTGATGGCTGATATGTGAGCTACTGTATTGTTCTTCCAACAAATATCTGGGTAATAGAAGTCACCCATAAGAACCATGTTCTGTTGACCCGAAGCTTGCTTAAGTGACCCAAATATTGCTCCATTGGTTTTATTGTCTTGGTTTGGAGGCCAGTAGCTGACTGTAAAAATAATAAGACTAAAACAATTATAAAACTGGACCAGAGTATCAGTGTTATCAGCCATACTCAAATTCTTTTGCTGAGAATTGCTCTGATTGTTTCCTGGGCTAGTCCTGAGAGCTTTAAAACAAACAATTTATAACAAAAAATTTCCGTTTTAGGGCCAGTTCTCTTCAACATCTTCATAAACGACTTGTATACCTTCGAGTCCTGCATCCTAAAATGGGAAGAGCTGTTGACTCCCTCGAAGGCAGGGAGGCCCTGCAGAGAGACCTAGACAAATTAGAGGGCTGGGCAATCACCAACCATATGAAGTTCAACAAAGGCAAGTGCCGGATTCTGCACCTGGGATGGGGCAATCCTGGATGTACATACAGACTGGGGGAACAAGAGTCTGGAGAGCAACTCTGCAGAAAGTGACCTGGGGGTCCTGGTCGATGGCAAGTTGAATATGAGTCAGCAGTGTGCCCCTGCACCCAGGAGGGCCAACTGTGTCCTAGGATGCATCAGGCAAAGCATCACCAGTTGGTCAAGGGAGGGGATTGTCCTGCTCTGCTCTGCACTGCACTGGTGCAGCCTCACCTTGAATACTGTGTGCAGTTTTGATCACTGCAATATAAGGAAGATATTAAGCTATTAGAGAGTATCCAAAGAAGGGCTGCGAAGATGGTGAAGGGCCTTGAGGGGACACTGTATGAGGAGTGGCTGAGGTCACTTGCTTTGTTCAGCCTGGAGAAGAGGAGACTGAGGACAGACCTCATAGGAATCTACAACTTCCTCATGAGGGGAAGAGGAAGGGCAGGCATTTATCTCTTCATTCTGGTGACCAATGACAGGACCCAAGGGAATGGCCTGAAGCTGGGTCAGAAGAGATTTAGGTTGGATATTAGGAAAACGTTCTTCACCCAGAGGGTGGTTGGCCACTGGAACAGGCTTCCCAAGGAAGTGGTCACGGCACCAAGCCTGACAGAGTTCACAAAGTGTTTGGACAATGGTCTCAGGCACATGGTGTGGTTCACATGGTGTGGTGATGATCCTTGTGGGTCCCTTCCAACTCAAGATATTCTGTGATTCTATGAAACAAACAAAAAAAATCCAGCAACTTTAAACATACATTCATCTAGAATGTGAGAAATTATATAGAAAAAGCACTGACCCCTTGAACATATCCTAAAGAAGAAAAGAATGATGGAGCCATTAGATCTGAGCAATGGTTTTTATGCTAGAGATCTGTAAATGTAAATTTTCTTTTCAAAAATCATGTACATAAATAAATAAAAACAACAACAAAAACAAACAAAAAAACCAAACCAGCAACAAAGACTATTGTCTGAGACGTCTAATGTTGACTACTTAAAAACCAATTTATCATGTGTATCCTTGTGCAATAAAACAGTACAGAAGGGAGGGGGAGAGGGAAAGCTGCTGTTTCTGTATTGTGCTCATTCTTACAAAGTTATGCCTTATTTTTAAGTCTTCATAAATGTAATAAAATAGGCTTTTCCATAAGTGGCCTTTATGAGAACATGAAAGATATTTCATGTTTCAGAAATGATGGCAGGGTGATTAAATGAGAGTCACATCTTAAGTGATTTGGTTCAAATGTTTGGTCTTTGATAAGCAAGAATTGGAATTGGGGTGGTCTTATGCTGCCAGTTTTGTGGCTGTCCTTTCCTTCGATCCTCTCCAACCAGACAAATTTTTAAATGTTAAGATTTTGGTATAAAAGAGCATTTGGTGATTTTTATTTTTTTTCATTTTTGTTAACAGACGAGGGAACAATTGTTGATATATGTAGCATTGAAGTACTTATCCCAGTATAATGGAAAAACTATATATGAAGCAAAATTGACCAATGTCATAATTGATGTTGCCTCACAGGCTATGATCAGAGTGAAAAATTCTAAAACCTTATCAAATAAAGATTTCCTACTTAAAATTTTTTATTAGTTATTCAGAGGCATTATAGGGTCATAGTTTTAGCCCAATATTTGATATAGAATCTTGATCTGAATTAGGACAAAGTAAAACCCAAGCATTAGAAAAACAAAGTGCAATATTGAATGTTTGCTTTATAGATTATATTCTATGGCTGTTTGGGTTTTGGTTGGGGATTTTTGTTTGTTTTTTTGTTGTGTTTCTTTTTTTAAATTAACTTTTGGTGCTGAATATGTCCTTATGGACTTTGTTTTAAGAAAACTATGTGGAAAACAATTTAATTTTTTCTATTGTTCTTCCTTGTGGAAAATAAACTTTTTTCTTCTTTTGTTTAAATGCTTTAAAATGCTTTAACTGTAATCTGTAAGATTGTTTGTGATTTAAATGTGTGTCTTTGTGTAAAATAATAGCCATAAGGATCAAATTGCTATTATAAAAAACATATGCTGTGTATCAACTACATAGGGAAAAACTATTTCTGGAGCTACACCGCTTATTAGTACAAGAGCTAAGTTTCAGCACCTTCAGTTCCTTTATCTCTTATATCAATGATTTCTTAGGGCTAGGTTTCAGCTGGGAAGCTACAATACAATCTCCTACATTTAGAAAATACCAATAACTTACAGGATATTAATGTCTTTTCAGGGCACTGCTTAAAAATTACTGTAACTGGTGACCTCTGTTCAAGTTGTTTAGTATTTTCCAGTACATATAGTGGGGGTAGGGATTGCACATTTTGGTTTGATCTAACTCCTTGTATAATGCAAGCAGTAGACTGCCTGAATGTGTGAATTCTTGTGTCAAATAAAGCATTTTGATTTAATTTTGAATTTGTAACTGCCGACCATGGAGAAACCAGAAAGATCTTTTAGGGGAGTTTACCTATTAATAACACTGTTAATCATTTGTGCCTGAGTTTTCATTGAAACTAATAGGAAATAAAAAATAAGGTTGTCTCTCATTATGATTATATATTCAGAACTCCTTTATAGCTGAGTGACAATGACCGGAATACTTTTTTCTAATAACAGCACAACCCTTTTTAATAACTAAAGTTTCTAGTGCTATGTGGCAATGTCCGAATTTAAATGATCATCAGTGTCATTTAAGAGACAGATCCTTTGAGCATTTTTGTGAAACATTTTCTTGAAATTACATTTTTGGACCACAACCCCTGCTTATGATTTTTTTTTTTTACCTTTAGATTTATTGCTAGCATTAATAAAAAATTGGAAATTACCAGTTTTATTCTTTGAGATATGGGGGTTTTATTTAAAGAAAGCAAATGTTTCATATTTCTGAATATTAAAATACCTGTGCATGCATACAAATCTGTGCTATACCAGGATTTAAAAGTAAAAAAAGGGTGATGAATCCTAAAACTCCAGTATCTGAGAGATATTAGGCAATATTGCAAAACTGATCAATTTCTTTTCAGTTATCTAGCTAAAATAGCACTTATTAATCCCTTTTTAAATTTAAGCCTTTCATCAGCCAGTAATTTACCATAAACTGGAGACCTGCAGTCCATGGAGAGGGAAGCCCACTCCCAGGTAGGACTTGTGGCGCCTGTGGGGGACCCACGCTGGTACAACTCATTCATGAAGGACTGCACCCCATGGAGAAGTGACCCATGGGACAGCAGTTTGGGAAGAACTG